>CM056396.1:6834660-7343899 GCA_029718625.1 Synaphobranchus kaupii | reverse complement strand
GGTGGCCACTGTGCTCTTTGGGACCTGTAAAGCTGCAGAGATTTTTCCGTACCCTTCTCCAGATCTATGCCTTGACATAATCCTGTTTCTGAGTCTGCAGATAATTCCTTTGACCCCATGGCTTGGAGTTTGCTCTGACATGCACTGTCAACTGTGGGACCTTATATAGGCAGGTGTTGGCAATCCCCAATCATGTCCAATCAATTGAATTTATCACAGGTGGACTCCAATTAAGTTGTAGAAAAATCTCAAGCAGTATCAGTGGAAACAAAATGCACCTCAGCTCACTTTTGGGTGTCATATCAAAGGGTGTGCACACTTGTGTACATATGATATTTTACATTTAGATTTTTAATAAATTAGCACAAATGTCTAAAAACCTGTTTTCATTTTGTCATTATGGGCTATTTTGTGTAGAATTTTGAGACAAAAAATGAACTCAATCTATTGTAGAATATGTCTGTAACGTAACAAAACATGGAGAAGGTGAAAGGGGTGTACTAGTTCCAGCTTGACTGTATATATTGTACTTTACACAGATGGAAATATGACCTGCCATTGCCCATTGTCCCCAATGCTGAATGATACCTTTAAGCAGTTTTTGAAAACATCATCAAACTTTGCTGATCACAAACATTGATTGATTAAAAAACAACATGTAGGAATACAAAATTTGTCCATGTTAAATAGAAATTAAGTGTCATAGTGATTTTATGAATGCAATTGGTTCTATCATAGGGGGGTGATAGTTTTTTTTGGTGCCCATTTAGTAAACAATGACTATGAAACAATCATCTCTTGCAATAGCAAAATCAGTTTCAGTATGTATTTATTTACATTGTAAGGAGATTGAACTGGCTAGGATTGTGTAGCCACTGCATGTGCCTACATTTTATGCCTGAGGAATTGCTTTACTGTGCTGACTTTGGACGTTCATAGATGCACATCACCTGATATTCCATGCAATGCCCATTCCTTTCTGTGCATGTCTTGGCGCACCAGACATGTATTTTTTATAACTTTTGAATAAATCTATATGTAAATTCTGCGGTGGTTACAGAAAAAGGTGTATGTGCTTTTCAAAGAAATATGGTATGTTTTGTATGTCATAATTTCCTCCTTGACACAGTCACTAATGCTGTTTATAAAGCCATTTCTATTTTCCCTCATTCCTTCATGCCTATCTTATTCTTTATATTTGCAGCAGAATAATGCATTTGATAACCAAATGTTTCACCATAGTGCATTGCCTTACATTTCCCCAGAGTGTCTGTTATAATTCTCCAGCTGCTGGTGAGCTTAATTTCCTGGTCACATGACTTGTGTCAAAAGAGAGTTTTGTGTGGACCACAGCCTTTGTACAGCTCAGAAACAATTATGCTTATTTGATTCCACTTTTATATTGACATAAATTAGTTTTTTCTGTGGTGCCACACCATCCAAATCTGTATAAAAGGAAGATTTGTTGCTTATGAATTATAAAATGAAAGCAAAAAGACCTTTGTGGTCATTTGCTTTACCTCCAAAGAAAAATAAATTACTTTATAAATTTCCTTTCATCAACAAGGCTGCTTACAAATAAGAACAGGAAAATCACTGGTTTGAAACATATCATTCTCAAGGGTGCCATTCAAACAGGGGCAGGAATGAAAATATTTTATTTATAAATGTTTATAACAGTTTATGAATATAGGAGGTTGTACACTATCCTGTTGTGCTGGTAATTTAAGTTTGTTTTTCTGGGGGAAGGGGAGTTGTAGTGTAACATAGAGGAAACACAGATCATATAAGCAAAGGTTATAAAAAAAACTTCACTGACAAATGAAAAGAAATTATATAATACAAAAATTATCAATAAAGTTTAACAATTGTGGTGTCTTACAGTTTATGCTGTAGGCAGTGTCACACAGTGTTTGGTTTGGTGCTCAACATTTGAAATAAATTTAAAACAGCCACAGACAAAGTGGACCGAAGCACCTCTGGGCTTATGAGTCTTTCACATGCTCAGTTGAAAGCGACGAAGATGGTTGTGACAGAACTTCCTGTGGTGAATCTAAAAAGTAAACAGGAATGTGGCCCTGCCCAGCAAAGAGGCTGCGTATTAAATATCAATATGGCTGGGTCGGCTTTGAAGTGGACCCATGTGTGAATTAGATGGGGAGAAGTGGCGTTCCCGTGGCTAAACTCTCAGAGTCGCATGTGGTTTGTCAAGCTTTGTCAGGAACAAAAAGTTGCGGGGATTTGCAAAGCATTGCTCCTCCGTCGCCATGGAGATGATGCTAGTTAGGTTCTGAAAGGGCCTTAGGATAAGTGACAATACAAGGACTTAGCGGCTGATCTGAAGAGTCAGGCTGAATTAATGAGATTTTTCACAGTTATTACCGGGTCCAAAGTGCTGAGGATAGAATACGCTCCTCACTCATCGTTCTCCAGTGTTTGACAACAAAATTAAGGCGCAGCACTTCTCGCACACCAGCCCGCTCAACACACACACACACACACACACACGCGCGCGCACCCAGTACACCCAAACATACACCCAAACACACGCATATACATACATTAGAAACACCAAAAATGCAAGCATACACCCAAACAGACATGCTGTATCATCAAGAATATACATACATAAAGCCAGACACATATACTCTCTTTCTCTCAGTTTTATACTCTAACAAAGATACAGCAAAAAGAAAAATAATTGCCTTTCATCACAAGCCTATTTTTTTCTGCAGTTCTATGCAATGCCCTGGTTTCGCTTGTTTGTTTGTTTTTTTCCAGTTAGAAATTTTTCTGCATCTGGAGGACATACTGTGAACTAATCTATGGTTGAAAGCAACTTCTTAAACAACAGTTAATACGCCGTATGTATTGTATTAATTATGCTGAGATGAAAACACCAGTATGATTTAGAGGAACATGCTGGAGTCTGGGTGAATAAAGGACTTTTAAGTCGTTTTTTGTGAGAATGATCATTTCAGGGTATTCAACAGCTGGTCCCTTCAAAAAAAAGAAAAATTTGCCAGTTATTACGTGATATGCTGTATTATCTAAACAATATGAGCTGTGCAATTCAGAGAGAGGGAAATAACATTTATACCAGAAACAGATAAAAACCAGACATAATTTAATTTATTTAAATATGTTTCCACAAGAACTGTCTTTGGACAGCAAATGATTATGAACATTGCCTGCAAACAGAGAGGTTTAATATTGACACAAATGTCTGGGCTTGAATTCAAAGTACACCACATTTTAGGAGTTGAGGGAAAAAAAGTTAACTTTACTTTTCTGTTATCTCTTGAAGTATATCTTCAGAGGGCTAATCTGGAGGCAGACAGCTCAATGTCACTAGTGAAGTATGCCTGACAGGTATCTTCATACAAGGAAGAGAAAATTCTTGATACTTTATTCAAATACACAATATTTGTTCAAAGAAAATGCAAGCTGCTGCTGCAACTGCTAATGTTATTCCTGGAAATAAAACATTTCAGCAACCATTAGCCGATCAAATATTTGCATATTTGCCTTCTCTCCGTTCATCCATTTTCATTTGGTCTTTCATTTGACATGTAAAGCAACATGTAAAGGTCCTCATTACATCATTGAAGGCACAAGCCATTGAGAGGTTCTGACAGGTCAAATGGGTTGACCTCCATCGCTCTGGCAACGTCGATCTCACCGAAAACATTCCCACCAGTGTAAATGACACAGCTCTGTGGATTACAGGGCCGTGTGTGACGCTGAGGTGCAGCCTTTTTCCAGACAAGGAGATGGCCAAGAGACCTACCGGCGTTTTCTTCCTTTTCGTTTTTTTTTTTTACATTCGAAAATTCCGGCCTGCCGCAATCTGAGGGGCGAGCTCGCTTGCAATGACATTATGAAGAGAGATTCGCGGCCTTGGCGCGCTAATTGAACTCGCTGGATCTGACACTTTTCGTGCTCCCCTGGAAGCAGAAAGAGAGAGGAATGTATTCATCGAGCCGAAAAGTGATAGCGCAGCATGGTGAACGCCAATTCCTCGCCTCTCATCCATTTGGTGATGTAAAAATGTCGCTAACGCCTGTCAGGGCCAATCAGCTCCCCACAGCAAATTCCCAGTAGAAGCCGGACTGATTTGACTTTGCACAATGATGAATGCGCAGCTTTCATGTCTGTTTGCTCAGGAAAACGTCAACCTTCCTGAATACGAAAGGAATGAATTATTAATACGCCTGGATTTAAAATAAGACTAGCAACTTGCAGAAAAGGTACAAGCTATTATTAATATATATGAGAAGTCATTATATTGCAAATCAGTGCATAAAGGGGACAAATGACCTGGATAACAGACATCCTTCATCTTGCAGGTGAAGCCTGATTTTCACAGTCTCAAACAGTAAACATAATGAGCGGCTTTTATGTTCTCCAACAGCAAACATAATGAGCCCTTATGCAACACAAGGGCCGATAAAGCTTAGGATATCATTTTTGTTATGTGAAGTGTTCTTGACTTGTGATTGGTGGAAAATGTCCAAGGTGCGACCATTCGCAGACCAGTCAGGGAGCGGCTACATTGCCTTCAAGTGCCACTGCTGGGTGACTAATGCTCAAAACCTCATTTCAAATTGGGTTTGACATAGATCCATCCCTCCTTTCCTAAATGATTGACTTCCGTTGTATTTTGTCTGAATCAGTCTTGATTTCCTGGTAATCACTCCATCTGTCCATGATATTCCTTTGGCCTGTTACATATGTTTCCTCGGTGCCGTCATCGCTGCCTAATTCCTTTGGATGGAGCTGGACGTGATCAGATCAAATGTGCGGATCACTAGCTTGCTTTACACGGCTCACGGTCGCTGGGCAGAGTCATCGGCAGATTGGGCCAAGCAAAGTCCCTCACTCATCTCCAGTGCCTTGCTCACATGACCAATGACTGACTTATGGCGTTTGTCAATCGGATCCCTTCTAATCAAGCTTGGGAAAAGATGACCTTCAGAGATTATCTCAGGGACCCTTCTATGGGCCGGCGCGGCGGAGGTTGACGTTCAGCGCGTTGTTTTCCTGGCATCGCGCAAGATAGCGCCGCTGTCGCCGCGTCAGCAACCTCGGCGGTGATCTGAAGTGCTGAGCCTGACTGCCAGCAGGGACTTGGGGGGGGGGGGGGGGGGGGGGGGTTTGGTGTAGGGGGGATGGGGGACAGATGGCAGCCGTGGGAGAGGCCCTACTCCGCTGGTGATTATTCAAGTGGAGGAGGATCCAGCAGCGCCCCGTCCTCCCCATTCAGAGAGGACAGAGAGCCACCAGGCGAACTCGGGCTGGAATGGAGTCAAAATCCCACCGTCTATTCAGAAACGACAAAAATCTGGCGCGAACAGCGGTTGTTTTCCTTGTCGTGGGGCTGTTGGCCCGGCTCAGAACTTGGAGCTGTCTGGCTGGATTTAGAGTGCACGGATCAAAGCTTCGATCTGATCCAGCGCCGACTGCGAGAGGGTTAAGAGACTCCGCGGCACAGGCAGCAGGCCGCGGCTTGCCCGCGTCACTGATGAAGCGGCGGCTGGAGTGTTGCAGCACGCCGTTCGGAGCGCGTCGCCCCTTTTTTGTATCGCCCGCAGCTCGATTTGATGTCCAGGGAATGACTACACAATCAGAACCTGCTGAAATGGTTTTGGAAACATGAAATCTGGGCAACGGCATATAAGCAGATTTGCTATAGACTTCAAAAAAGGATTCAAACATGGCGGTAGCACACAGAGGTTTTTGTTTCATAGTGTGACCAACATATAATTTCTCCAAGCAGCAAATAAGAAGCTTTATATAGACTTATATTTGAACTTTCCTCAAGGGGCCGCTAATGATCGAGTCAACCTTCCTTCTGTTTAATGGCCTGTTGTTTGCATGGCACATTCCCTATTAAAATAACTAATTTTATAACTAGAAAACAGTGCTCATTAACACATATTAACCGAGGTTTGGCCTTATAAAGTTTAATTGAATAACTTACAAATTCTTTACTTATTTTCCTACATATAAAAAAAAAGAATAGAGTTTTATTCAAAGAGTATTTATTCAAACCATGTATTATATAGTAATTTGCGAGCTACATCTGTGTACTGTGTATGTTCTTATGTGTTCCTTTAATTCAACTCAAGGGTTGAATGCGTGGGTAGTGCAATATATAGTGTCGACTACATAATTTCTGTCTTTCCACAACTTTTCTACTTAGTTAACTTGTGAGTTCTAGCCAAACATGCTCTAATAACTCCACTCTTACAACCCTGCTGTCCCCCCTTGGCTCAGGGGCATGGGCAGAGTTATGAATGAACCCCACTTTTAGCCTCACTAAGCTCTGAAAGAGACGCCCCAAGAAGCCAGAGTTCCTATGAGTTTAAATTCTGATGACTTCGGCCAATAGAAAGGCAGCTGTAGCAGCACCCACAGGTCGCAAGGTTTCCGCTTGCTCACCGCACAAGAGCGCCTCCTATGGTCAACTGGGAGAGGAGACAGCCCTCAATCTGCCTACGCCTGCTGCACATGAGGTGTCCCCCAATGCGATGGGCGTGCCGCTCAGCCGGTGGACTGTGGAGCCAAGATAAATAGCATCATCCGGTGTCCACACAAAACAACATTTTTATTTTAGTTTTCTACATGTATTTATGTTTATTTAAAGATGATTGGCTGGCTTGATCTGAGAAAAAAAACCTTTTAAAAATACCATTAACAAAAGGCGCTGGACATTGCTGGGCCTCGCTCTTTTATAGTCCCCATTTATAATTTGTGGTCATGCAAGTCCCCTAAGTGAGTCACAGGTCACATTGTGAAAGTATTTTCTCTCACTCTCAAAGGTGGAGGAAGTGTAAAACTGGTGAATGTTACTGTTGGGTAACATATGTATAGTAACTGTATAGTAGTACGAAACAACTCAATGATTCCATTTTCAATATGGTAACAGAAAGCATGTTTTTTCCATATAGGCCTATGTAAGGATGCGTCTGCAAGCATGTAGCCTGCATGAAAGGGCATCCTATTTGGGCAGTTCCTCTCAAAATGAATTGTGACCAGCTTTGCCTTATATCAGGAGGAATTGGTGCATTTCTGAAAACAAAATGACATTCCGTCTTATATCAGGAGGATCCCGTTTCTGAAAACAAAATGACATTTACTGTATTTAAGCCGAAATACAATTTGTCTTTGTTTAACAGCTTTTCAACTGGGTTCACAAAGCAGTAGGCTATATAAGCTGATTACAGGTGGTTTACCTGCACATCAGTAAGGGCTAAGATTTGGAATTCACTGGTTAATGCTGTGGTAGGCCTCCTCGTGGGTTGTGCCGTGCTCACAATACACAAACCACACGTTTAATTTATCGGCAGTCACAGTAGGTGGGAGAAATAGGAAAATCGATTAATCGCCGACCGCGTAAACTACCAGAAGCGCCAAATTGAATTCATTCATTTTCCTACATAGAGCCATCAATTAATGAGTAATAAGTGCCCCGACCAAAAAGTGTTGTGAGAAAGACGATCTGAAAACACAGCCTAAGCATGCCCTGACTCAATGCCTAAAACATCATTCACATGAAATGACAATACGCCTTTGTATGAATCTTGAATGAATTCTGGAGGCTGCTCCCATTCAATTCACATTACTTACACTGGCATACCAAGCTATGAATGGCACTGCCCCACCCTATATTCAGACGGTGATTACATCATACACTCCAACCAGACCCCTCCATTCTTCCTCCTTCTGTCAGTTTGCTGTCCTGTTTCCTCAGGCCCTGGCTCTGTTCCACCCTTGTCCCCCGATGGCGGAAAGATCACCCCCCCCCCCCCTCCCCCCACCCCGAACCAGTCAGGAAGGCACTGGCTGCTTTCCACAAATATCTGAAAACCCACATTTTCAGACTACACCTCAATTAATGTTTCTCTTGTCTCCATTAGTTTTGCAGGTCTTGACGCGTGCACCTTAACGGCGGAACCGATTTCATTTAATAACTTTGCCACGTGGCGTTTGCATGCCACGTTCAAAGCACTTTCTTCTAAACGGCTTTAGCTAAAAGCTCCTGCCAAACTTTGCAGACTGCAAATTGCTGAATCTGGTCAGGCAGTGTGTTTAGCGGCTCGTGTGTATGGCAAGCCTTCAGACTTTGTTTTCTGAAAAGGTTTCCGTCTGATTTTCTCTTGGCCACAGAGACACAGAGACACTTTAGGTCGGGAGAGAAAAACCGCAGTCGAAACAGCGTCTCAACCAGTCACTTTTGCGTCAGTCTGTCTACCAGCCGGGACTCCTTATCTTATTTTTTACCAAGCAGAAGTGAATTGAACCGTTTAGCTCCACCACATTCTGATAAAATCACAGTACAGGTGATGTTTGAATTAGCGAGCAATCTCCAGTGATGAGTGAAATAAAACTTATCGTCTCTGTGGTGCCATACCAGCGTGCAACGAGAAGTATGAGACCTATGCAGCTGATGTCACCTGCCTGAGGCACACAGACATTATTAAATCCTTCTTTTTTTTTTTACAAAACAATAATAATGTATTAATACCATATCATGCATACAGTTTGGCTAAATATACTGTATGTGTTTACATAAGCACGGACTATAGGTTACCCAGTTTACAAGTATGCTTGTCATTGTGCTGTCAACGAAGAGGCACAATAAACACAGCTCATGAGTTTCTAATACATTGCATTAGTCATCAAGAAACCTACCTCCATAACGTTATCATGTTTAGGCCTTTATTAGACAAATAAAAAACCTCAAGTATACTTTTTATTTGCAGAAAAGAAAACAAATGAGATGCATTTCCAGGCTACTCAATGAAAGATAAACTGTTTATTGTGCAATAGCAAATTATACTCAGGAATCTAATTATAATTAACTACTTGAAATGTGAGTTGTAGTCACACATTTCAGTGATACACAATTTCACAATGCTGAGTCTCCTAAACAGCCACTACAGGGACAAAACCCTAGCAACTAGATTCTATGATCAATGAGACAATGCCTTGCAATATTGCTTTTATTAAGCTTTCCACCCCAAACCAAATTAATTAAGTGCTAATATAGATTAATGGCAACGTGTACAAGGTGATATAAATTGTCCCAGATAATATATGGAACTATTACAATCAAGAATTGTGTTTCAGGAATGCTTCCTTTTATGGTAAACGTATTATGTATTTTAGAGCTAAATGAGGTCTGTGTGGCTGTGTATAGTTACTGTTGGCTCGTACGAGCTGTAGCAAACAGGTCCTCAAGGAATGTACGCAGCACTGCGTTAGGGGGGTTTGCGGTTTGACATTTTGTTTTTTAAAGTGATCACAAACACAGGATGTGTTGCATGTCTTTGATGCAGCAAGATTTAAAAAAATAAAAAAAACATGCTTGCAAATGCGCTGGCTGGGAGTAAATAAGGTTTTGTTTTTTTGTGCAGAAAAATGTTTTGAGACAAAGAGATATTTTTGGATGCGCGCGATAAAGCGTGGAGGCACATTTTGGGGATATTTCCAATGAAGAGCCTTCTCTCTGCTCAGATGCACTTGAGTGAGTTTGAACACTGAGAGGAAGGTGAGAGGGGGGAACAAAGAGCAGGCACAGAAACAAAGGAGCAAGAGAGCGTTTCCTCCGTCAGGACCGGCTGATATTAGACGCTTGTAAAAAAAAGCCCGTTTAAATCGGAGCCTTAAAAATCCAGGAGGACGTTGAGCGCCTTAATGAAGTGTCAATCCAAACAGAGCAAGGAATACGTACTCGCTCAGCTGTGAGCCGCATTTATCAAATTGAGATAGCGAGAGGCATTCTAAAGACTAATTGTCAGGTGGGGTAATTGTAGCGTAGCGCAGTGATTAAAGCATTGGATTTGGAACTGAGGTTCAGGGTGCGATTCCCAGGTGGGTCGTATCTGAGGTACTTCTGAACAAGGTACTTAACCTGAAAATGCTTTACTAACACATGCAGCCCTATAAATAGATAATAAATAAAGCCTGGTTATGAAAGTTGGCCCAGATAAGGGTTGTAGGCCTACACAGGACTAATAAAGCAATTCATTACAGCGAACACATTCTTCTGTGTGATTGAGTGCATTTATGAGTGCGTAACCTTTTTTGTGTGTACGACTGTATTGTGTCAGATTTCCATGACTATACAGGTCATTTTTAGAGCAAAGCCACCTCCTTATAGTCTTTAATAAAACTGATTTGTGGCTATCCCATCCCACTCTGCAGGATCTGAGTTACACACAGATGCACACACGCATACACACATTGTTTTATGGCAGCATCCATTCCCTTGACCTCGATGCCTGAAGGGCTGAAGTCAGACACCCACTGGGGAAGCTTCTCAACGGCTCCCAGTGCCTTTTTGCATCCATCACTGGGAGCCCTGGGAAGGAGACAGAAGACAGGATCCGAGTCGGGGGTAAACTGCACAGTGTTACCCGCTTGCACTCGTTTACTCTCTGTTTGTCTCTTTCTCTCTTTCACTCTGATAGCCTCTACACTGCAATGGGTCCAGAAGATCTGATGAAGCAGAGAGCGCGAATGCAAAGCCTCAACACACACGCGCACACTCACAAGCATGCACCCACACACACACACACACACAACCTGCCACTTCCTGGAGGCAAGAGGGGTCGCGGGGGTGGCGGTGGCGGGGGGGGAGGAGGGGGGGCTGGGGTCGATTTGCAAACGAAAACCACATGAATGTTAGACGTTGGAGAGAGAGCGGAGCCCGGGGCGCTCGATGCGAGCGCAGGTTTCAAAAGCCTCGCAGTGGAAAAAGAAACGACTGCAGGGAAAGCGAGCGTCAGAATGGGCCACATGCCCCGGCCTGTTTACTGAGCTTCAGCGTCACCCCCACTTCCTGCCGCTGCAGAAGGGACACACAGGGGGTGGCGATGGGTAAGTGACAACTTGCAATGAGACTGTAGTAACACTTCGTCGTTAGCCACTTGCACACTCACTGGCAGGATGCTACAGCGTGTCACTGTGAGACAATAACCAATATGATATGAATGTCTGATGCTCAAGAACGAATGTTTATTTAAGAGCTTAAATTTTCTTGAAGCCAGAAATGAAGACTGTCATGCATCGTACCCGTGAACATACATCACGTCCATTAACTGAACAAAGAGTTAATTTTTTTGTGAGGCCAAACCCCAAAAACTCCACCACCCTACTCCAATAAACCTCCCTTCAGAAGTCAGCCATTATAAAAATAAATGATTAATGTGTCTTTATTTTTCATGCTGAAACTTCAAATTAATAGTCCTCCATTAGCTGTGAACAAAACCTTTATTTTAACGCCGTAGGTCTTTTCGCAGGTTGTCATAAAGCGAGAACAGCAGGCCAAGTGCTGAGGCATTGGAGCGGTGCAGCGGAGTCTGAGAACTTGTGAATTCCACTCAAAGTCTCCTGCCAAACAAAGAACTGTAACAGCAGAGAGAGCGAGCCGGCCAGCATTAATAACGCCTTTATTTACTCAGCACAGGACTCCTGCCAGTTAAGCTGAGCGGCGGCCAGAACAGTCTCAATTTATTACAGGTATTCCAATGAGAATGGCTCACTTTAAACGACACCAGTCTAGCGTGGAAACCTTTCTTTTCCCCGAAGTTAATATATGTAATACCGCCGTTTTTAAACTGTGGCGAAACTCCGAACCGTGTGCTGTGCATCTCCGGGGCGATGTCGGAATCTTGAGTGTCTCCCGTTGCTTCTTGCTGCCGAGATCTTCTTTGCAATAAAAACCTGCAACCAGAGCCAGAACGCCGCCGGTCTCCACGGTTAATCTTTAACAGACGCCCCTCATCAGTCTTCAATCACTGACACCTCATGGACTCAAGGGAATTGAGATGGGGTGGGGTGGGGGTCAGAAGGGGGGGGTCTCTGTGTGGGAGCTTACTATGTATGTTAGAATAGCCTATAGAATTGTTGCACCTTCATTTTAGGAACGGGTCCCAGAGAAGGATCAAAACACAATGAAGTGTGCAGAGTGTTTCTGAGTAACTTCTTAGAATGTGTTATTATCGGAGCAATGTGCACTATATCCCAGTCATATTTCAGAAGAACCTCAAGCTGTATGTTTTACAGACACATTCATACTTGTCTTGGCCTTCAACTGAAACACTAACTAATTTATTCATTAAGACCCAAACAAAGGGAGGGGCCAGTTATGACGGGAGATGACAGAAAACTCCACAAGTGGTGAATCAGAGTATCAAAGTCTTACGACCGATGGCCTAACAACCTGGCTGGGCCCTTCCGTTTTTCAGAGGCTGAACTGTCGTGTTGCAACCCGACCGACTCCGTGCACGGGCGTGCCCGTGCCTGCGAATGAATAAGCGAATCGGTCGATGGGGACTTCCACAAACGAGGGCCGGAGGGACGGAGAACGGGCGGAAAAGAAGCAGGAGAAATGGGAGCGTGTTTACCCCCTGTTCCCCCGGCAGGCTGCTGCTGCTCCGCGCCTCGGTTCAGCGGGGGAGTGAACAATGCCCGGGCCCTCCTCCGTGCACTCTCAGCTGTTCTCTGCAGGCCTGTTTTGTTTCCGTCAGGCCGCTGCGAAATGCATTAAGAAAAGGCAAGTCAGGCTTCGGTGAAAGAATAACATTCACAGCCCCCCCCTCCCCAAAAGAAGAAAACCCCCTGCCAACAAAGAGGGTGAAAGGAGAGAGAGAAAGAAAGAAAATCCACACTTCACAGAGTCCCACATTCAGAGTCCGTGCCCTTCTTTTCCACTTTGTTAACAGCGCGTGATTTTAGCTCGGTCGGCACGCTCAGCGTCAGCACTTTACCGTGGAAACATGTTTAAAAGACCAAAGCTTTCTGGGAGATGCTGCTTAGGGGAGAGGAGCCAATGGGAGAGGGCACGGGGAGTGAAAAGGCCCAGAGAGATGTGGGCCCGCACATAAACATGAGTGGTTATTTAAGGCCTTGGGCTGGCTGAGATTAATGGTGTTTTGCTTCAGTCCGAAAGGCAGCGTGGGATGCACTCCAGCCGGTTTTGGGTAAACAGTCATTGGTGGGATTCTCCGTATCCCGAGCACCGCGCGTCGCACCAAAGCGTACCATCGGCCTCCACCGCTCACCTCGCTCTCTCGCTCGTTTCGCTGACCGAACATATATCAAAAATAAAACCAGACAAAACATCAAGACCCTCAATCCGTTCATGCTGGGTTACTCCTGCAGCCCCTCAGGGAAGGAGGAGACCTTGACGACCGCTGGCTAAGCTCTCAATTTAGGAGTTCTGAGTCTTCACGTCCAGGCGAGTTTGGCACAGTTCCTCGCCTCTGCGGATAATTTCTTTCATTTTCGCCGTTTCGATAAAACTTCTCATGGAAAAAGCCGCCCGCGCAGCTCGTCGGTGCGGGGGGACAAGGTTTTTTTGGCGCGCAGATCAAACGTTGCAATCGGAGACGGGGAGGCGAGGGAGTGCGCCTTTATTACACCTGGTCAGGCGTACGTCCGCGCCAGTCAAGGACTTTTTCTTTCAGCGCGAGCCAGGGAGAGGACGAGGTAACCTAGTTCAGGGATGAATCGGGGGAACTCGTACCGCCATATTGGGAACAGCAGGCTCTCCCTGGTCTGCTGGTAATTTATGGTAGACTAGAGAGACAGCCAATTAACCCGCTTCCTGACAATGGCAGAGAGGATCCTCTTCTGTCTGACAGTACAGGGAGAAAGCAGAGGAGGGAATGATAGACTGAGCAGTGCATCATCAATGTTTAATGCAGGAACTGGGGGGGGGGGGGGGGGGTTTGCACACTGTCTTGGGTTCCTCAATTTCTTTAAGCAATGGCACTTTATCACAATGTGGAAAGATTACCTTTGACCTCTTTGTCATGATGGTGATGTTTTCGGTAATTTGTAAAAGAGGTGTTGGGCCTGACGTACAACAATGCAGGATTAACAACACGGGCTGGGAAATCCTTTACAGCGCCGCGCGCTAGGCTAAGTGTGCATTTGTTTTGCACAAAACACATTTTGCTTCTTGAGTGCTACATATTTAGCGCATATGACAAACCTTCTTCTGTGGTGGCCAGGGCTGCGCTTAGTCGAAAGGGACATCCTGGAAATTTACCAACTTGAAATCCGCTGCTTACCGCTCGGCTCCTCCAGAACCTACATCTGAAGTCTGCATGACCCCACCTGCCTTAGCCCCGCCCCCCTCCCTCCCTCCCTCCCTCCCTCCCCACATAGGCTATTCAGCCTCAAAAGTACTAAGCTCCTTAAAGCACAGCTATTTCATCAACACTCCAAGAACTGCAGGCTTAAGTCATTCCATTGACAGCCACTGGGTTTGGTAAGAGCGAATTGGTTAATGGCATTTTACAAAAAAAAGTGCCCCTGACCTCCGCATAACTTAGAAGCCGAGTGCCAGGGGAGGCGATGATGCAATGGCGGACAGCCCCCCCCGGGCAGGACGGGCGCAGGAGAAAAAAGGGGGTACGTGGGAGGAGCTTTCTGACAGCTATTGAACTTGGTGTCCATTGAGCGCGGCGACAAGCGCAAGGCAGAGGTGAAGAGATTAAGGGGACTGGGAAGAAAGGGAGCGGAGGAGTGCAAATTATGGAGGGTGAGGGATCAGGCCCCTTCTGCTGTAATGAGAGTTTTTCTGCTTTACAAAAGATCCAAAGGGGGGAAGCGGGGCGGTGGGGGTGTGGGTGTGGGCGGAGGGGGGGTTGGCTGCCATGGGGGAGGGGGTGATACACCTGGGCAAAGAATCACTCAAAGCAGGGCTGGCACTAGGACAAAGGCACACGGGAGAGCTATTCAGGACAGGCCCGTTCTGAGTCAACCTTTTGATTTGTATGCTCTGGCTCAAGTTTTTCAACTCAAACGTAGTTCTTAACGGTGCACTCCCAACGGCACGCAGCATTTGACAGGAGAAGTATCAAAGTCACACGGTCCACTTGAACTTTTTTCTTTTTTTAGTGAGCAATTCTGCTATTCTGTCACCAAGAGTCTCACTGCACTTTTTTTTTAATCCGATGAGCAAATTAATTTTTACTGCCAAATATGAGACACGTGAGAAGTCTCTCTTGGCCTTGCAGACCTCTTGTCTCTCTAAGACTAAGATTTATCTTGTCTCGTCTGCTGTTTGATGTAGACTGGGCTTTACGGACAAGCCACGCCGTGTCCAGTCAACCAAAACCCATAAAATTCCTTGTGACCACATTGTGTTCTTCCCCAAACTTTGTGTTGCGGAAGACAAATGTCCTCCAGGAAACCACACCAACGGCCTCTGTTTTGTGATGACTTTAGGGTTTTGTGATGACTTTAGGGTTTTGTGATGACTTTAGGGTTTTGTGATGACTTTAGGGTTTTGTGATGACTTTAGGGTTTTGTGATGACTTTAGGGTCGGTGGGTTAACAGACACTTCCATATTGCATGATATTCAATCAGTCAATCTACAATATACAGTGCAAGGTATACAAGGCTTTACTATATTTATCAAAATGTGATCACAGGAAAATATAGTATTATAAAATATATTCACAAAAGGTGACCCAGATACCACCACACAATGGTGTAAACAATCACATACTGTAACTCCTATAAAGCCTTGTGAACTGACAGCGTTAGATTTCCTGTCGGAAATTTTCAATCAAACAAATTCTTACATCCCTGAATATGTATTTAATTTTCTTCATGGCTATATTTCAGAGGAAGAAAATATCATGCAGATGAAAAAAAATCAGAAAATTTACGATTCAATTTACCAACCATTTTAATATGAGAAATACTTACATACACACAGGCAAAAAAATATGATTATTTTTGTATATAACAGCACAGTTATTAAAGCCATTCGTTTGACCTTTGCATGTTAAATTACTGCATGTATTGCAATGGACATTAGTTTAATAGACTAGTATCTAGTTACTTCCCCCAATGTACTATATGTATAAACTCTGGTAAACATCACTGATACTCATGTGCATTAGATGAGGTTGTGTGGCCTATATCGGTACCACCTGCGGGTGGCGCCATTCCATTGTTCTGCACAAGACATTCGCTAAAGGCATTGTCTCAACATTTTCACCTCAAGTGAGTTTTTATCTCACGCTATGCGTGCTGTGGGTCTGTGCAGCATAAACCAGACCAGAAAAACTAGAACCGTAACAGGCAGCATGAATCTGATATCGTGTCACAAGAACGTAGACTTAATCACAGTCGTCTGTAAGCATATAGCCTTGCTTATGTTTTCAGAGTTCTAAGCCTGTTTATCCTCTCTGAAAGCATCCATATGACTTAGCCTGCACATAAAGTTTGAATGTCACATCGAGACCGCTTTAATCAGTGGAAAAGGGAGTTGTTTTATACTCTTCAATCTCGGCCCAGTTGACTTCTCTGGCAGCGGCATACTGTAAGTTCCTCCATAAATATTTCAGCATGTTCATTCAGGATACCCCGTGGTCGCATAGAATAACTGAGAGTTTTTTTTTGGTAACTTTAAATGTCAAACTGTTCTTTTGAAAAATAAATGAAACATTGCAAGCAATCCGACACAAAAGACACACCCATGTGATGCCAGAAAGTCTGACAGCCTCGCTCGCTCCAGAGGCCTGGCTCTTACCCCTCTTAACGTCAAATATAATAACTGCTCACTTGCGCACTTCGACGCATCAGAAAAGCTTGTTCTGTGAGAGGGATAAAGGCACACCATCGACCGCTGTCTGCTTTGTGAGAACTCAAGGACAAGAATGTTACTTTCTTAGAGACAGTACATGTTTCAGTCTCATCCCCCACCTCCCCGCGGACTTCCATTTATGCCACAGACAAGGGGCATCTGCCAGGGCTTTAACCAAAGCTGCACGTGCCGTAATCCCCCTCCAGTGCCGGCCTCTTCTGTCCCAGAATGAGGGGTGGAGGCGGGGGTGGGTATTTGGGGAAGCTCTTTGTCTCCCCTCAGTGGTCAATCCCTGAATTTCACCACACCTTGTTTATGCCAAAGAGGCCTCTCCCGGCTCCTCTGCCCTCAATGACCGGTTACCGTTTTCCTTCTTTGGTTGGAATGGAAGTGGCTGACAGGAGAAGGAGGGCTGGCTCGTTTATGCCATGTAGGCGTGAATAGAAGCAGTCAGACGAAATTGCGACATGATTTAAGCCTTAAGATAACCACAGATAACCATTGGTATTCACTGTTCTGGGAGTGCGTGTGTGCAACATTTAGTACTTTCATTCAGTGATTTTTGAATTGCAAAACAGTGGTGCCCTGAGTGAGGTATTATCGCTGTGCAGGTAGAATGAATGCAAAGTAGTTAACCACTACGGCACAACATGCTCTGTTCCCTTGCACTCTACTGTGAGTTAGACGGGAGGGAAATTCCAAACAGGCCCAGGGCAAAATCCTCTCAGACTAGGGAATAACATCTTCCTGTCATGATTGCTTATCCCACTGCAACATTAGTCAAACTTACAGACCGAAAAGTTCAGTCATTATGCCCATAACAAAGTTCACTGAATAAACTAAACTTCATAAAAAGATTATTATGTTTAAAATTTAGGGTTAACAATGGCTTTCCCTAAACCATTTAAAAACTAGTAGTTTATGAAGAAAAATGCTTTCCTGGGCCTTTGTGCTCAGTCCTGTATAATTTTAATGCCCTCTGCTGACTAGGGAAAGTCACTACACAGGATGGCCAGGCAGACATTTCTGTGGGGATATTAACATTAGAGTTTCTATGGGTTTTCTGGATGTCTTCACTGAGACAATAGTTGCCTTCTGACAATGATATTACAGGCCATATAAAACAATATGGACAACTTGGGAGGATCGGAAGCACAAACTTTTTAAAACAGAATTTGCCAAACAGATTGCTGATACAAGGGTAATTTGAATGTCTCATTTGAATTCTCGTGTAAAAAAACAAAAACAAATGCAATGAACTGGGTCCTCGAATCCACCACCTGTTCTTACTTACTTTGATTCTAAATAGGATGCAGCTGTGTAGAAATGGTAGTAGTGTATGAGAGTTTCAGAGCTACATTGGTTGCAGATTTCATCCTTATTATTCGGGTAAATATTTTATATTTGTGAATAAATTACGGGCCAACCCATTTTTACCACAAAGCGCCCAACTAAATGCAGGATGAGGGTCATTTCTCGTGTTCTGCTCAGACCTATCAAGCACATTCATATACTATTCAAATTCAAATTTAAGGTAATGGATGCTGAAACATTTGCATTTGTTTTGTTAAATAGAACCTGCAGATTGTTCTTCAGTCGAATGGCAGCGGACTCAAATTTGTCTGGCCCAAGAATAATGCCTTAGGCTGTTCGTGTTAGATGTGAAACCCTTTTCTTTAAACCCTATAGTCAGTCAGATTTAAATGAAAGAACTTCAAAGTTAAGGCGAGAACAGATGAACAGAATCTGAGGGCCTGTGCAAATTCAAAAACACTGCCAGGGCAATGGTTCCATTTGCACATGAATATTTTACAACAAGAAAGACACATGCTATATCAGGGGGAAATTGCCCTAGAATACGCTCTGACAATGTAAGATGTCAAAAGTTGCATGAAATGACTCCTTCCCTCATATTTCCTGCTGAGGTTATTACAGTTACATGCCGATACCCAATATTACAGTATACGGGTGTGCCAGACATTATGAGACTCTGAACGTGTTGCACTTACACAATTGACAAGAATAAATATAAACTGACTTATATTTATTGTTGGCTATGTCATTTCTATTCTGGTACTAAAGTTCAATGATCACTCAGCTGTAGTACCAAATAAATATCGTATTTTCATAGATATCAAAGTATTAACAGGCATGCAGCCAGCTCATAACCTTACACGACTCTGTCGACTGAGGCAGGAGGTAACATTGAACCGGTGCACTCTTTGAGCAACTTTAGGGGGTTTGACAGAAACCGGATAAAAACCAGACTCCTCCAGGCATCGCATGCTCTGTGTTTAACACAATTTCCAGCCTTTGAAGGTGTTGTGGCTGTAGAGCCTGTGTCACTCCTATTAAGGCAGATCAAAATCGGTCTTTCTCTCTTCCTGGGGTTGGGGGGTAGGGAAGGGGGTTGGGCAAGGGGGGAGGGGGGCTTTCAAAAGGGCTCAATCAGAAGAGCCCTCCGACAAGGAGATGCAATCACGTGAAAACTACCCCCGAGTTTAAAAACACTCAGTCAGATTAGCCAGGAATTAAACACATGGGCCCCACTCAGCAGTGATTCATTTCCCTGGGATCTTCAGATGGCGAAGAACGGCGAGGGAGCGCTGCTGTCATACGCGGTTTTTCGATAACTTGAATGGAACACAGGAAATTACAACTGGTTCTTGTCTCTCAAGAGCGCACACCGGCGATAATGTCTGTAATAACATGATTCCCATGCAACTCATATGCTGCAATTAGTGCCTATTAGAGACTGCAGGCAGACAGGGCTGATGGCACAGGCGGGACCCCTCTTCATCCTCCCCCATGTCTCAGGGGAGGGACAAATATGAGTTTTTTTTTCTTTTTCGTATTCGTCCATTGTAATGACTTCAGTGGAACAATGCGCATTATAAGGGCAATATTTCCCCTGGCAAAAACAATTCGCCTGAATAATATGGTGGCTATCGCCCCAGTCCGGTATATATGGACACAGCACCGAGGGGGCAAGCGGCCACACGCTCCCGATTGTTGTGGTTGCCAAAACCCAGGCTGAGAGATGAAAAGCAACCTCAAATGGCATGCTTGCATTAGCGGCTAGGTTGTCTACGACCTGGATTCAATCAACATTTGACAACTATACAAAAGCGTTTGTTTTTTTCTCTCTCTCCATAAACGCAGCTTGGTGACTTCATTTCAGCGATTGCTGAACTGTGTTCGTGAAACAAAAACCAAACACTTGCATCTAATTACAAACAAATTTGAGGATTGATGATGATTGAATCCAGACTCAAGTGTCCGTTTGCTCTGTAACTTTGAAGTGTCCGTTTGCGCTGTAACATCAAGAGGTGTTGAAGTGACTGGGTGAATTATGGGTCATATGTTTGAGACAATAGATGACCAGTGGCCAAAGGACCAGTCAAGAAAATTAGAATACTTGAATAATTTGCCTGTTTAACATCTGACCTTGTTTTGGTTGTTTTTTCTTGCATTCATTTCAAAGATATTTTCATAACACGAACAATATAATGAACACCCACAAACATGAAATACAAGACGTCAGCAACATAAGACACATTCTCTCATTCGTCCTCTTGGTCTCAAAATTATGGAGATATTACGAGTCTCCAGACAGACTTGGCAGTCAAGTCATGCCTTCCCAAGGTCACCAAGTGCACATCATGAATTTAGCATTGAGTTGCATAGCAACATCAGGGATGTCTTGCGCTGAACTTTCTTCAGCGCAAAATAAATGGTTTTACAACATCAATATTTCTGTCCCCTCTGATGTGGAAAAATACATTTAAATGCTATCATAACTCCAAGGCAAATGTATATCGAGACCCCTGTGACTGGCCTAGGCAGTCCATGCAGATATTTATTTCCCACATTTTAATGTGTTGCACAGTCCGCCGCGGGTTGGGAACATACTCCACTCTTGCAGCTTCCTACTCTGTGGCCCCTCATCCTGTGGAAGTACAACCATGCAGACACAATTTGTAAAAACTAAAAAAGGGCAATGCCTTGTTTCAAAATGGCTGTCAAAAGCTTTTTGAATTGTAAACCATTCATCCAAACACGGCTAATTGTTTATTTGTAAATTCTTGACAGGTTATCCTAAAGTAGTTATTACATACTGTAAATGTTTTGCCGTTACTACATTACTTTGGAAATGAGAAATTTCAGACATCAAACTTTGCTGCAAGGAAAATATGCCTTTTGGTGTTTGGTACATTTCTTTTTTTAACTGAGTACCTATAACCACTGACCACATTTACATTTTCTGTCCATCATCCAGCCAGTGCAATAACTATGCTCTCTGACTCAGTGCACTTATCTGCAGGAAACATGGCTTTCATTAGAAGCACTCTGTCAGAATGAATGAAGGAAAATGACCCCCAAATGGACTGCGCTAGACTCCACGGGCCAGAGACCACGGGCTAACCTGAGGTCAGACAGAGGCCTGTATTTAATCAAGGTTTGTCATTAAAAATTGACTTACAAATACACATATTACATTTTTCACTGTGCTGTTTTTTCTTCAGTTTCAGTGAGGGTACAACAAGCTAAGTTTGTGAAGATTAAAAGTGAATGCTCGTAACGTAACGTTTAATCGTGAGTCACAGCTTTTAGTACAAAATGTTAATTGAACCCAGGCCTTAGTCACATGGCAAGGGAGTTCCCTGCAGTCATCTGAGAGGACCTCTGTGATTCCCAGGGGCCTCCATGCTGGGCACAGGCTGTGTTCTCACATGGAAAGCCTAGTTGGCATGCCCCAGTATCTTCAGCTAGGGAGGGCCACTAGGCCTATTGTCTGCTCTGCCTGCTAGGAGCTTGGGCACAATGGCGCTCACTCCTCATGAATGTCACATATAATCTGGCACACGCACTTTCCATTCCAGAGCCCCAGCAAGGGTCCATTAACCCCCAGCCCTATTGAATTGTGGGTAATCTTTCTTGTTTTGTTTCAACATACAATCTAAGTTCCTTATGAATGACCAGACCACACAGCTTATGCTTCTGTTGCCAGCTGATCAACTGAAAGAAAATGCGCCTTCCTCTTTGGGAATATTGTTTTTTTTTTCCCCTTTGGGAATATTGTTGAAGGCTTCTGCATTTGATTTGATCCATTGCAGCTCCTGCGCCTTTCCTTTTGTTGTTGTTTCTCTTTTATTTCTGCTTTCTGGTGTGCATTCTGTGTTTTATGAACCGCCAAATCCATTTCATGACTGCACTGCATGACTCCAACAGAGTTCTTCTATGTTAATTTTGGAAAATGGCTTCTCTGGGTTTTTTTTTCCTCCCAACAGTCATCTCTAATTAGCTTAGCTTAGGATGAAGATGAATTTGAAGTGCTGAGTACCGGCAGCCAAAATGAGGAATCTTAATAAACGGTAAAAAATGCATTCTGAGCATACATCCAAAAACAGTTCAATTTGAGGCTGTAGAAGTTAATTATTTGAATTAATTCAATAATTAATATGAATTCTTATTTTATTTGGTATGAAAACATCAGATTGTATTATTGCATTACATTTTGACATTCTGCAGATACTTTTAGCGACTTACACATCTTTGTATACAATTAATTTATAAATTAGAATATTTTACTTACAGTGAGCATCATAATTCATTGGACAGTGACACATTTTTTTGTTATTTTGGTTCTGTACTCTAGCACTTTGAGATTGAAAGGATACAATGACAATGAGGTTGAGGCGCAGACTGTCAGCTTTAATTTGAGGCTATTTTCATCCATATCGGATGAACCGTTTAGAAATTATATAACTATATAACTTTTAGTTAGTCCCCCCCCCCAAAATATTGGACAGTTTAACATAATGTAGAATAAAGTAATAATTTTTAAGATTTGGTTGCATATCCTTTGCATGCCATGACTTCCTGATGTCTGTGACCCAACAATATCAAAAGACTCTTGATATCTTATTTTCTGGTATTCCTACAAGCGATACTATAACCTCTTTGCATTTGAATGGATCTCTATGGGAATTGGGGGGTGGGACTAGATTTAGCTGTAAATTACACTGGAACATTATGGAACACACGGTTGGCTAACTGGCTCTAAGTCATCAAGGGTCTGACACATCAAACAAGCCTTAAATCATCACTCTGCTGCCAGATATGCAGTAGATATGGATGGATAACTTGAAGTGTTTCTTCTCCTGACTTATTTTTCCATAGAGTTCAAGAGGAAAATTTGTCAGGAGAAACAACCCTTAAAGTGATCCATCTATATCTACTGCATATCTGGCAGCAGAGTGATGGGTTGAGGCTCGTTTGATACCCTTGGTGACTTACAGCCATTTCGTCAACCAGATGCAGAGAAGTTATAGTATCGCTTGTAGGAGTACCAGAAAATAAGATATCAAGAGTCTTTTGATATTGTTGGGTCACAGACATCAGGAAGTCATGGCATGCAAAGGATATGCGACCAAATATTAAAAGTGATTACTTTATTCTACATTATGTTAAACTGTCTCCAATATTTTTTGATGCCTGAAAATGGGGGGGGGGGGGGGGCTGTGTACAAAAGGTTCTATAATTTCTAAACGGTTCATCCGATATGGATGAAAATACCCTCAAATTAAAGCTGACTGTCTGCACTCCAACCTCATTGTCATTGTATCCTTTCAAACTTAAAGTGCTAGAGTACAGAACCAAAATAACAAAAAATGTGTAACTGTCCAATGAATTATGGTCCTCACCATATGTGATTCAGCATAAGTATCTTGCTTAAGGGTACAATAGCAGCAGCTAACCTAGGAATCAAACATACAACCATTGCATGTGAAGTCCAAGTCCCAAACCATTACACTGCAGCCACCATAACATTATTTAATATCAGTAAATTACATATTTTCTCTAAATTCTAGCTGTTATCAATATACCCTGATAATGTAAGCTGTCAGCGGAAAAATTACATGACATGTTTATACCAAATATTACAATATAAGAGTCTGCCAGACATGATGAGAGCCCAGATATGCTGCCGTTATAAAGCTAGCGACACCCAGGAAAAATCTAAGAGATTAAGCTACAAATGCTTAAGACCCCTTTGTGCAGTGACCCTAGTGGTGTAGACCCTGGGGTCTACATCACAAACATCCTACTGTACCACGTCAGAAAGCGAGGTACCATGGAAACCTGCAAAGTTTTTTTTTAACATACTACAGCAGATGTAAAAAGGAATTGTCTATTCTTGCACTGATAAAAAGATTTTTATTTACTTATTTTACTAAACCAGGGAAGTCCCACCGAGACAATATTATGATCTACTTATCAAAGGAGCCATGGCCAAAAGGCAGTTTAATTATTTCAAGTGTACACAAGAACATTCTGGTCATTACAATACATCAGATACACTACATGATAATAAGATATTTCCCATATTAAACTAAAATCATTTGCAGTCTTCCTGAAAGAGATGCTGTAATTTGATTTTGTTTTCATCTAGCGACGTTATAATCTAGTTGTAGCCTAGTTTGGAGGTTGTTTCATGATAATGGGGCACAGTATTCAAAAGCCCTGTTCCGATAACACATCAACAGATATGTAGCCTTACATGACTCTTTCGACTGTAGTGGGAAACAATATTGAACAAGTGGAATCCTGGTGGTCTTACACATAACCACAATTAATCTGTTCCTTTACATTCAACATATTTTTGTACTTATTGTTTCAGATGAAACAGACCAAAGATGGGCAAAGATTTTCATATTTGATGAGTAACGACAGACAACACAAAGGCTGCCATACATATTGCAACCTTAAGGTTGTACAGACACTCTTGCACAGCTCGAGGTCTGCTAAGGAGTCCCTGCATATCTCCCATCACAAGACCCGAGCAGCTCTAATGGAATGAGGTCAAGCCAGGAGCGAATTCTCAGCCAAGGGCAGCATGAGGTATCAATGCTGAGTAACAGGAAGCTAGAGGTCACTTAAAGGAGCCCAATCTGCAATGAAGTTGAGGTTGAAAGTATTTAATGGTCACGAAGCTGAACCATGGAAGGATGCCTGCGTGACACACATCAAGCCTGCAGGGTCAATTTGCCCCGCTTAATTCTAACCCTCGCGTAAACATGTACGATCAGAGAGAGCACTTTTAATTTCCTGCTAACCCTCATGAAGGCTTAAATGGAGAGGTTTAGTGATGCAGGAAAGCGCATGAGTTCACCCGAACATTTAGAAGCTTTCCTGAAACCAGTGACAAAGTTAAAGGACTCCCTTCAGGCCTCTGCCTCATTGGCCAGTTTTCCTGTTTGATTGCTGTAATAGGCTGGTAATGGTTTCCAGGGATTACCTCGATGGTATGCATACTGACACATGTGAGAGCATGTTCACTAGGTACCATTTACGTTTGTGCACACAGCCGAATGGCGGAGACCTATGCCCTCATTCAGCTATGACCTGGAGTAGTGCGCTGTGAGCAAAGTGTTTACATGTTTAAAATGGGTGTAATACAGTTGGTTTAAGCCGGGACTAAAGTCATGGTGGGCATGGTACATTTTTTGCTTTTTTAGGACAATTAAAATTTTTGTTAACAAGTTAGGAGTCATTTATAATGATGCTGAATATTATTATTAATATTACTGTTGTTTTTTATTATTGTTATGGTTATTATTATTAGTCATTTATGAAGATACTGAATATAATCATAATAATAGTAATAATTAGTACTACTATTGGTAGTAGTGGTATTATATTACTGTTTAACTGCTAATCTTAAAATAATCAGTAATCAGTAAAAAAAATAATTATTAAATTTGAAGTCTCATGTCGGACATAATAAATATAACTAAACTTGGTAGTAAGCGAGGAATTTAAAACTCAAATATTTCAATCTATATACAACACTGCTATCTGGTGGTGGCATACACAAGTACCATTTGCATTAATGTAAAGGTATCACATTGAAATTTAGATGTAGTATTTTAAAGAAATAAAGATTTGACATATTTAATACATTTTGTGCATGGCTTTAATTAGAAATAGCAGTTGTGTGACAATTATGTGAATAATATAAAAATGTGCTACATTTACAGCAAGTGACCTTTGGTTAAATAACGGACTGAACTAAAACATTAGGGTTCTTTCATTAATTTATTTGTGATTAACTTTCTGTCTCCAGTAATTTTTTCATGCCTGATACATTTATGTATTGATTTTGTGATCGGTAGTAATAATGACAGTTACAAAATATGTCCTTCATTCATTCATTCACACTATGCACTGACTTTTCTGTCATCCTACCAATTACTTATGGGAAGCAAAGCATTGTGGGACTTATATATTAATTAGGCTCTTTATATAGTCATATATAGCAGTCAATGGCTTCTGTAAAGGATGCATCAACGTGTAGTCGTCTTGGGAGGAGTGGTTAGTCACTATAAGAAGTGACACATCTAAGGCATCTAACGCTCAGAGACCTCAGACCAGTAACAATGACATGAATAGACCAGAAACAGCATCGCCAGCCTCACCAGTGAAAAACATAGCATCGTCAGCCTTCTGCCAATGCATCACTAATTAGTTTCAATTGGCGACAATGGCAGCCACATACACATGCCAGCCAGTGAGTCACTGTATACCCTCTTTTCTGAAACACAGTTGGTGGAAAGCCTATTTTCGATTGGCTATATGACCTATTCTCATTATTAAGCTCTATATTTCTTATTACAGATGTTACCATAATTACATCTTCTGATTCACATCCATCCAATAAAGTATCAGTGTACCTGCCCCAGAGGAGACTGTATCTTCCCTCATAATTGCTTAGTTAATATGTTGCATGTGATAATCTCATTTTAGATCTTTACATTGTCGTCTTTCCTTTGTTCTAATGGCAAATGCGCCCACTCCATATATTGTATATGCACGTGTAACAAGGCTTTGTAAATCTTCCCCTAGTGACTGCTCCATATCTATGCACCGTATAGCTGGAGGCAAATGAAAAGATATGTTAGGTATATATGGATCAAGAAGAGAACTCACAACACAAAGCTGCAACTTTTTTCAGCAGTAGAGTGTCTGGTAAGCGGATTGTCTCTGTAAATGCAGCTCAAGGCCTCTCTGCAGTCTGCAGACTGCAAAATTTGTCAAAACACAACCTTTGGCACACATGCGAATACGCCTCTACAAAGCCGTGATATAGGAATATCACTGTAATGCTCGACACTTTGAATACTCTCTTAGACTTATTGGACCATACACATCCGTAATTGCCCCGAACATAAACAGGCAACTAAGAGCTAACGATAGGATATAGACATGTTAAAAATGTGGCTCCACGTATTAATTATATTTGTTCACGAGCGTCAGTAGCTTATTGTATAAATCAGGTTTCTCCCGAATCCATTCATCTTTGTGAGAAGTTGATTATAATTTATCAACGCTGCACATTGATCTCTATTTTGGCTGATATAGTGGACTATTTGATAAACCATATGTTTAAAAAAAAAAAAATAAGCGCAACTGTTTCGCTTTTGGTGGCATCATTATGATCGTCAGCGACCACGATCATCTCATGCATATTACACATTGCCTGTGGGTTTGCCCATTGGTCACAAATTACTGATGTCCATGAAGAAGGTATCGCGTACTATAACGTACCGTAATGGCACAGTTTGTCCACTAAGAGGCGACCTAAGCTTGTGCTTGAAATACTGCGAAATAAGTGCGCATACAGTTTTAATTTCACAGCTTTGCAGAATGGTTTAAAATATAAATCAATTCGTGTGTAGGCCCAAACATACGTGTTTTTATTTGTTAAAAAAAAGGAGGCCTACTTTAGACAAACGGTTTACGATTACTTAAATGTAGTAGTAATAATAATAATAATAATAATAATAATAATAATAATAATCAATTTATATAGCGCTTCTCATTTGCAGGGGCAGATCTCGAAGTGCTTTACAGTAAAAACAAGAAAGAAATATATAGTAAAAGTCAATAAATAAAAATAGTTTTAAATGAAAGCTTTACAAGAAAGCTTGCCGGTAAAAAAAAAAAGAGTTTGAAGGCCTGTTTTAAAGAACAAAATAGGCTATTGAGGGAGCTGGGAGCTGTTCGAAGGTGGTCAGGGAGGGAGTTCCAGAGGCAAAGTTACATTCAAGATTAGGTTATTAATTTTGATTGTATATTAGTTTCCTTGAAATTCACATAGTAGGCTACAAGTTTATTTGCGTTGTGTCGCCTCCTGTTTACAGTAGGCTACATGACAATACAGGTTATCGCGTGGTTGAAGAGTGAATGACTGACTGGAGACGAGCGTGTGGAGAGTTTGGCTACAGCTGTCACCTAGGCGTCTCTGTGTCTCCAGACTGCTATAAACCTGGAGACACGGTCCCCAGGACCAAAATGTTTGACATCACTGCTTTTCGCTCTTCTGGAATATTTTATTATAAATTAGGCTAGCAATTTCGTAATAGCCGGCTACTAGCCTACATAGTAGGCTAATAATACTCCCCATGCCCACACTTTACAAAAATAATTCGAGTTAATTTGAATTAAAATGCGTCTGATTTAAAATGTTTATTGAGATTCATTTTTGGTCTAGGTAACACATGTAAAACCTGAACCAGCATGTTTTTTAACTGCTACTGTGCCCATGTTATAGCTACGCGCAGTAGGCTATGTGGTGTTTTGTAGCCTACCCACGATCCATAGCCTACATATGAAGCACACATAGAGAAGTATAAACGATTTAGCCTACTTGTCAAATATTTGACAAATAAATGTGCATAGGCCACTTTTTGTTTTACTCATCATGAGCGGACCACGAAAACGCGTCCTCTGGTGACTGGTGAGGCGGAGGACCGCCGTCATAGTGTCGAGGTTCTGGGAGTTGTATTGTATTGTGGATGGGGTGCCATGATGTAATAGAAAACTTAACTCACTCCCCCATTCAGGACAGGAGGGGCGGGTTGTACCACTGTGTGCATTAGCTAACGTTACACTTTTTCCGCTGAATCCCAAACCAGCGCGCTGCTGACTGGAGCACACATTATCGGACGCATAAAACCCACCTTTCTGCGGTCAAACTTTTCTATCCGTGTAGCATAGGACAAAGGAATTTAACTACTGGAAGATTCATCATTAAGCCCCAAGCTGAGAGGGCAAGTGGGAATAAAAACTGTAAAAATGAACAGGAGTTTTAACAAATCTCAGTCTTTGCGGTACTTGGACTGTAGTGCAGTTGAAGTTAAAAGCAAGGTAAGATTGTTGTTTAGGCTTTCCAGTGTTGATAAATGTTTCATATTTTACACTGATCACTGTTAACTAGCTACTTTGAACAATGTTAGCTAGGCCAGCAAGCCATTTCGGAGAGATGCAATTGATTTCAGTCTTTAGCTGACTAGACTTCAAGTTGCCATTGCAAGAATCGGTTTCTAGCAAATGTTAGCTAGCGATTTAACGTTTCCAAAGTATTTCAGCCTTGGGACCAGACGGTTTTTATAGCATATTAATAGTGTTGACGACTATATCTAGAGCCGTTTACACTTTTTTCGGTGCATGTTAGCTCATAGCTAATCTAGTGCTAATGTGTAAACTATTTGGAAAATAGCTATGCCATGCTGAATTGTTACTAAGATAACTTGGCTAACATTAGCGCAGCTGGTATTTGTAGCCTAATGTTAGCCTACTTTCACTATAGTAAAGACCATTCAAGACCTGGCTGTATTTTGTCAAACTTACAATTAATTTCCTCCGAGTTCACGAGTTTTAGCCCTGCTACAATTTGAGGATTTCACGGTAAATCTTTTTTTTATAGATGGGTTACAGACGTTAACGACTAGCTCACTCAGCGTTGTTTCCCGTGGTCCCGTATACTGTCTCAGATAAATATTCTGGAAAAACGAGAAATGCAAGATCAGAAAGGAAGACACGAAATTAAAGGAAACTGCTTTGGCTTCGTTTATATTTTAGTCAACTGGCAGTTCACTGAGGCCTATGATAAAGCTATGTCAGCTTTAACTTAGGCTCCAGCGGGTTGTAAATCGATGCGATTATTATTGTTTTTAATCATTGTAGGCTACGGTCTTGACGTTGCTGGTGCGGAAGCAATCGGCTGCCACAGACTATCCGTCTGTCGCCATCTGCTTTTGACAGTGGTTGGAAGCATCCCGCAGCTCTTATTGTTGGCGATGTCGTCACATCGATTGTTGGCGAATACATTCACTAAAATTACAATGTGTAGGCCTATAATCTTATTCAAAATTTGCTAGGATAGGCTAGGCTACTTATGATACAATTTGGTGGAGGTACGTGCACCTTTTCTGTCTCGCAGGACTATTACTCAGTGTCCACTATTTATAGAAATATTTCCCACCTGTACAGCGGCATAAATATTAAATGTGTGGAGTGTCTGGTGCAAGAGGCAATATTTCATTCAATTTTCAACTTGCCTTAATGATCTGGACAGTCATTTTTGCAACAGCTGTTGCAGATGATCAGATGTTCACAAAAGAAAATATGTAGTGTTTATGCAGTGAGCTTGTTTCCATTCACTTTCTGATGCTAGCCTAAATTTTGCCACATAACCTCGAAATAAATGTAGCCCATGATTTAGGCCAATGTGAATTTTGGAAGTAGTTTTTATTGAAAAATAATACCTTGTAGTTATAAGAAGTGATACACTTATTTATAATTTTATAATTCTCAATTTCAAATTCAATATTCATCTCATGTCGATTTCTTTTCATGTTTATAAACCTGGAAGCATGAAAAAGAGTGGTTGAGTTCTTAACTGTGTGTGTGTGTGTGTGTGCGTGCGCACGCGCGTGTGTTCGTGCGTGCGCACGCGCGTGTGTTCATGTGTGCGTCATGTGTGGAACTCGAACGTACGTGTGTGCGGTTCTTCTGTTCTTGCGTGACTACATTCCAGCGCCAGCCAGGTCGGAGACCTGGAGATCGCAGGAATTTCCTCACTGCCCTCAAAACACCAACCCTACCTGCACCATACCATCCTGTTTAAGGATGTTACTTTCCATAAACATTAATCTTTGGTTGACCCAGTGAATTTGCTGTGTCAATGCTCAGCTATCTTTTAAAATGCAACTCTGAGTGGTACATGTGTTCTTCACCCCAGACACGTTTACATTGCTGTAAACTCTGGACCAAACTTCAGGTTTAAGGCAGAGTTAAGTTTAAAATGTTATTTTTAAATGCCCACAGTGAGACAGATTGGTTTGTGTGTATGGGGACGGAAGGGCTGACAAGATATTTTTCCAGTCATCTGTTTAAGATGCTGTTCTGTTTCTGTCCTGCAGTGTAACTTCCTGTCCTATGTTTGTTCACTGATTTGTGCAGGAATATGTGGCTAACCATATTCCAATGTGTTACTGTAGCAAGTCTCAAACAGCAGGCTTTTGAAGCTTATTTCTGGAGGATACACATATGTAAGAGTCAGTTGTTCAAAAACAAAGTTACATGCTTAAATTCTGGACTGTGCATGCAACTTGTAAAAGGGGTGTGTTTTAAAGATATTGTAAAATTTTCTTGCTCCCAGTAGGAAGTTAATAAACGGGACCATCTTGACCCGCTTTTGCAGTCAGGCTGCAAAACAAGTCGCGTGAAAAATTTCAGTTAACCTATAATTTGGACTATAATTAGTTCACCTTAGCGAAACGTTATCTGGGTTTGTGTTGTACTCAATAGTAGGTTTCAGAAGCATTGTGAAGTGATTGTAGCAGTTGAGTGCATTTTCTCAACAGCAGACCGTTGTTTCAGTGGGCCTTAGTGTGGTGCCTGCTCCAATTCACAATACGGATCAGCCCACTGCTGAAAGAGAGCTCTGTGGCACCATTGGGCCTCTCTGTTCTAGAAATATTCTGATTGGGGACTGCTTATGTAAATTTACCGGGTCATTCTGTGTGAAGTCCGCATGACTTCTGATGTGGCCCAGTTTTCTTCGAAGTTGGTCTTGAGGGGCTCTTTCCCTGACCGTTTTTTAAGTAGATATGGTTAATTCTGTTTATCTCTTTTTGTAACTTTTGTCCTTATCTAAGGTTCCTTGCAGATATTGTAACTTCAATGAAATTGCACTTAAAAAAAAATAATAATAATGATAAAAATGTACAGAAAAATGTTGCATCACAATAAGTTACCCAAATGCAACGTCTTTTTTCATCTGCTGGCAAATCTGAATTTCCTGTTTGAAACATTCTCAATAATAGGGCATTCCTTGTCAGATATTGTGCTCCATTGACTGTATGGAAATAAATAAATAAATTTAAAATTATTGTAAACTGTAACAATGTACGTGCATCACAGCAAAGAAAGAAAAACCTTTTCTTGTTTAGCCAGCGGAAGGCAAAGAATTTGTTGTGAATAGGAGATGTTCTAAAAATTATATTATATCGTTGCCGCATATGAACGTCCTTCGATTTCCATGGGACACGTGATCTTAGGCAGCCCCTGAGGTATCTGGGGTTTTTCAGTGGTATATGCACAAATGGAAAACTACATTGTGAGCCTTTGAGGGCAGGCTGAATTAATTTGCACTGTTACAAAGCTGTCCTTTGTGTTTGACCATTAATGTGATGAATTGGAATGTCAGGCTTCTGTCTCAGTTATTGTGAAGGGACAGGTCCTTTTACTGGCTTTCACTGCAATGACATTGGTCCAAGTTTACTCAGCCTGTTCTTCTGAACCTGGAACGCAAGCACTCTTAAAACAGACACACATCTTAAGTGCCATCTTTCTGGTTGCAGTTTTATAGAGATTTATTTTTATTTATTGGTGACAGAAAATTGTGTGTCAAACGTCCACCTTCCAATAACTCCCCCCCCCCCTTAGTGTAAAGAACTGTAAATTCTAAGTAGCACTGCTGCTGTTGCTACTATATCTACCGTCACCCCTACTACTGCACTGCAACTACCTCCACAGCTATTGAACCACTCCCTCTACTATGAAAACATACTTATTAAAACTACTACTGTTGTTGCAGCGCCTGTAATTTAATACAGTCTTGTTGAGTTCAAGGAAATGGTCTGAATAGCACACAGGACAGCATATCAGTTTGGCATTAAATAGAGATTATTATTTGTTGCTTCACTGATGGTCATACCTGTCTCAGCCTGCAAATGTTCCTGTGGCAACAAAAACACTTGTGCTGTCATTGTGCCGGTGATGTATTTGCAAGTTTTGAAGGGGGAAATGTGTTGGAGCAACCTTGTTCTAACTTGCTTAAATAACTCAGTGTTGCAATAAATCTGAGTTACTTGAAGGCTATCTTGATGTTGTTAAATAGATTGAAGAGTATGGTTCACAAACTGCACCCCTTACCCAATGCGGCCCTTTTGTGTTCTGAAAGGAGAGTCTTGAGTTTGCTTAACATATATTTTCAACAAGCAGATTGTGTCTTTTTTTACATTTATATTTTCTTGTACCCATTCAGCACCTATAGCACCTTATAGTGCTTTAGTTTTCAAGTAGGCTAATACAGGACTGTAAACCCTTGTGATTATATATGCTGCTGGTAATTGAGTTTTTTTTTACTAGAAGTTCAGAAGTTGGCCGTCGCAGTGGACGAGAGTTTTAGCTGGTGAAATTATAAACATACACCCATGGGAATGCTTCAAACATTGTGCGGCTTTATAACACTGAAACTTTTAAAGAATATTTAGCCTAATTATTTTTCAGTTTGTGAATGTTTAATGCCATGCCAAATGAGAAGCCAATTGTACTTAACTTTGAGCAATGCCTGAGTAAAGAAGACATCTAAGTTGAGTCTAGTCCCAACTCTAACCCACATGCAATTCCGCATCCAAGACCTGAGGCCTGCTTTTAATGAGGTCACAGGCTGCACAAACAAGATAAGCTGAAATACAGTGTCTCTGCAGTCCTGTACAAAGAAACTGGCAGGTGAATTTTGTCCTCAGTAGAGAAGTTAGTTTGCCATCATTCTGGTGTTTGAACTGTGGGCTGGCTCAACCACTTTTTTTTTTTCATGACTTTTGTCACTCCTGATTTCAGTTTTAGTTGGAATAACAACCTTTAAAGATGTCCGGAGTCAAATCTAGTTGTGTCATTGTCACTGTCCGGCTTTGTATTGCCATCTTGTTCAAATTTGAGAAAGTGTTGCATCTGGCAAAAGAGTTTTTGTCAGTGGGGTGATTGATGTTTTGTTTTGTTCTGCCGTTCAGTGTGGTTTTAAGTGCTTTTTTGGTATGAAGTGTGTATTGAATTTGGACACAGAGGATGGGGGTAAATGTCATTGTGTGTGTGTGTGTGTGTGTGTGTGTGTGTGTGTGTGTGTGTGTGTGTTGTGTGTTGTGTGTGTGTGTGTGTGTTCACATCTGGCATTTCACCCACCCACCAAAACCTCCCATGCCCAACTTATCATATTTCATCCCGTAATCACTCACTGCAGTTCACTAAACCGGGCTTCTCTCCTTCACAGCGTAATTGCCTTGTGTAGCACGATCCACAAATTACTGGTGTAATAATGTATAATTTCTATTGTAAGAACAAATCCTGCCCTGCATTTTACTAGTCTGCTCATTCATCACTTTGCCCACGCACCCGGTCTTTGTGTTTTCACTGTTTACAACAAGTCACTTGATGAGAGCCTTAACCTTTGGATGACTCCATGTGCTTTCTTTGGTGGTCAGCTAACTTAGCCAGCGCAGACAATCGCTACTTTGTAGTGCTGTGAGCAGTGTGTGGTGAAGTGCGGTTGTATTTGTGCGAGTTTCCGAGCGAGTTTGCTTGTTTTTGTAAATGTGTGTGAGATTGTGTTTGTGTGAAATTGTCTTTGTGTGTATGTGTGTGTGTGGTTCAAGCACACTTGTGGTAAGTCAAATAAAGTTTCAGGGCAAATCTAGTCTCTTTGTTTTAGCTTTGGACGAGAAAATGTGCAACATGGCTTTTTTCCGTTGGGACCTACGCTGCTTATTATTTTATATGCCTGTTCTGTACTCCAGCACTTTTACCTGCTTTGCTATGTTGAACCCTTCTTCAGTTAACACATTTTCTTATCACAAGAGCCAAAACTACGAATGTCAGCGGCTTTGTGGCCCAAGGCATAAGGCTTTGTTTGTGTTTTTTGATCCCGTGGCCCACCAGCTCAAACAAAAATTAGAACATGGATAACTAATTAGCAGTTATGCTCATGTCATTCATAGTACTAGTATTTTTTTGCTGGCTTAATGGAACTTATTAGTCGTGTATGGAAAACAACAAAGCTAGCGGGGTTAACTCTGGTGTTGCAAATGGCATCTGCTCCGCCATTTTGTCCTCAGACTATGGTTATTATGACTAATAGCGTAACCTTGGCACTGTACATGGATTAGCAAAGCGTCCATTATTTTAAAACTAACAAAACATGGTCTAGTGAGCCGGGTGTTACAGCTTAGTATAGATGAGCGCTTACACTAAAGCTCATGGAGTAAACGCATTCCTATTTGTAATTTTAGGCTCATCTGATAACACCCGGTTCCAATTGAAGTTCCAGTGCTGTACTTGGAACCAGGTGCTATGGTCAGATGGGACCAAAATTGAGCTTTTTGGTCAGGCACGCCGGCGGTTGGTTTGGCATCAGAAGTAGGACATTCACATTAAAAAGGATGTCATACCTAAGGTGAGATATGGAGGTGGATCTTTGGTGTTGTAGGGTTGGTTGCATCTACTGTTCATGTGGTTCTTGTTAAGGTGAATGGAATAATGAATGGAAGTACCAAGACATTTTGCCCAAAAACCTGGTACCCTCCAACCTGGTACCTCTCCGAGGAAGCTCAGACTTGGATTTTTGGATCTTTCAGTAAGCATTTCTCAAATTTATCATGAGTATTCAAATTCGCCAAACCGTCAGTTCAGTATGACGTTTTTGGAATGGCCAGCACAGTTCCAAGATCTGAATATTATTGGATATCTGTGGGAAGATCCCACACATGCAGTGCATGCAAGGACACCAACAAATATTTCTGAGCCAGAAGAGCCCTGCAAGGAAGAGCAGGGAAAAATTCCAACACCAAGAATAGAAAGACTTAGCTGGCTACAGGAAATGTTTAGAAGCTGTTATAGATCTGCCAAAGGAGGCGTTACTAAGGACTAACTGATAGGGTTCCCAACATTTGTATGTGTCATGTTTTAGTTTATTATTTTAAATGCTAATAAATAGTAATGATGCATTAAAATCTTCAGAAATATGTCATGTGTAACTGTGTAGCTGCCTGTGTAGCTACCATATAGCGGTTGGGTCCGCATCTGTCCACTAAACGTGCACTATGGTGGTGTCCAAACCTTTGCATACAACTGTGAGTGCGTCCGGTCCAGAATTATGCAACAATCACTTGCGTCCTCTTCCTGGCAAGTTTGCAACTCTTCCAGATGTTTTAAACTTGTTGATTATTGCAATAACAGTGCTTAGTGTTGTTTAGCCGTTTTTTTTATTTTTTATACCCATTACCTGTTTTGTGTAGGTAAGAACCCATCTGTCTCTTTAGATTTGACAGTTCTTTGGCTTTCCCCATGGTAATGGAAATGAAGGGATTTTACATGCATATAGGCAGGAAGTGATGGAAGGCCAAAATAAAATACAGGTCCTTTAGACTGAGATTAACTTTACCGGGGAACTTTATTTAAAAGAATGGCAATCATTTTGACACCTATGTTGTTAAGAAAAAAAAATGGTATTGCTCGATGGAACAAGTTCAAATAAAATAATCAATAGGCCTTTTTTTTATTAGAATAAAAGTATGTAGATATCCCATATGCTTGAGCATAAAATATAGCTCATAATATGTGTTGTTCATGTCAGCCTTTTCCCCTCATTTTCATGAAGGGTGCCGATAATTCGGCACCAGGCTGTACTGTATGTGTACACTAGGTCACTGAACCCTCAGGATAGATGCTCTCTAATTCTTTAGAGGATTGGTTGGTACATCTGTGTCAGTGAATAGGAAGGATAATCGAGATTTTCTAAGAATGGTGGAGCATTTTTATTTAAAAGGGGGGGAAAAACAACGCAAAAACAGAAATAAAGTTAAAATAAAATTAAGTTGCTGACATTTGGCTTTCTTCCAGATTTAAAGTTTAATGTGCATCTGTACAGCAATGTATGTAGGGAACCGGGTAATCTCATTTATTTGATACTTTTTTCTTTGGAAATTACGTCAGGGAGATGGAGAAATTACATCTGTGTTGTTTATTTCTGCCTTCATTAGTCTTTAAATTTCTAATTTAGTACAGGGTGTCTTTCATTGCTAGCTGGTTCAACATTTTCACCACTGGAATATGCAGGCTAATTTACTATTACATTATAGTAAATTATATAGAAGGCTGTATATAGTAGCTAATCCGTTTAGCTATACGAGTGATTGATATACAACAGAATGTATCTAGAGAAAAGTTTTAAGTTGCCACTTTTGCTTTTCCTGCAGTAATGGTAGCTGTGTATGCATATCTGGGAAAAGAAAGCATATCAGAGAGGGCGAGCAATGCATTAGTACATGACACTTGCAATGTTTTAGCACGTGGACTGTAGTGTTTGTTGTCAAACATTATTGAAATGGCATATCATTGGTTTTTTCATTAAACTGAAAATGGCGAAACGATTGATCTGTGAATCTGTTATTCTCCTTGCAAACTGCAGAAGAAAGTGGGTTTCCTGCGTTCGCTGCACGTTTGGTGCCGCCGTCGCGCTTGAACCGGCCGTGCCAAACCGGTGTGCGAAACAAATCTTTTTTTTGCGGTACTGCTTGACATAGTGTGCTACTTTTGTTTTGCCTGTAGTGCACAGATGTGTGTGAAGTGCTTCCTGTTGCCTCGAGTCATGAGCCTTGTGAAAGGTTGCCGCCAAACACGTTTTTCACACTACATGCATAACTTCGCATTGTACGTTCATTCCTATCACATTTGGTATACATTGTCAGGAACTGACTGCAGATGTGGGAGGTTGTCTTAGATCTTGGTGTCTGGCCACACGCAATGTGAGCGTCACTGAACATGGTTTTTACATAACTTTTGCAGGGCTGGCTCATTTCTTTCCTTATTTACCACATTTTGCCAAACATATAAAGATTTGTATTGATGCTCAACATATCTAGCTTCAAATACAATGCTGAATCATCACCCCCTTTTCTGTAGTTGTGAGTCCACTGCTAAGTTTTGATTGTTCGTTTCATCTCCTCTTCAGTATGGGGCCGAGTTCAGGAGGTTTTCCGTGGACCGGTCGAAGCCCGGGAAGTTTGAGGAGTTCTACAAGCTCATCTTGCACATTCACCGGATAAACACCGAGGTGATGATTGGCTACGCAGACATCCACGGGGATCTTCTCCCCATCAACAATGACGACAACTTCTGTAAGGCCGTGTCCAGCGCACATCCCCTGCTTCGGATCTTCATACAAAGACAAGGTAAGGCTGTAGTCAATGTGAAGGTAACCCCCAATACATGGAAATTCCCTTCTCATTTAACCAGCTCTACTTTTTACATTACAGGCATTTAGCAAACGCTCTTATCCAGAGCGACTTACACAACTTCTTACATTTATCAATTTACACAGCTGGATATATACTGAAGCAAGTCAGGTTAGGTACCTTGCTCAAGGGTGCAACGGCAGTGTCCTACATGGGAATCGAACCTGCAACCTTTCGGTTACAAGTCCAGTTCCTTAACCATTATACTTGCTAGTCATTTGCTAGTCAAGATAGCCAGTTGTGTGCCTCACATCCAGAGCCCAGCCCTAATGTCTGGTAAATCTTCCTGCTGCATTGAATACACATTTGAAATGAAGGTAAATGCTTCTTGCCTCTCACTTCATCATGTACTTAGCCAAATGTAATATTTGATCTGTTTAATTTGTGCTGATTGACAGCTTCTAATGGCACAATTATGACCACTGAAGTCACTGCCTCTATTGAAGGGAACCTGTACTTAAATCAAGTCAAATATTTGACCTGCTAACTGATGCATTTTTTTCTGCTTTTTTCTGATGCTGTAGCATCAAGAAAACCAGACTACTGTGCCTAAACCCTTTTGTTACTCGGTCTTGTAATGTCTTAGCAGTCCCAACATGGGAATCGGACTTTTTAAATTCATATTTAACGTCCTGCAGTTATCTTAAGTTTTTTTGTTACAGTTTATTTGCAACAGTCTCTTTTTTTTTTTTTTACCTCGGTAGGGGTCTAGGAGTTTATTTATTGCCTATTAGAGAGCTCTGGTTCTCGCTGTGTTTTCACTGTTGTCTAGAGGAAACCCATCGCAACATATGCAGGTCATGGGGGTGGCTTGTCTGCTGGCATGCCGGGAATTACTGAAGAACAAAAGCCCCGCGTGAAAGCGCCGTTTCACAAAGTAATCCGAGCGAGCGTCCAAAGACAGCGCTTGCGTTTCTGAATTAAAATGGGCCCTCGAGTATACCAAGGATGGAATAGACACTGCCAGCAGCATACAAATTAATTCATCGCCATTTATCATTCATGTGCTTGGATATAAAAAAAAAAAAGGAAAGAAAAGAAAAAAACTTCTGTGGAATTTCAGGGTCGCTAACCTTGTTTTGTTAGACATGAGGACAACCTCGTTTTTGAAAATGTTTACATGATTGAAATGCAAATTCTCCCGAGGAATGAGCTGAATGAATTATAGCCTGCGTATGATGCTGGGTGGTAGGCCTGCAAGCTGAAACGCATTAAACTACACACTTTGAGCTGAGTGACTCCATTAAAGGCTGTTCTTTTATATGTTTTATGAAAGGATAAATACATTGAGGTCTTCAGGCAGAGTGTGCAGTGCTAGCAGTTTGCTGTGATCTCCCTGCTGCTGGCTGTCACAATGTTGCTCCAGGTTAAAATCTTAGAATACTTTGGTCACTCTTCTTTCATCTTTAAGGGTGCGTGCGTGCGTGCGTGCGTGCGTGCGCGCATGCACATTTGTATGAATGAATGAAAGAAATCTCTCTTCAGCTCTCCGAAGAAGTGTCCAGTTGAGTGGCATCAATAGAATATTCATGAAGTGAACTCTATGACTAACACTCAAGCCATGTAAATTCTTTTTTGGTCCCGAAAACACTCTCTCGTGTACAATGTCATAATTAACCATGTAATTATGCCAAATACATGAGAGAGATGCAGACGATATTGAGCAAAATCCTGTTAATTTGGTTTCTGCTTCAATACACGGGGAAGTATTGTTTCATAACTAGGCTAATTGCGTACGGGAAATTAGATACAAAAGCTTCACTGCAGCAACTCTGTTGCCAAGATTGCGTTCAGGGACAGTTTGTTCCTTTAAAGAGCATATAGATTTGTGTCTGTCTTCTCTTGTCTAAAACAAACCCCCATAAGGCTGGGAAGTATACTGTTTCATAATGTTTCCCCATATCTTTTTCCATCAAAGAAGTAAGCTTCTACCACCGTGTTAATTACATACATAGGCTCATGGTGTCTCATTATAATATCCCAGAAGTCTGCTTTGGAGTAATGATTGTTATTTTCCCATCCACACTGAGCCTGTGTGTACAACTGGGTTGAGTAGTTTCTGGTGGTGCCGTCCTGCCCTGGTGCTTCATGGGAAAGTCGTTCAGGGTTACCGGCAGTCACGGTCTGTGAGAACAGCCGGACATGGTGGGAAATCTGACCCCCGGGATGACACCGCTTCGCTGATTGAGGAGCAGTCGGTGAATAAGCACGGTGTCAGACAGCGGCCATTGTAATGCAAAGTTAGTCTCGCCCACACACCGCACCAGAACCTTTAACAAGCTCCCTCTTCCCTGAAGCAAAACAAAGCGCCCCGTTTCTTTAGGAAACTCCATTTTCTAATTGTATGTTTACACAGTCTTGAAACCAGAGTAAGCTAAAGAGAAAGTTTGTGCCTGTAAAAACGGCTAATCGGTCGCCCTGCATTGGAAAACGTCTGGATACCCCGAGGAACTCGGGTATGCAGAAAATAAAATCTGACTGCAATGTTAAAGGCTCAGTGATCTGTACAGGTGCTGACCTCTGATTGGATACCGGATTAATAAACCCCCTCTGATCACTGATTAATGTCTAATCTCTGGCCTGGAGGAGGAACTTAACCTGGAAGACGGCCTGCTGAGATCACAGGCCCTCCTATTTAATTGAGTCTGGTCTCTAAATCCTCCTCCATCCACCCTGAGCCCCCAGTGCCGGGACGTGACTCCCGTTGTTGTTCTCTGACAGGTAACTGGGACTCCGTCCTGGGGAAGAATGGCTCAGAGTTTCGGGGGTCAGTGGCCACGGGTAGAGCCGCTGACCTGGGCCCACTTTATTGCTCGGTTGCACGATTGTTCACGTCAAATTATTTGTCAGACTATTCTCTTCTGATTTACTGGACCACACTGAACAAAGGATTAAGGATTTTTCTGCCCTTTTTCCCAGGATAGGAAATTCCAGCTTGAATGCAAAGTTCCAGTAGAGTACGGAGGGAAATATGCTGCTTGATCTGCTTGTGTGAAGTTGTGGGGCTTAAATCTTAGTCTTTTTGGGATTTTGGGATTTGTAAGAAATTGCTTTTATATTTAGGAGACAAGCATGCATACACGCACACAAGCACGCACGCACACACGGACACACGCACACACGCAAATGTGTGTGTATGTATGTACTGTATACATATATGAAGCCTGTGTATTCACCAGTTTTGTTTCTAACAAAGCCTCCATTGCATTAAAAATGTATGTCACTGAAGTGAAATTATAGAAGTATCATGGTTGTAAGTTAACACACTTGAGCAATGAGGGAGGATTTGTGTTTTCTTGTGGGGTGTAGGAGGGCTGGGCAGTGGGACGTGAGGGGGCTCCACAGCTTCCTGCTCTGCCTGTGAGAATGGATAGCTGTAATTGCACCTGGCCACTCGTGTGGATCCTGGTGGTCGTTCGCATTAGCTCCGGGTGAGGATAGACAAACTTGTGTGGCTTTGTTTTGGCCACTGACAACTCAAAATTTGCACTCACTCAAGGTTGCATTCAATTAATAAAAAATAAAAAAACAGAATATTTACATGACCTGCATGCCACTATTACCTTTGAGCATGGAAATGGTTTGAATCAGTTTTACTTACATCCGTATATTTAGTTTTTTTGCAGTAAATTGGGTGTAGGAAACTTGTAGATTTTAAGGTATTCATGTATATTTTGGGATGTTTTCAATGTATTTAATGAATGTTGTGTGAAGCAGCGAATTAATGCATTGTCATTCCATTTGGATGCCAGATATGCAGTAGATATGGATGGATAACTTGAAGGGTTTCTTTTTCTTATTTTTCCATAGAGTTCAATAGGAAAATTTGTCAGGAGAAACAACCCTTAAAGTGATCCATCCATATCTACTGCATATCTGGCAGGATACCTCAGACCGTTGATGACTTAGTCATTTAGCCAACCATGTATTCCATAATGTTCCCGCATAATTTACAGCTAAATCTAGTCCCACCCCCCAATTCCCATATAGATCCAGTCAAATGCAGAGATGTTATAGTATCGCTTGTAAGAGTACCAGAAAATAAGATATCAAGAGTCTTTTGATGTTGTTGGGTCACAGACATCAGGAAGTCATGGCATGCAAAGGATATGCGACCAAATATTAAAAATTATTACTTTATTCTATATATAAATGCAGGGGTGGCAATAATTGTGGCACCTGGTTTTGTTAAAAATAATTATTTCTTGATGTGGGATTTTCTTTTCTCATAATATTTACTTCAATTAAAGGTTGGATTTTTCTCATTTTTTTCAGTGTGAGATTAAGCTAATTCACTAAACGGTGAATTTTATATAAACCTTTTTACTCATCTTTACCAGGGGTGCCAATAATAGTGGAGGGCACTGTATTTATATATGTGTGTATATATATATATAAGCGCTAATTTCTTATGGGGCTTAAAAAAAGACAAAGCTTGGTTAGTGTTGATATCAGTGAAGAGAAGCAGCATGCTATTAAAGGATTAAAGTATATTTAGAAGCGTGCTAAGCTATTGTTTCTCTGTGTTGGGCAGAAAAGATCAGAAAGCCAGTCTGTTTTGTTTTCAAGTTCCATGCCTTATGGAGGATTTTACTAAGTTTATTCTGGTGACATCTTGTCCTCATATTTTTATGCGTTTAATTAAGTGTTGACAAATTGCACAATTTCTGAATCTTTCATGGAACAGTCGTAAGATGAGTAAATTAATAATTAATTTTATTAAAGAGCTGGTGCTCTATTGTTGGATTTGTTTTGTGAGTGTACTATCCAAACATCTCTTTGGGAAAAGGAAACAAAAAGGCTATTTCAAATTAAAATCTGCAAGGAAGTTTAGCTGGATAAACAAAGCCCCAGCAGTTTGTGGCAATAAAGGTCGGATTGTAGATTTAAATCGTGAAAGATGGCTGGAGACCCCAGGCATAGCCTAAATGTTTCCTGGCTTGATTGTTTTTTGTAATACAGTTCTCTGGAGTCTTTGTCCTGGCTCTCTGCTCCCATTGTATGAAAGCGAGAGCGTTAATGGGAGGAGGTAAGCCGTGAATGGGAAGAGGGGTCAGGATAATGAAAAGTGACACGCGTGTAGGAGGCCGCTCCTCCGCCGCGTCTAAGGTTTCACTCGCCCGAGGTTTGCGACGAGGCTGGGCCGGCGCGGTTCCAGATGTTCTTCCTCTTTCCGACGTGCCGTTTCCAGGCTCTGCTCAGGCCCCTGCCAGCGCCAGAGAACCGGAGGCACCTTGCGCTCCCCCACCCCCCCAAACCTTCTTCCCAAAGTGCGCCACTGTGACAATAAAATCGGGCCCCGTTCTTCACGGCGAGCAAGGAGGGGGAGGCACTTTTAACTTTTTATATCGCGCTTCATCTGGGAAGCATTAATAGTTCACCTGGAGGGAGCATTAATAGTTCACCCCCCCCCCCACACACACACACACACACTCCAGGCAGGGGTGCATCTGCTTTGCACCGATTCCATAACGGAATTAAGTGCAGGGTTCCACACACCATTGTAAATGCGGTCGCGTCACAGCCACGGCCACGGCCACAGAGGTCTGTGAAACCACATCTGTGAGGCCACTCTCCACTTACGTCATGTTATGAACAGAGATCCAAAAGCACATTTGTTTATTTACCGGTGAGGAAATAGATCTGCATTATTTTTTTTAGGGATTCTTTCACGGTTTCATTTTTATTTAGAATCCGGCATATAAGAGGGCACCCCAACCTGACTCCATAAAGCCCCCCACCCTATTAAAGAACGAGAGCAAAGCGGGGGGCTAGCACACTCCACTGGGCATCATCTCTGGGGTGTCATAGAGATGAATTGCCTCAGTTTATCCTGTCACTGCCTCTGAGTCTCAAAATGAGCACCCCGGCCTGTGATGAATTTAACCATCTCGCACTGTTAAGAGTGTTTCACAGACTCTTCAGTGGTATTCCATGTTTGAAGGTAATTTTCCCCTCCCGTTGCTCTTGGAGAAGAGCAGTGCCCCTTGACTCATTCTATACCTCATCCCTTCTGCGTCCCCCCTGGTAAAACTATTTTACAAAATTAGTTTAACCGCCTCATTTGGGTGAAGCGCAAAGCGATTAGGAAAGCGAAACCAACTGGTCAATAAACCCCAAAAAACAAACTTTGTTTGGTCTGCCTCCGACCTGTTTGTTTGTTTTTTTTTGTTTGGTTTTCCTGGCCGTCTACCTCCTCAGCCATCTGGTGGACTGAAACCGCTGGCCCTCCCACTTCTGAGAATTGCACTGCAATAACAGCGCGCCACCGTCCACATGCGCCCAGCGGCTATATTCAGCTTTCCACAGCTGCTCATTAGCGCTGTGCTCCTTTCTTTTCGCATGATTCAGAACTAGGTAATAAATGGTGAGCTATTGGGAGTAACTGGCTGTTAATGGAAGAAAAGGCATGGCTTTGGTCACCTCAATAAAAAAGTACCTTACAATAACAAGTGTGTAGCACATGCACGTGTGGGGACTGGGCATGTGCTGAAGATATTCATACAGCAATATATTATAACTTAAAAGATTGATGATCCACATATCGATACAATTATTGGCATATTGATACATTTATAGTTTTAAAAATTCACTTCCAACGATACATGTTCATTCTTTGTATTACTAGGCAGTAAGGCGGTAGTTCACTTTCTTGGGGTTTCGTGATATTATTTCAGTTTTAGTGTGTGTGCTCAATTGACTGAGACAGTTTTATGGGCAAGGAATGATATTTTAGGTGCCTACAGAAGTGCCTGATGATCAGCTGGCATTACAGTGGCTGGTATACGCGCATTTGGGGGTTTGTGGTCTAAAGCAAGAAAATAAAGGCCTCGTTCAAGGAACTCAAAATCAACTTGTATAGCGCATAGCAATGTTATGTTTTCAGAGGCTGAACATATGAAGGTTAATTTTTTTGTGTTTATTCACAATTATGAACATAAATAATATTTTTTTATATTGTGCCGGTCTTTTCTTGAGCGCAGTGGTGTCAGGTTGTATGTACCATCAAAATAGTTCTAACAACAAATAAGATTAAACATCGTTTTTTAGTAATAGCCAGGTCATATGCATGTGTACAACCTCTAGAGGCATAGCATCGCTATACAAGCTGCTTTGGAGTTATTTGAAGTATATTTATTTGTTTTACATCACAAACCCCTGAATGCCTATATACCAGCCATTGTAAAGCTGGCAGATCATCAGAACCTCTCTAAATATCTAAAATATCCTTCAGTGCAGACCAACGCTGTCACAGCCAGTCAATACACTAACACTGATATTAGTTGGACCTTTCCATTTAAGTGTGACAGCAAAAACTATGTTTTATTTGTTTTTAATGCATTATGAATTGTCAAAATAAACAACTGTTGTACTCAGTGATGATTTCCACAATGATATTTGATGTGTTTATTAAAATCCCATGTGTATCAGGATATATATTGTATTGTGACTCCTGTATTGGGATACATATTGTATAGCAAGGCGTCTGACTAGAACCAGGCCTAGCGGGGACATTAATTGGCTTTATAATTTATGTGAGCACATCAGTTCATTATATAGACCGTACCTCAGACAAAAGAGCATTCCCTTTAAAGTTACCGGACACAAAGATCCTATTGTGGCCTTGTTGCATTTTTGGTGCTATATTTAAATGCTTCATTGTTTTGCTGTTTATTTGTATGGCCGAGGCTATATTTCATGTCTTGGCTGCTGGACCAGGTACCTCAGAATACGTGAACTACAGATACGTGAAATATTTTTATTTTATTTCGTTTTTACTAGCTGCAGATTTGGTCTTCCATAGCTTTAGTTTTCCGCTGAATCTTAAAGAATAACAAAGTCCCATCTGCACAGCTGCTGTTCTGTGTTTTGGAGCAGAAATATCACATGGACAAACATTTTCTTTTTCTCACTTTCACATTTGTTCTAGATTAGCAGTTTTTTTTCAGGAGGTTTGCTTGGAGAAGTGATTAGCACACTGCCCAAAAGTAAACAACCATGTCAAATATGCATGTGAAGGAGGGGGTGGGGGTGCAACTACCAACGTTTTGTGATAAACTCACAGAACCTTTCGACGTGGTAGGAATTTCATGTTGATTCTCATAAGTGGCTCTGCCATATTTGTAATATCTAAGACAGGATTATGAACATAAGTACCTCAGGAACCTACAAATGCAAGGCACCGGCTTTACATATATTTAAACATGCAAATATTCCTGACATGTTCCTGCAGGTAGCTGCGGTATACGAATGTCTGCAGTCTGCCATGATTTATTCTCTGTGTGTGTGTGTGTGTGTGTGTGTGTGTGTGTGTGTGTGTGTGTGTGTGTGTGTGTGTGTGTGTGTGTGTGTGTGTGTGTGTGTGTGTGTGTGTGTGTGTGTGTGTGTGTGTGTGTGTGTGTGTGTGTGCGCGCGCGCGTTCGTGCAACTGTGTGTGTGTCTGTATTTGCTTGACTGTGGTGTGTGTGTGTATGCATGTGTGTTTCTGTTTGTTTGTGTGTGTGTGTGTGTGTGTGTGTGTGTGTGTGTGTGTGTGTGTGTGTGTGTGTGTGTGTGTGTGTCTGTCTGTCTGTGTGAGGCAGAGGGTAAGAGATCAACAGAGTGAGCCTGCAAACATTCAGCACATTCTTGAAATCTGAGCCTGGTGAGGAAGTCCCACAAAACGGCTTGGTTGGGCCGGGCTGGTTCTGGAGGCATCTGGAAGGTTCCAGATGCTTCTCCAGACAGGTCACTCCCAGAAGAAATTCACCGCCTCCACGCCCCTGGGAGGTGATATGAAACATAGCTGTTTTCCGGAGGAACTGTTAAAAGTCGTGTGTGGCCCCTCGGCTTGTTAACCACCAAAAAAGCAACGCAATAAAAACTAGGCGGAGCTGACGTTCGTCTGTCGGGCCACCAGGACGAAGCGCTAGTGTCGCGTCTGGTCGCGGCCTGGTCCCTTTGTGTGCCTCGTCTCCTGTGCCTCCGCAATGGGCCTATAATGAGGATGGAGTTTAAGCCTTAAATCAAGCCGGACAGGTCGTTCAGAGCGGGCTCCCTCTGCTCCATCCTCCCACTTTACCCCTGCGGTGCAGCCGTAAAGTCAATTTACATTGTTTCCCCCGTGAAATTTAGCAGCCATGTTTGCCACTGTTTGTAGCTTAACAGCCGTTTCCAGAGAAATTAATGGTCTCCGAACCTCCGTCGGCATGTTCTAAATGTTTTTTTTTTGGTGTGTCTGCGTGTGTGTGTGTGCCTGTGTGTGTGCCTGTGTGTGTGCGTGCGTGTCTCGTGTATCTTAATCCAAATCTACTGCATACTCTGGAGCTCTCATGCTATTTAAAGCAAGTTGACTTTTTCCCCCCCGAGTTTCTTTTTATTTTTGGTTGTATGAAAGAATGGAATAAAGCGTGTTAAAGGACAGCCCTGGCCATGCCTGTACGGCGTCATCGTTGGGAGGTGTCCAGTGTGTTGAAGCGTAGGGTGCTTGGGAGAGCGCTGACATGGGGAGACTCAATATTTACTCTGCCCTTTGAAGCCCTGCCTGCCCGGAATTTGTTTCGTTCACTTTCCTTTCTGCGGTCTCAGCATTTGTCCCGCGCCGGAGGCCGCAGCCTCCGCATCCCACCGCGCACCTTCAGCGGCCATCTCCCCTGTTCCCAGATCGGAGGGGGAACGTGTGAAGGAGCTGCACGCTTACCTCGGTTAAAACACACCGTTTTGCTCGGCAAACAGTCATTTTTTTAAAGGGGGTTCTACTGTGTTTTATGACTCCTCTTTCATCTTTCATTAGACCTTCTACTCTGCCGACTACAATGAGAAACGGCTTTCCCAGAGATTTTCCCAGTTTCTGTTACTACGTGCAAGTCTCTTAATGCCATCATGTTTTTTTTCATCTTTTTGTTTTGTTTTAATTTATGCACAAAACAAAACCAATGAGGGGTGGATGTGGTTACTGGTGATTTTTAAAAGCTTGGAATGGGGAATGGTATGTTCCTTCCTGGCACACTCTCTCTCAGTAATTCTGGTTCTTTGCCCTGGCCCCTGTCTGTAGGCTGTGGTGGGACAGTGTGTCCCGGTTGGGCCTGCGTTTTATAGGTTGTGGAACCAGAACCACCCCTGACTCCGTTCCAGAATGTTCCAGCACGTGGACTGACAGATTCCCAGGCACAGTCGGGGTTTGGCTCGGCGATGCATTATTGTTAATGCCCGTCTGTCAGCGAGCCGTGTGTCAGCGGAGAGAGGCGGCGGGGGAAGGAAGTACTTTGGGCTCTGACTGCCCCCTTCATGTTCCATGGTGTTTGTGTAGAAAACAATAAGTTGTGCCACACAGGTGCGGCATTACAGCAAGTGGCAATTGAAATAAACACTTGTGAAGGTGCGCTATGATTCATACGGATTTAAGAGGAACGATAAACAGGTCAGTTTTTGCTAAACAAATAACTGAAGTCTGCCATCATCCAATAAGCTAGATGTCTCGTACCATTTCTTGAGAGATAGATAGAGAGAGTGAGGAAAAAAAGCTGCCACCCTCATTTTCCTGTTTCTGAAATGAAGGCTGAAAGAAGAAACCTTCGTGGGGTTTTTTTCTTTCTGGGGCTAAATATAAATTATTTTGCTTTGACCTGCAAATGCTTCCCGAAATGTGTTAATTCACAGTATGTTTTTTTTGTCATTTGCAATAAGTCACTCAGACGAAAGGAAAGACAAAGCGAGAGAGAAGCGAGCGAGCGCCTTGGTACAGTCTGTCCCATGTATGCTGTTCTGTTGTTGGATACCGTGAGAGGCGGCTCCCAAAACCAGAATGGATTTGTTGAAATGGGAGCTCGGAGGCTGCTGTTGTTTATAGTCTCTGGCTGCTCTTTGTGGGTTCTGGAGGAGATCCAGTCTGATGTGGTGATGGCAACGTGAAGAGATGGTCCTCCGCTGGGCGGGCGCCGCGGAGCGATGCATTGTGGGTCGGTGGGAGGTCCCAGTGAAAGCTTTTTGTGTGTCAGCTGCTGAAGAAGAGCCACTGGCTTACATACTGTACAGTCCGGTTCTGGAGTAATTATGGCTTTCACAGACATGACAGTACGTGTTACCGCTGCTGAGCTCTTACCCTATGCACAGTGTTAATCTTCTCTGCTGAGCTCTTACCCTATGCACAGTGTTAATCTTCTCTGCTGAGCTCTTACCCTATGCACAGTGTTAATCTTCACTGCTGAGCTCTTACCCTATGCACAGTGTTAATCTTCACTGCTGAGCTCTTACCCTATGCACAGTGTTAATCTTCGCTGCTGAGCTCTTACCCTATGCACAGTGTTAATCTTCTCTGCTGAGCTCTTACCCTATGCACAGTGTTAATCTTCTCTGCTGAGCTCTTACCCTATGCACAGTGTTAATCTTCACTGCTGAGCTCTTACCCTATGCACAGTGTTAATCTTCACTGCTGAGCTCTTACCCTATGCACAGTGTTAATCTTCACTGCTGAGCTCTTACCCTATGCACAGTGTTAATCTTCGCTGCTGAGCTCTTACCCTATGCACAGTGTTAATCTTCACTGCTGAGCTCTTAACCTATGCACAGTGTTAATCTTCGCTGCTGAGCTCTTACCCTATGCACAGTGTTAATCTTCACTGCTGAGCTCTTACCCTATGCACAGTGTTAATCTTCGCTGCTGAGCTCCTACCCTATGCACAGTTAATCTTCACTGCTGAGCTCTTAACCTATGCACAGTGTTAATCTTCACTGCTGAGCTCTTACCCTATGCACAGTGTTAATCTTCACTGCTGAGCTCTTACCCTATGCACAGTGTTAATCTTCGCTGCTGAGCTCTTACCCTATGCACAGTGTTAATCTTCACTGCTGAGCTCTTACCCTATGCACAGTGTTAATCTTCGCTGCTGAGCTCTTACCCTATGCACAGTGTTAATCTTCACTGCTGAGCTCTTACCCTATGCACAGTGTTAATCTTCGCTGCTGAGCTCTTACCCTATGCACAGTGTTAATCTTCTCTGCTGAGCTCTTACCCTATGCACAGTGTTAATCTTCTCTGCTGAGCTCTTACCCTATGCACAGTGTTAATCTTCACTGCTGAGCTCTTACCCTATGCACAGTGTTAATCTTCACTGCTGAGCTCTTACCCTATGCACAGTGTTAATCTTCACTGCTGAGCTCTTACCCTATGCACAGTGTTAATCTTCACTGCTGAGCTCTTACCCTATGCACAGTGTTAATCTTCACTGCTGAGCTCTTACCCTATGCACAGTGTTAATCTTCACTGCTGAGCTCTTACCCTATGCACAGTGTTAATCTTCGCTGCTGAGCTCTTACCCTATGCACAGTGTTAATCTTCACTGCTGAGCTCTTACCCTATGCACAGTGTTAATCTTCACTGCTGAGCTCTTACCCTATGCACAGTGTTAATCTTCCCTGCTGAGCTCTTACCCTATGCACAGTGTTAATCTTCACTGCTGAGCTCTTACCCTATGCACAGTGTTAATCTTCACTGCTGAGCTCTTACCCTATGCACAGTGTTAATCTTCACTGCTGAGCTCTTACCCTATGCACAGTGTTAATCTTCACTGCTGAGCTCTTACCCTATGCACAGTGTTAATCTTCGCTGCTGAGCTCTTACCCTATGCACAGTGTTAATCTTCACTGCTGAGCTCTTACCCTATGCACAGTGTTAATCTTCACTGCTGAGCTCTTACCCTATGCACAGTGTTAATCTTCGCTGCTGAGCTCTTACCCTATGCACAGTGTTAATCTTCACTGCTGAGCTCTTACCCTATGCACAGTGTTAATCTTCACTGCTGAGCTCTTAACCTATGCACAGTGTTAATCTTCACTGCTGAGCTCTTACCCTATGCACAGTGTTAATCTTCGCTGCTGAGCTCTTACCCTATGCACAGTGTTAATCTTCGCTGCTGAGCTCTTACCCTATGCACAGTGTTAATCTTCGCTGCTGAGCTCTTACCCTATGCACAGTGTTAATCTTCGCTGCTGAGCTCTTACCCTATGCACAGTGTTAATCTTCACTGCTGAGCTCTTACCCTATGCACAGTGTTAATCTTCACTGCTGAGCTCTTACCCTATGCACAGTGTTAATCTTCGCTGCTGAGCTCTTACCCTATGCACAGTGTTAATCTTCACTGCTGAGCTCTTACCCTATGCACAGTGTTAATCTTCACTGCTGAGCTCTTACCCTATGCACAGTGTTAATCTTCGCTGCTGAGCTCTTACCCTATGCACAGTGTTGATCTTCGCTGCTGAGCTCTTACCCTATGCACAGTGTTAATCTTCACTGCTGAGCTCTTACCCTATGCACAGTGTTAATCTTCACTGCTGAGCTCTTACCCTATGCACAGTGTTAATCTTCGCTGCTGAGCTCTTACCCTATGCACAGTGTTAATCTTCACTGCTGAGCTCTTACCCTATGCACAGTGTTAATCTTCACTGCTGAGCTCTTACCCTATGCACAGTGTTAATCTTCGCTGCTGAGCTCTTACCCTATGCACAGTGTTAATCTTCACTGCTGAGCTCTTACCCTATGCACAGTGTTAATCTTCACTGCTGAGCTCTTACCCTATGCACAGTGTTAATCTTCGCTGCTGAGCTCTTACCCTATGCACAGTGTTAATCTTCACTGCTGAGCTCTTACCCTATGCACAGTGTTAATCTTCACTGCTGAGCTCTTACCCTATGCACAGTGTTAATCTTCGCTGCTGAGCTCTTACCCTATGCACAGTGTTAATCTTCGCTGCTGAGCTCTTACCCTATGCACAGTGTTAATCTTCACTGCTGAGCTCTTACCCTATGCACAGTGTTAATCTTCACTGCTGAGCTCTTACCCTATGCACAGTGTTAATCTTTGCTGCTGAGCTCTTACCCTATGCACAGTGTTAATCTTCGCTGCTGAGCTCTTACCCTATGCACAGTGTTAATCTTCGCTGCTGAGCTCTTACCCTATGCACAGTGTTAATCTTCGCTGCTGAGCTCTTACCCTATGCACAGTGTTAATCTTCGCTGCACTCGATCCCCGGCTTTGATTTGTAGCTGTTTGTACAAGTAAATGCTTGTTTTGGGGGATTATCAGGATTCTGAGAAGGAACCCGATAATATTTTAACGCAGGAGAAACATTTGTGTCGCTACATTGATATTTGACGTATAGGTTGATACACTATATGATATCTCCTGATAAACAGATGGATTTCTGTACATCTTGTGTCCTGACTTTATAATAAAAAACACATCCTCCTTTATATGATAATGGATATAACACACCTAAAAATCATGTTGGGTGTGGATCAAATGACACAACATTTGCTTTGTTTGTTTTTTTTTTTGTTTTTTTTTGAGAATCTTTTTTTGATCACAAAGCTTACAGCACTTTACCAAATATTGAAGGTGGCAAAACTGGCCCAGTTCCCGCTCAACCTCTCCAAAAGTTGAACATAAGATATACTTCTGCTTTATTATTTTTTTAAATAAGTGGCCTCATATTTATTACACATTGGTATCAAAGTAAGAGAATTCAGTTGTACTGACACTACAAATCTAAAGTTGTGGACTTGTTAAATATTTAGTGGATCACACTCAGTAATTTCTGAAGGCAGATTCCTTGTGGCCGAACCTTGTAGATTACTTGCATCAATTGCCTTGATTGATGGAGCTTGGTCAATGGTGGTCACCTTGGGTTGACAAAAACAAAAGGGGTTGAAGCCTTGAGCCTTCTTAAGATGGCTGCCAGAATGTCACCTCATCTGGGGATACTTTCTTTTCCGCCTTGCGTTTGAGTGCCGGGGATAGGTACTACTCCACCCCAGCACCGTTGTATGCCTTCTGTTGCACCCCATCAAGCTATGCCTGAAAGATTTATGGACATGGTGTTAGAAGGAATGCGTCTTGAGGAAAATAGGTCGTGCTTCCTCTGGTTTTTCTTCTGACACTTCTTCACCAGGGAAAAGAAAAACTGCAGGGTATTTTCTAAACTAATGGGGTTTATGAGAACTCCCTGTTACAGGGAAAGAGTTACACACCTTTTTGCCCTAGCATTTCTAAATGTTCAATGTATTATTCAAATGTTTTAAAATCTTCTTTTATATATTTTTTATTGTATGTGTAAGCTGCTTGTATGTATATACATACACGTTTCATATTTTGGTCAACCGCTGTTGTTTTTAAATGTGTTTTATGAATAAAATTTACTTAATTACAGGCCATATGGTAGATTAAAAGATGCTGAAATGTTTCACGGCGGAATTCACTGAATGACACTGGGATGAATAATCCTACACGTCTGACCCTGACACTTTGCAGGGAACATCAGCCTGTTCTTTTAATTAGCATTAGTTTACCTCCATTGTGATTTGACATGTACAAGCAATACCTCACCATTTGCCAGGGGATACATTCTTGGAATGCAAATTGTTTGGTATCTCCAAAGTAGGATTTGTTGTGAAGAAAAATAATTTAACTTTTTTAACCTTTTAAAAAAAAAAAATATTGGTGACCAACTTGGGGCTAAAAATTACGAATTCCCATCCTAATTTGGGATGTCCAATTAGCTATTTTAGCTATTAGCTATTTGCAACTGAAGCCATGTTTATGCGCAGGACTGGAGTTGGAGGAAGACCTTTCATATGTGGCTTCGCCAGGCAGTCCACACGCGCCCGATCAACCAGCTGGGGGTTACTAGCCTACCCTAACTGAGCCCTCCCGTACCCTGGGTCATGCAATTACCAATTGCGTGTCAACCTATGGAACGACCATCAACAGTCGGCACTAGCTCGGTCTGGATTCGATCCGAGACCGTGGGTCCCATCCATGCCCCACACCGTGGTGCCTGAATCGAATGAGCCACCCAACAGCCCCGCACATTTTAAATTTAAAAACAATTTTATCATAAAATGAGGGATTCATGTGCAATAAACCATATTATGTGCAAAATAATTATAGCAGAGCCTGAGTTGGCATGGTGCCAAGTAGAAACAAAAAGGAAGCAAGTGCTACACAAATTGCCATTCTGTGAAAGGAGGTGGTTTTGAATTGCAGCTTGAAATTGATTTTTAATATCACGATTTTGAGAGCACTCACCCAGTCACTTCTCTGTCAGAGGTGACTTATTGTCCAAATCTATGGCACTGTACACCCAACCGCACTTTCCCTGGCTTTTATATTCACTGACCATAAGATAAAGCCTGCATTTGCATTCTACACAATTCAAACGGTACAATAAATGTTATAGCTATAGAAGATTCTAGAAAGCCTACATTTTATCATTTGGCAGAACTTTAGCCAGCAGTTTGTTTACTGTGGCAGTAGAGCAGTAGCGGTCATCATGTCGCTGTTCCTGTTTAAGCAACATGAAAATGGTCCCGTTACAATGGCTGGCCGCAGTTAAACACACAGGATGCGACCATGTGAACTGTGAGCACGGCAAACTCTAAACATCTCTGCCCCTGCCAGTAGTTATTTTGAGTGGCCCTAATTACAAAGGAGGTCTCTCGACTGACCGCAGATAGCAAAAATATTTTGGCGGAGACTCTAGTGCTGAGCCACGCAATAAACAAGCTGAAGACAACGTGGCCAGATCTGCTGGAACGTCAATTGGGAGAACGGTCAAGCTGTAGTTGGAACGGGCGTTGCAGGTAATGATGCTTGGAATTGATTACAGTGGAACTTTTCAGTCATGTACGGTTACAGTACAATAAACCTTTCAGCTCTCTTTAAACCGGTGAACTCTAAGAACCGGTGAGGGAAAATCGGCTGGCTCGATCAAGACGGAGCAGGAGTAGCTGAGTCAGCTGACTAGTGGCCTGGCTGACCCGAGAACAGTAGGTTGAGAAGCAGCTGGTCGTAATGAGATGCCAGAAAATTGTTGTTCGCCAGACGCCAACCACCCCTCCCTCGCCCACCATCCCACACACCACAGCTGCTCCTGCATGTGGATCTGTATGTGGAACATCAGGGTGTGGAGCAGGAAAATTGTCACTGCTTTCTCCTCCGCATCTTCCTGTTTTTGTGCGGTCATGAAGAGAACCCTCCCAAGAGGGGTTTCATTTCACAGTCTGCTGCCTGTTTGCGGCCATTTTGTGTTTGGGTGTCATTTGGATTCACTTTAAGGTTGCTGTTGTATGATGTACACTTGGATCTTGGGAACAACTGTCAATCGGTGCTGTAAAGATTGTATTCAATGGACGTGTCATTTAATTGACATTTATGGAGATGTTAGAGACGAAGGGGGCTGGCATAAAATAATTAACTTGTTATTAGCCGAGGAGGTTGCAGCTGTGATTATGAACATGGAAATTTGGCATTTCAAATATGAGAAAAATATGGGAAAAATAAATGAATAAACCTGGATACTGTAGAAGCCTTGTCTCTAAGAATAACTGGCCATCAGCTGTAGGACAGATGTTCACAAAAACAGTCATGCTGTATATCCTGATCAAACTCGGTGAGTGTCTCACAGACTGGGTAGGCAAGGCAAGACGAGACAAAACGCGTTGGCATCATTTTATGGTCTTCAGAGACGAGAGGCGTGTGAACACTTAACAGCTTTGATACCCACACACTGCAATCACAAAAGTCACAGGTGATAGTAACCCTGTTCCTTTACTGGTCAACCTGCGATGTCTTGTGCCATTTCATTTTTGGGAGTTTTGGATTCTAAAGATTTTACCTACAAAGATTGCACACGTTGAATTGGCAGAAAACATAGAGGGAGGTTGGCATAGAAGTGTCAAAAGTTGCCAGAAACCGTGCTAGGCCACTTCAGTGTTCTCAGACGTTCCAAAGCATCGGCCAGATGTTTTGCACATCTGTGAGAGCCTTCAAGTATATCCAAGATGTGCCTTTCCAATTGCAGGCTGACCAAAACAGCTTATTGGTCAAGGACCCCTCCCCACAACTTTTTTGAGTTTTATTTTTCTTTTTTCGTCGGTATAAATTGGCTGAGATGTTTATACTTTATGTGCTTTGTGAGCTATCCAGCTCCACTTCGGAACTGGGAATGATTGTTGCGTCCGCTCTGTTGCAATCTTCTGTGGAACCTGGTGTTTGTTTGCGTGGCATGCTAAATGCAGCTGTCACTTTGGTCTGCTTTTGACCTCACGCTCCTTGTGCAGAAATCATCCGGAAGAGCGTGAGTCTGACCTGCATGTCAAATATAATGAAAATTTTTGTTCATGTGAAAATTTTAATTCAAGTCTCACAAAGTGGAGAATTTAACATGAATTTGAATTGCAAGAACCTTTAATCAATGGAACGCCACATTCATCGGAATTTATACCTTTGGGTTAGAATTTAATTAATCTTCTCTATTATGTGCATTGAACTTCCAAGGTGACATTGTGTATAGTTTGGTGTTAAAGAGGCAATGAAGCAAACAAAAGTGACAAATTAAAATATTTCCACAATGTGCAATTGCGATTTTGCAATGATAAAAACTACTTTTTCTAAATATGACAGTAACATCTGTAAAAATGGTAGAACTAGCATTGGAATTTATTTTACAGTTGGAATTGTCATAGGTACAATAGTGAGTTGGAATTTTGTTTGTTGAATTTAATCAAAATTGGAATTCAGGGGAATTCAAATGGAGTTGCATTTAAATAATTAACAGGATAAATGGAATTATATGAAGAAGGACTGAAGCTACACACAGCCGATGCTTTTTATTGAGGTTCAAGAGTTTTTGCTGTAACGTGGTTTTGTCTGCTTATCACAGGGACCAGCATGTATGCTACGGCTTAGATTTTGTAACTTGGATTCAGATATCCAAGTGTGACTAGTTATCCCAGTTATAGCACTTTTTACACACAGAAACATTTGCTACAGTGAAGTAGCATATTTAGGCTACCAGTAAGTTTCCTTGCTTTTTTTATTTTTTATAATACCCCACCTTTGTCTGCCCAGCACCATATGGACTGAGTCACTACTCAACCATTCAGAGTCCACCTTGCTCTGTATCTTACAGTACTTTAATAGTTTTTGCTGGCACAAGCGGATTTACCAGTGTGCTGCCGTGTTGGAGCTGAAAGTAGGCCGTCGGTTACTACTCAAACGAAATCTCTCGGCCTCCCTAACCTTCATTTCATTTTTTTAAAATGTTTTTTTTTTTTTTTTTACTTTGTATACTTATTTGTTTTTTGTTCCCCAAGCCAACAGGAGAAGGGACGGGTGGGTTAACAGAGGCGAACGTGACGAATGACAATGCAAAGAGCAACAGTGACTGTTTAAATTTCCCAGAAACGCAGAATGTGGGTCAAGCCTTCAAAACAATTAGACGGCCCGTCATCCCGGTTTGTGTAGTCACTCGTCTAATAATAACTGCCACTGGAATCCAAGGGCTTGTTTATAAGCCAGTGAAAGGCAGACACGGCGGCCATGCAGAATTAACATTTATCTCTGACTGACAGGATTTAATATTGGTCTAAGCTGCTGGCTACAAGGACAGTGAGGAGGAACAGTAAAGCAACCCGTTGATCTCTTCACGTCTGTCTCCCGGCGAGATATAGCCTATTTCAGAGTGCCAATAGATGGATGTACATCATTGAAATCCCTTTTGCTCAGGTTTTCAGAACACTGTCTGGTCATTGATTAAAATAAATTGCAGCAGTGTAGTATTATGGGTAAGGAACTCAGAGGTTGCAGGTTCACGTCCCAAGTGTGATATTGCCGTTATGCCCTTCAGCAAAGTACTAGCTTCAGTGAAATCTCCAGCTGTATAAATGGATTATAAGTATAAAAATAATTTCTGTGTCAGTCTGTGTCATACCTACTAAGTCAGTGTCATACCTACTAAGTCTCATTGGGTAAGAGCGATGCTAAATGCCTAAATCTAAATATAGATCTGTTCCTTGGTACACCTGTAAAGGCACTCCTTGCCTTTCTGTGCGGGTCACATTCCAGTGTTAGCTGCTGAATAAAGGACAGATGGAAGTAATCAAAATAATAAATAAATAATGAACAAAATTACATTAATGATGTTCAGTTCAATGCAAAAGTCTTGGTTGGAAAAGATATGAAAATATCAATTGATTCAGAGCAAGAAAATAACTTGTGTGAATGCCATACAAACCAAAAATTGATTCGTACCTATAACTATAAAATAACACCTTCATACATACTGACAAAATTGTAAGTATCTTGTGTTTTGATTTTCATGGTAACCACGTTCATCATGTGACCTGTGCTTCTGATTAACTGAAAAGGTTTGGTCTGGTTACGGTTGTAATTCTGGCTTGAAGGTTTCGAACAGAGTCCTGATACTGGCTTGTACTGAAGTCATCTGTAATCTCCGCCTTGAGGCTTTTGTCTAAACTAATGTGTCAAGTGACGCACTCAGTTTCAATTGCTGAGTCACTCCTACAAGTATGTGTTTGTACTTAACAATCCATTCATCGTTGTTGTGATGAATATTACTGAAGAATGAATGTCGGCAGCAACACCGTTTAATGCATTGGACCCAGGATCATTCTAGTTATTCAACATATTTTACACAGTTTAACTCCGTTTACACTGAGTCACGATGCATGGCCGTCATGGGATGATATCCAAGCTCACCAAAGAGAAAAAGACAGGATCCCTGTGCAAATAAGTGGGCTAGCTGCCAATCACTCCAGCTCAGTAGTTCAATAGTTCAAGCCGTGGGCAAGGGGAGAGGAAGGAAGAACTTAATGTAGATTTTAAGGCAATAGGCACTAACATGTAGAAGGGGTGGGTGGGGGGGGCGGGCAGGAAGTCTCTGTCCTGTGAATGTTTTCTCTGTCTCACGTGTACATAGAGTCCTATGAGTCATACTGTAAAGGAGGATGTCATTGGCTCCTACGTCAGCTTATTGTACTTGTTGTGTCTGCTTCAATTTCAGTACAGTAAGTACGATTGTTATTAATACATTGTGTCCTCATCTACAGTGGCTACGTTTATACTTTGTGTTGTGTAAGTGAACACCAGGATATTTCCTGAAGCTGTTCCTGGATATTTACTCAAAGTAGATTGCTGATGATTTGGCTAAGTACCTTACTGACGTTGACGATTCCTAAGCGCCCCTTCCAGAAATGTATCGGTTTTAACATCGGCTCTGACTTTTGCCATTTTTCAAACACACGGACACTGCAGAGCACGGGGACTGTGGTGTTGTGAAACAGGGGCGTGTCTCGTTCAGGTACGGGACACCAGTCGGGGCCTGTCGGAGGTTTCCCAATCGCTCAGGAAGGAAGAGATCTCGCATAGAGGCAAAGACGTAGAGGAACAACTCAGAGCCAAGAACAGTGGAACAGTTGAAATATCCTGGGCTGAATTGCAACGATCAAAATTTTTAACATCTGTTGTTTGACTATATACACAAATTGTAATGCATTAAGTGGACGAAACAGACAAAAATCTTATCCTTATTCTAAAAATCCTAATGCCAATCTTTAATCAATTTCTTAGCCAACTACAGAATAAATGAAGAATCCTTATGATTGTAGAGGCACAGATCTTTCTGAATGCGGTTGCGCGCCAGCTGAACTTGATCTTCAGCATGTTTCAGAGCCTTTTTCCTGTTCTCTTTGTACATTGTCTGTAACTAATAAAAGCCGATCGCGGTCTTCAGCACGTTTCAAAGCATTTCCTTCTCTCTTCATGCATTGTCTGCAGCTAATAAAAGACGGAACCATAAGATTTGTTTCCATTAATCTGCAATCGTCGGCCTCCCCCCGTCCGCGGTATCCGATCGCGCTCGTTCAGGATTTTTATCGAAGGCAGACCTCGTCTTGTGGTCACGACGAAACCAGGCGAAAGATTGAGGTCAACACTCCCGGTAGAAAAATTCTCACCAGAATTAATTAGCGGCACGTGTCGCCGACAGGGCGTCTGCATCGCGATTGTTTCTTCTTTTTTTCATTTTTTTTTTTTTTTAAAAGCATCTGAAAACATGACATGCGAGGATGACTCACGCGAGACTGTCCACGGTAGCCCGCCTGTCAAAGCTGCCATCGAACCCGTATATTTTTCTAGGTGGTGGATTTAGCGCGGTACCTGAAGCAGCGAGGGTACTCCCCGAGCAGCCTGCGTGTTCAGGGGACCTCGGCCTGCCCTTTTTATTAGCGTTATTCGTTCTCCTAACTAATGGTCCCCGTCATTCTCCTACGAGCCCTTCGAGGACACCAACCACAGGAGCACTGAGGGAAGGTCACGTAACTCCACCCCGTCAGAGGCACGAAGCTAACGGCGATGTTGCCAGGGGGACAGCTAGCGCCCAGCCTGTTGCGGAGACCCAGTCGGCTACTGAATTTAATGATCAGTGCCACTCTGTTTATTCAACATTTGTCCTGGCCCAACTTGTTCGTGCGTTTAAAAATGGTCCTCTGTATGGAAGTGCACGTTTTTCATTAAACTGAAACGATAAACACAAAGGAAATGTAGGGTCCTTTCAACTCTTGCAGGATGTCAATGGCTGTCATAAAGTGACCTTTCATGTTTGCAGGTCTTTCATTAGAACTGTGCAGCACTTTGCCACACTCTCTCCCAGGCCCGACTCCAGGCATCATGTCATCATCTGACACGATGCCGTTCCCGTGGTACCGAGAGGTTCTACGCGTCCATAAACGATCTCTTGTAGATGAATGGCGTGTTCCCGCCAGTGACGGGGTGTGCCCGTCACGGGAGATTTTAGGTGGTATTAAGGCCTAATCCCCCCCCTCCCCCCTTCTCTGTTCCCACTCCTCAATCCGGGGCCTGTTTGTCATCAGCTGTCAGTGTGTGAGATTAGCGGCGTGGCCTGGTTCCTTTCAGGTCAAGGGTCGCACACTGATGGCCAACCTTGGGTCGTGGCTTGGTCCAGGTCAGTATCCAGGCCGGTGTGGAAGTCGGTCGCCCTGCTCTGGAGACTATTTCACATTATGCTGTTTGCTGGGTCTGCTGAAAAAGGCCGGTTATTATGGTTATTACCGAAACGGTCCCAAGATTGATTTGCCATGGTTTGTCATTCCTATTTTAAAATTTTGAATTATGAAGCAGTTTATACATTGCACGGTGATCATACAAAACATGTTTGCGTACAGGAGTGAAGTGAATGGCTGCTGCTAAATTAATAATTCATGGCGGGTAGATGCTGCGATTGCTATCACTGTTACGCAGAGAAGAGTGCCACAGTAATCTCACCTGCCTCTGAGAAACCAATGACTATTCTGTACATGCGCATGCATGCCTGTATATATCTGCCATTTCACAGCTGAACGGCCATGATTCAAGGGCATATTATGTTCCATTAGCATTCATTTTGTTACCGTCAAAACTGTTTTGCAGCATGAACATAGTATGTTTTTTTTCATTACTTCAATTCCATTGAATTAAGTGAACAACATCTTTGGTGTGCCTATAACATTATTTAATTGTGCACATTAAGGTTCGGTGCCTGAAGACATGTTATGACAGTGTAAATATTGGTTATAGTCAGATTTTTCTGTCAATGATTACCTTTTCAGGGTCATCCGTCTGCACAGTGCATGCAAAGTAATAAAAAATAAGCAATGCACTTTTTTACTTTAATCTTAATTCTTCAAGGCATATTTTTGGTCGACACAAAACAGTACATTTGATTTATTTAAGGGCACAATACTAAAAAGTGTATTTGATTGAAGAGCAGGACTTCCTGCACGTTTACCGATGTGTGTTCCCATGGGCACAAGCAGCCCTTTTCAGAGACGGGTGGAAATGGCTACAGCTCCCAGCCGCTGTAGTGACACCACCAGAGACCGCAGCGCAGCTTCTGGTTTGTCCTGCAATCCGGGCAGTTTCCAAACGCACAGGGTTCTGCTGCCCGTGCGGAATGAAAGCCACACCACAGACACGATGGCGGGATTTAACCCTAACAATCACCCGCCGGGCCTTCAGCGTTTCTAAATGCGAGCCTTCGGACGACCGTGTCGAACAAGGTGGCATCTGGCGTCCTGAACTCTAGCGCTCCCTAGGATAATGCAATAATGTACACAAGATGATCCGTCCCTTTGGGCTATGACGGCATCGGAAAACCTTTAAGGATGAAGTCCGTATTTTAGTTCCTTTCATCTGCTCTCCCCTCCTCTTTACAGTCTTCCCCCTTTCACTCGGGCAGCGGAGGGGAGGGTTTGATGGATGGACTGTGACGGCGTATTGTACGGGGGCGTACAGCGTGCGTTAGGCTATGCGAGCTCACCGCTGATTCTCATGCACACGGGGCAATGCAGTGGACGGGGGGCAGCCTATGTGAATACAGGCTGCTAGCTTTGCAACGCACAGGAGCCGTACACTTCGACGAACGGTCCCTTTTACCCGCGCTACAAAGTTTGCCGTACATTCGTTTTCTGTGAGGTTGTATAGCGGCGAATTAGGAAGGAACGAAGCCGCAGACCGTGCCATACCTCTGGAACATGCGGTGGTCGGCGAATGCTTAACTAACAACACATGCTGCTGGAGCATAGATCTTTTTTTACTCTGATGGAGTCGGTTAACAGGATAACCTAGGCAACGGCTGCGTTCATTTAAATTAGGTGCATTCTTACTGCGGAAGCTTCTGGATGATTTGATTTTTAGGTGGAGGGGGTTCAGAAAGGTTCGTTTTTGGTGCGCTTCTGAGGCCTGTAACGGAATGCCGGTGAGCACCACCAGCCAGCAGCCCAACCAGAGACCGAATGGCCGTGACCTGTGGCAAAAAAATGCACTCTGTCTGCGAGGGAATAGGAATGAGAACTTAATCCTTTAAAGAAATCCCCACCCAGCTATGCAGACCGTTAACTTGTCCCAGATGTGTTGCGCGGTACACGGTAATAATAACAGAGGAGGCCGGGCGACGCTGCTGAGTGCGCACAATCGGTCGAGCCGGGAGTCTGGGGAGGCTTCCGTTTTATACGCCTCGTAATTAGGGCGGGGGACGTCCTCACAGCGCCGGGTTTTTCTGGAGCCCACCTTCGCGGGTGCCAGCTGCTGTTTGAGAGCACTTTGTTTCGTGACACCGGGGGCTGATCGACGATGGTGATTTAAAAAAATAAAATAAAAATGATAATTTGTGGCAGAAGGTGGGGGAGCCCCGTCTTGGCTGTCGTTGGCTCCGAGCTTTCAGGTCTCCGGCCCTTAGCCAAACCCTTAGCCAGCCCCCCGCCCCCGCCTCGTCACTCTCCACTCTCCCCCTCTCCCCCCTGCTCCTCTCTTCACACACACCCCCCCCCCCCCCCCCCTCAAGAATGTGAAAAATTCCTTGCACATTCAAAGAAAGGTTTTCGCTTGTATTCCTTTCTGTGGAGTGTTAGTTTAGCGTTGATTCCCGTCTGGCTGAAACTCGCCTTGATTCCCAGGAGTTTCAACCATCCATTTATCTGTTCAGGCCCTGGGTATCTTGGATTGTTACATTCATAATCTTCTAAATGCATTTTGCTATTCATTGCTTGTTTTTAAGCATATTCTGCAATGTCCCATTTTATTTTATTTAGTTGGAATCTATTTCAGTTTGTAATTTTGTTTATCAGTTATTGCCATCCAGTCTGCCTCTCGCGCCAACAAACTCTAAAAGCTGTGTTTCAGCTCAGTGCTTGTGGTTTCTACTACCCTGTGAAAACCCCTCTGACCGCATCATAATGGCCTCATTAACCGCAGGACCATAGTGCACTGTGGTCACTTCCTGTTGGCAGGTCCTCCTGACACCAGCGTGCAAAACATTCTTATGTAAGTGATGTCCAGTCCTGTACAATCCAATAAACACTATTCACACTGTCATCTCTGGAGTTCTCTAAATGCAGGCCCCTGCTTCCAACATGAAAGATTTCTGTCATTTTCAGTAAACCATTAACTTTCTTGTTAAGGATGGTTGGCACCAGCATTAACTCCAGATCTTGTTACAAATTGGGAGCTGTTCTGCCTTTGAATACCTTACTGTTTCATTTTTTAAATGGTGAGGTGTAATAATATACAGTGTTCACGATGCACAAACACATGAACGATGAAGAAATTGAAAATTCTACTTATTTTAGCTCTTGAAGAGTTACTTCAGTCAAAGGATGTGTGTTTGCTCGATAAGAAAATGAAACATAGGGGAAGTCATTGGTTTAATGCACTTTTAAAAAGTCTTTATAAATCAGCCTCGTACAGTAGAAGACATTTATCTGGCATGCATTACCTAATTCTTTGTATAAATATGGGTTGGTAATAATATCAGGAGCTAACTCATTCAGTCCTTATTCCACATGTATGGCTTAACAATGTTATGTAAAGCTGAGCTAATGTTTGGCTTTGCTGAGGTACTAGCTAGTATGCAGAAAGGGCCTATTATGAAACTGTCTTTAAGTAGTCTGTGCTAGCCGGTGTGGGTCCACTGTTAATAGTTTCTAATATTCCTAGAACATTATCACAATAGAGTGAACAAAAATAGCAGAAAATGAAATGAGAAATGACGTAATGTTTGCATCTTTGTTCATCATTATCCAAGCCAGTGCGCGCGGCACAGCTCCCAGACTTGACGGTGTGGCTAACCGATTGATGTGGAGTTCCCTGGCTGCTCGGCTGTGTGAAACGAGGCCTTGTCACCGCTAAGCTAATGAGAGGTGGAACTTGAGCGACAAAGGCTGTACTTGTGTTACATTTCCCACGGCTCCGCACGGACTGCAGAGGGGGACGCAGGTCGGATTGAAGGCCCCCTCCTGGCGTAACTGGCTATCGTTCGTCCTCTTTCTCCAACCGGTTCCAGAAAGCCTCGCCAGTCAGGGTGCTGTGGGGTTGAAATCCTCTGTCTAGCCATGAGAAGCACCCCAGTCTGGTCTCTTTAACTGCCCCAGGCCTCGCTCCTGTGTGAGAATTAAACTGGATTTTACCCCCCCCCCCCCCCCCCCTCCTCCTCTGTTGGGCCTCCCTTCCCCACCATCTCCTCCATGTACTGTGTCAGGTCACGTGACTCCAGCCCGTGCCTGCCGCTGCCTGGCAGGGCCAGGCCCCGCCCTCCCTCCCCTTCCCGTAATTATCAGTGGGTGTTGCTGTAAGCTCAGCCAGGAGTTCACGCTGTCCAGGGATCTCCCCCATGTTAAGACAGAGGAGGCCAAGCTCCCATTTTGGGACACCCCGTGGCAGCCCACCTAGGGGGAGAGGGAGAGTGGGGATCTCAGGGCACTCCCTCGGTGACTGAAAACCTGTGGAAAATCGCGTGTTAAGCACGTAGCTTTGCTGTTTGCATGTGTTTGTTGAGGGCGGAGCGAGGTTGGTAGGTAATATTTTGTTTAGCGCTCCTGTGAACTGTGGCCCTGTGGCGATGGAATCCTCATATTTTCTGCCAGGAATTTTGTTAACGCTTGCAGTCATTCGCTCTTCCCTTTGTTCCATCTAACCAGATTTGTATCTGGAAAATTTAGACATAGAATTTGTCCGGAATGATTTGTTTATTCGAATGCACTTGTCTAATTTATTCAGGAATTTGTGCTGTTTATATCTTGAGCTTAGTAAAATGTCACTGCAAGAGATTCTGTGTGCATCTGCGTATTACTTCAGTAGACCTGCATTAGGGAGTGTTACCTGAGAACATGAAAGCTTATCCTATCGGCAGACTTTTTAAGAAGCATCAGAACATTCTACTCAGAAAGCTTTGAAATGTACAGCCAGCCTTTGATCATTGCAATTACATCCACCTTCCCATCATGCCTTGCCATTGTGGGGATTACCCTGTCAGTGGTCGTTAAGGCAGGCTGTGAACTGTGGCTGTAGCGGGACCACTGAGCTCAGATGATGAAAAGGTCTCCCAGAGACCGCAGTGAACTTGAAGGTCCTTAACCTCTCTCCGGACTTCTCAGGCAGGGCAGGGTCGAATCGGGGGGGGGGGGGGGGGCTCCCTGGACAGTCAGGTTCGGAGGGGGTGCCTGGCACAACCAATCCCGACTCGCCCGATTTTACGAGCGGAGTTCAGCCACATCTGGAGCCCGTCGGCCATGTCAAAGATGTCTGGGCGGGTTTCATCCAAGCTTTTGTTTCAGGGAAAGTAACTCCTGCCGAGCGTGCCGTGTGAGGTGCGCACCTCCTGAGGCCGAGGGAAGGGTTTCGGGAGCGCAGCGTGCGCTATAATGAGGCCGAGAGGAAATTTCAAATGTGTTTCTCATCGAGGATTTGCACTTGTGGCATAAATTCCAGAGCACAATAAACGTCTGTGTCTGGATTCAATCTAAATAATCGCACTGCCACGGCCCTCGCTATGAATAACCGCGGCCGAAGCACTTTGATGTATTTCGGGAGCTTTGGAAAGCATTGTTAAAAATATTTTTAAAGTTTTCAAACGGTAAATGGCTTTTTTCACTGCCAGTGGAGGGCTCATTGTTTAAAAACCTGTTCTGGGCCCCCGACTTCAGCCACCGTGGCTGGTTATTTGAGGAAAGCGACAGCAAGCCCTGACTGGACTGAGCAGGACCTGGCTTCCTCTGAGAAAGGTCTGTGGCGTGTTAGCTTGAATACTGCGGTCTGTCTGGAGAGCGATGATTTTGTCCCCATGCCATAAGGTTTGTCTTGAGACGCAGCCTACTATAACAGTACGTAGTAAGCCCTAATGAATTCAGTAATTGAGGAGAGAACGCTGAGAAGACCGTTCGTCAAGTGCGTTTACAGAGTGTGAAATGTAAATGTACATTTGAGCTCCGGGCTTTTAAAGTCGGTTGTTTTTACAAGCCAAATGAAAAAGCTACAGGGACGGCCCGCAGTGCGAATGGTGTATTTTCTAAATCACACGGACGTACAGTAACGCCTCATCAACCAAGCTGTGGCTATCTTTCTGGCTAGAAAAGCTTCCTGACCCCCCTCTCACAGGAGATGCCAGTCCTGGCCCACAAGTGCAGTGGCAAGTGCCTAAGCCTGTGGCAGCAGGCGGTGACTCATTCGTGTAACCATGGAAACATTGACCGCTCTCCAGGGACCTCCGCCCCTCGTGCCGCGATGCATCATGGCGTCCAGACTTCCTCCGCTGACCGCTGGCAGCCGGAGAGGAAGGGCTAAGGCAACGTTTAATTAGCGCTGAAAGATCGGCACACCAAACGGCCCAGTCTGGCAACCTTCAAGGTTTCCAGCGAAAAGAAAATGAACAGACATAAACGTTACTGTGAGTTTCACGCCGAATAACAATATACAGGAAAGCTCTGTAAATCGCCAGGAAAAAATACGCGAATTCCATTCACGTTTCACTGGCAGCCTACACACGTGTTGATAGCCTCAATGGCAGAATTGATCCAACATCTAACTTTTTCCCAATTTGAATGCAGTATTTGTTGGCTCAGCTAATTTCTGCGGTGTCACTTGGAAAGAGCGCAGACTAACATGCATGTTCTCCACTGCTCAGTTCTGACTCTGCGGCTCAACAGTCGTGTCGGAGGTCAGCACTCTGCGTGCAGCTAATACAGACACGGCAAGAGCTGGATGGTCAGGAGCACATACCCCATCACTTTCTCTCACTTATGAAAGGGACTGAATCCTGACTGAATCCCTCCCTCCAACCACTCAAATTTTCCCTCTATCACCCTGTCCATGGTGTTTTCTGGGTTCGCTTACCGTGTTAACGTTTCCCCTTGATTAGTTTACAGTGTGCATCTCCTGATTGGTCAGCTCTACTGTGATGTCATGTTCATGTATATTTCCTGTTTGATCAACAGTACTTTCATGGTTTTTGATTGGTCTACAGTATTTTTGCTTCCTTGTTGGTCTACAGATTTTTTTGGGTGGTTTCCACTTCTCACTGGAAACCGCACCCTCAGTCACTGCAGAGTGCAACACCATGTCCAAAACTAACAGGCAACCAAGGCCAGTTCAGGCCAAAAAAGGCTGTTTGGCCGAAAGGAGAAAACGAGTAAACATTCCCTGTGATACACCAAACATCCTAAAACCTGCTACTGAATATGTCATTTCACCAAACATATGCTGCCTCAGTTACAGTTACAGTATAGGATCGGTGCAAACTCCGCAAAGCCTATGAAAGAAAAAAACACACCGTTTGACTGTGAAACTGAGTTTGACCTGAAAAACATTACTGCAGTGACAACAGACTTCATATGGCTTCATCACTTTGCTTAGCTTAATCTTTAGAGGCCCGAAGCTTAGACTTTTGGCCATTCTGTAACCCAGGGGTAGGTGGCTAGATGAAATAATGTTAGATTTATTTGTTGAGGTGCATTTTTGTGTCAGTGGAGTTTCGGCAGGTTATCAACCCCCTGCAGTGACCCAGCCTCACAGCTGACTGGGGCAGCTTGTTCCTGGGTGCAGCCTGTACAGGTGCAGATGCAGTGTGCAGATGAAGTGGTGACAGATTGGCTGAATTTCCGTTGTAGCACTTGTGGTATTTCGGGCTTTGCGGTTTAAAAAAACTGTTGTAATCAAATTCCCCTTTGGTTTTGATTTAATTCCTCCACATCCCACTTCGCTCATTTAGCTTAATTAATGCGGGCGTGTTGCAACAGCTCAGGGGATGCGCTTGCATTTCGCCGCCGCGCAAATCGCGTACACTTCAGAACGCTCGCTGACACGCACACGCTCAAGCATTTTAATCAGCTCGGGGCCCAGGCCTGTGGTTTCCAAAGCTTGATATATGAGGTCAGTTCAGTTAACAGTTAGCGTTTGCCGAAAAGGCGTAAAAGTGGAAAACCATCCACCGTAAACACTCCCTGTAAAAGTCGGACGGCAGCAGCGGTGCTCTCAGTCACTCCCGCATTATGTGGAATGTGGTTTGGGAAGGAGGGCTGGTGGCTCCCTGAGGCCCGGCTCATCAACCATGGAGCCGGACTCTGCCGTGGGACCTCTCGCCCTCAACATAGCTTTGCGATAACCTAGCAGCAATGCCATTCCTCTGCACATAACAGCAAAAATAGCTGACCTCAAGCAGGGATCCTAACTGGACCGCAAAGGACTCTGGGAAGGGGCGGCGCGGTACGAGCTGTAGAGCGCGTCACGCGCGGTGCAGTCCAGACACACCTTTCCCAGCGCACAGCCTCCAGTGCGTCTTGGCTGGTTTTATGCTGCGTTAATGAGTCCCAGGTGAGAATACCGGGCTGTCTGAAGCAGAGCTCTCCAGGGGGAAAACCCGCCCAGCTTTGAAGCGCGTCCCAGAGACAGCAGCTACCAACGCACACTCCCAAAACTCCCCACACCCCTATGCGGGTCCTGCAGCCAAACACTCCCTGCCTCGCGTTAGTCTGCCAGCCAACTGCCTGCATGAATGCTCTGTTTTATACCCTTTCATCCTGCCCTGCACATGTCTTTTACTTGCCATATTTTGTGGTTAATAAATGTAACTCTTTCCCACAAATGTCTTTCTTTTCTACACTCAAAAGTTTAAAAACACCATTTTGTGTACTTCTGCAAATATACAGTATAATGTGGGAATTCTATATTTTTTGTTTTTAAAAACATGTAATTCCCACATTATGTATTTGCAGAAGTACACCATAGGAAAAAAAGGAATGTGTGTAAATGTTATGCAGTCAGAAAAAGTATTGTGTCGTCTGTACTGTTCTTGGAAGATTGAGCTTCTCTTGATGTCGTCCATGTGATGTGATATGTGTGATACTTTTTGACTGAAGAACCCTTGTCAATGTTCTTTCTTGCAGAAGAGGTCGACTATAGCAACTTCGGCACCAACACGCTGACTCGGCGGAAGAAGGCGGTGGTCAATCTGCGTAACGACGTCAACCGGAAGCGGCCTCACATCCGGATCGGCATGCCCCAGGACTTCCGCCCGGTGTCGTCCATCATCGACGTGGACATCCTGCCCGAATCTCACCGGCGCGTGCGACTGTACCGCCACGGCTCCGACAAGCCCCTGGGCTTCTACATCCGCGACGGCACCAGCGTCCGCGTCACGCCGCACGGCCTGGAGAAGGTCCCGGGCATCTTCATCTCCCGCATGGTGCCGGGGGGCCTGGCGGAGAGCACGGGGCTGCTGGCCGTCAACGACGAGGTCCTGGAGGTCAACGGCATCGAGGTGACCGGCAAGACGCTGGACCAGGTCACGGACATGATGATCGCCAACAGCCACAACCTCATTGTGACGGTGAAGCCGGTGAACCAGCGCAACAACATCGTGCGCAGCAGCCGGATCTCTGGCAGCTCGGGCCAGTCCACGGACAGCAGCGGCAGCTCGGCGGGATACCCCAGCCTGGCCGCCGCCGCGGGGGCCCACGCCTTCGCCGCCGACGAGCTGGAGAGCGACGAGGAGTCGGACATCGTCATCGAGAGCAACATCAAGCGGCCGTCCCGCCGCTCCAACGCGTCCACCGCCTCCCGCTCTCATGTCCTCCCGGCCCCCGCCCTCGCCCACGCCCCCCGCCCTCGCCCACGCCCTCGCCCACGCCCACGCCCACGCCCCCCGCCGTTCCCCCTCCCACCCCTCCCCCGCCGAGGCCCGTCTCTGTCATCTCCACCGCCTCCTTCCACTCGCAGACCAGCCTCAACGGGACATCCCACGGCAGCCTGAGCTTCAAGCTGCACAGGGACCTTTCCCTCCAGCCGCACCACAGCAGCAACCCCGCCCTCAGAGAGAGCAACGGCAGCCTGCACAAAATCCTCAGCACCCTGCGGACCGACCCCCGGCACAGCCTGGCGCTGCCCAGGGGCGGGGTGGAGGAGGACGGCACGGTCATTACCCTATAGTGTCGCGCCTCTGCCTGCGGCCCCGCCTCCCCCAGGCTGCACAGAGACTGCCCCGAAACACCTGCAGCCTGTTTGTGGAGCTCTAAAAATCTGAACTCTTCCCCACAAACCACTCTCTTTATCTCTTCCTTTTCTACACTCAAGGTTAAAAACACCACTTTGTGTACTTTAACAAATACAGGACTGTAGGTTTTCTATTATGTAGCTTTTCTACATTTTTGTTTCACTAGAAATATAAACATTTAATGAGGGTCAAAGCATACTGTTGTCACTGTTATACCTATGACTGTGTTGCTCAAAGTAGTTGAAGTGGTTTAAACCAAGTATTTTGTCCATATTATGGTAATGGGACCAACAAACAGGTGCTATTTATAAACCTTTTTGTTTTTAATGATTTCCGGTAATTGATAACCTGTCTTATCTTTAGCTGGTCTGACAGATTTGCACAGTTCCAGTCAGAATATTGAGTACTTTTTTTTAAGAGTTACAAATAGAGCCTGCCGTATTTTCCTATTCCTAAATTTATAGTAGCTTAAATTTTTTATGGTTTATCAGGGCGATTGACATATCTAATTTACATTGGGACGTGAGAGATGATTAAGGCAGCGGTTATATCAGAATGAAATGTGTGTTCCGAAAATGCCCCTTCTATCTTTCTATATTTTACTACAAATCTACCCTTAAAATAATCTTGCAATTTTTTGTCACTTGCCTAGTGTGCAGATAAAAATTTTAACCCCGATTTAGGAAATTGTAGGAATTTGGCACGTACATACTGATATGCGTGAAGCTACAGAAGCATGATGAATGGAAAAAAGTCAGGCAGCTTAGTAGAGATATTCAACTTTCTAGTCCTCGACTATTTTTCTAGTCCTCGAAATTTTTTGATTTTATAGTATGAAGTATGATTCTCCAGTTTTAAAACAAATTTGAAAGGTCAGGCCTGATGCAACGGATTCTGCAGTATCCCAGTCGTTTACTTTCGGGACACTCCCTTGAAATTGGCAAAACTTGTGTGTACTAGGATTTACATTTATGTATTACAATGTGCAGGCAATACACCTATCATATCCCATTGATCTTTTTTCCTGGTATAAAACAACATCGACAGCAGGGGAGAACAACTTTCGTGTTACAATACAGACCATTATGCTTTGTTGCTTCTCCAACTATCGTTTCAGATTTTGTTATTCCTGAGGTACAGAGTACGCTTTGAATTCAAATTGATTGAACAAAGAGAAAGGGAAAGCTTTATATGGTGTTCACCTAAAGTCATTTTTATCTGAGGTCTCTTTAAAGGCGGAAAAATAAGAGCATTTCTCATTCCTTCACCCATCACGGCTCTGAAGAGGGGGACAGGAATGCTGACTAATGTGCTTTGTCTGTGTATTCTCAGTGTAATGGACGGCGGGCCTCTTCTGCCACCTGAGTGTTAATTAACTTTTATCTTTAACATTTACTTTAGGCCTCAGAGCCGTGAACTCTTCTAGACCCCCCCACCCCCCCCCCCCCCCCCACCCCACCCCCAGATGAGCAGAAGCAGAAATGGCTTCATTCAGTGTTGTTGCTAGTTACAGCTGAATCTGAGACTAACTTCAGTTCCAAACTCAGCCCCCCTCTCCCCCATCCCTTGTTAGTAGTGTGTATTCATGGGTGCTGTTGTAATTGACACAGTTTCTAATGGGCACAAATGTATATAGTCCAGGTGTGAACTTTGGAACCCACCCTGGTTGTAAAGCACAGTCTACTCACGCACAGTATAAATTATGCATCATGTCATTGCACGTTTAGTACAACGTAGAGGTTGGAGCTGTAAGGTTGCTTAGAACAGTCTATCATCCACACGTGAGGGAAACATCTTAGATGTCATCTCTGTAAATGTTTTACACATTTTGGGAGCTCAGTCGTCTTTGTCTTGTTGAAATGAAGAAAGTGCATTTTAAATATTTTTTTCTGTTTTGTGTTTTAAACTAAAACAAATTATATATATATTTTTTTTATCCAAAAATCCCAAATTCCAAGCCTTATTCTGCAGTTTGATCCAAGTTTGTAAGGTTTCTTGATTTGCATGTAATCAGAATCTGTTTAATTTCTTTTAAATTTCTTTTTTTTTTTTTCATTTTACATTCACTACACATTGTGTTATTTTCTTGCCAGACTTTGGCTTTAGAGAATAGAACTTCCCTGCATCTTTACAACAGGAAAAGATTAATACAGACCACACTGTTGTCCCGAAACTGGATATGACTCTTAAGGAAAGCACCATCTGCTGGTAGGAAGCAGTCATTACATGGTGTAAACCCCACACATAAGCTCCTATCACTTTAGGAATTGACATGTTATCCTTTTGAAAATTATTTATTATGGAAATGTGTCTGAATTTGCTTGAATGTTCTCATTGTTTTACTGTCCTTGTCTATCTTCTTCTGGTACACATGCATTTTAATTATGAACTGATTGTTGCAAACATTCAAAACTGATAAGCAAACCAATTTAGAAAGAATTTGAGGTACGTGGTGAGGCTTTTCGTTAATTTTATCTGAGAAGAGCAACAATACTGTTTTGACACATTGTGAGATGTTCTTTTGATGGCAAATTGTTGTTGTTTCATTTTATTGCAGCAACAGATAATGGTCTTTTCTCAAGATTCAAGCCACTCAAGCATATTTCATTTTGACAAGCATCCTCACAAGATTTAACTTAATTTCACTACATTTTAAGGTACAATGATAATTTATACTGAATCCCAAGTCTCACACAAACAGAATTTTTAACTTTAGTATAGACATATGTTAATTCAATGTTTTTGTGACTGCAATAAATTGTAGAGCACAATTAAATATTGAAAACATCTTAACTTGAATATACGTGTTTTAATGAATTTCACAAGGTTCCGCTTCCTCAGTCTGACGCGACTGCATTCTGAAACTGATCAAATCTTTTTCTTTTTCTTTTCTTTTGCACAACAGTAAACCTCTTACACAGCTTTATTGTACTTTTATTTAACTGTAGTTTTAACATTTTAAAACACTTCGGTCCCATCTTCAGAGGGAAAGATTTGATAGTTTGTTCATTAATCAATAGTACATATCACTTGAAAGCAGAACCCTTAATACAATCCATTTTAATTGTGTGTGAATACTATTTACTTATTATTTCCTTGCTGTTTAAATGAACTTATTTTGTATTTTTAAGAGAAGTAAAATAAAGGAATTAAAGAAGTCCCATTCTGCTCTTACATGAGTCCTGTCTATCTGGTCCATTTTTGTTTGTTTATTAATAAAAGGAGTGCTATATATTTGCAGCACTTTGTACAAAAGCAATATCCTTTAATATGAATACAGCCTAGTGAACCCTATGCATTTTAAGGACATCCTCAAAGGGGCAGTTCACCCAAAAATAAAATTTTGACATGTTTCTACATACCTGGAGTGCGATCTATCTATATTCAGGTAGTTTCGCTGAGAACTCAGTAGTTTTGTAGATGTCCACTGCAGCTCACCATTATATCACCCTGTTAGAACAGACCTCAATGGGTCACTGAGCGCCCAAGGTTTGAAAATTTACATTCGAAAAAATCAGCATCTCATTGCAAATATGACACGGTCACTCACAAATGTCCACAGACCTTGTTGTGCACAATTTTTTCAAAATCTACTTTCTACCGAAGTATGCCAACCGTGTTAATCCGCGCAAAGTATCAACCAAAACATGCCAGTATTCTAGGGTGTACTGTGTTGACATAAGCCCACTTGCCTGGGGTAAGACTGCGCCTATATTTACAGTTGGAGTACTTCAGTAGAAAGTTTTCGAAAGAACCGTGCACAACAAGGTCTGTGGATGTCCGTGAGTGACCGTGTCATATTTGTAAAGAGACGTTGCTGTTGATTTTTTCGAATGTAAATTTTTGGAGCTTTGACCACCACCAACTTTAGACCCGTTGAGGTCCGTTATATCGGGGTGATGTCAAGGTGAGTTGCAGCGGGTACCTACACACTAGTGAGTTCTCAGCGAAACTACTTAGTTGGATAGATAGCACTCCGGGTATGCAGAAACGTATCAAAATTTTATTTTTGGGTGAACTTAAGCAACATTACAACCCTAATTTTTTGCCCGAAAACCAATAAAAACATTTATAAGGGTTTGTCATTGCTGTTTTGTTGAGAGTTCAGTTGAATTACAGTGAATAGCATATTGGTGAAATACCTTTAAAACACCGTCAGATTTCAACAAAAATTTTATTCATTCAGTCATAAAAAGGGTTAACCATATTTGTGGTTTCTGTTAGGTGTAGGTGGGGGAAGGACCCAAACGCAAGCAGGAGTACAAAAAAACCCTGAAGTTTAATAAGGGCAAGGCAGCAATCCGTGGTAATACAGGCCGGGTCAAAAACCAGGAAGGCAGGGCAACGGTACAAAGACAGAATCCAAAAACAGGGTCACAGAACAGGCAGGGGTCCGAACCGGGAAGGTTCAACAAAGGCACAAAAACAGTATCCAAAAATCAGAGTTGCGAGAACACAGGCAGGGCTTTAACCAGGGAGGCAAAAGGGAAACAAAAAGAAAACAAACCGAAGACAGAAAACAGGAAAAAAAACAACCACAGGTAAAGGATGAGGGATACGAAAACTCGGAAACAGATATCAGGGCAGGTAACTCGGGAAACTAGCAAAACACACAGTAGAAAATCAATGATGAGGAACTCGCAAAGACAGCCTGAAATAACAGGGTTTAAATACACAGGGAGAAGATTACACAAGATTACGCAGGCAGGACCGCCCAGGAGGCTGGTGGCGACGTCTGCATCGCCCAGGAGGCCGGCGACGAATGAGCGGCTGTAGGCTAGGCGGCCCAGGGACAGGAGCTGTCCTGCAGCTCAGGACAGGCAGATAGCTGGCTCTGCAGCTCAGGACAGGCGGATAGCTGGCTCTGCAGCTCAGGACAGGCGGGTAGCTGGCTCTGCAGCTCAGGACAGGCGGATAGCTGGCTCTGAAGCTCAGGACAGGCGGATAGCTGGCTCTGCAGCTCAGGACTGGCGGATAGCTGGGGCTGGAGCGGGACCGGACAGGGGGGCTGGAACGTGGCGGGACAGGAGGGCTGGAACGTGGCGGGACAGGAGGGCTGGAACGTGGCTGGACAGGACAGGAGGGCTGGAACGTGGCGGGACAGGACAGGAGGGCTGGAAAGTGGCGGGACAGGACGGCTGGAAAGTGGCGGACAGGAGGGCTGGAAAGTGGCGGGACAGGAGGGCTGGAACGAGGCGGGACAGGAGGGCTGGAACGAGACGGGACAGGAGGGCTGGAAAGTGGCGGGACAGGAGGGCTGGAAAGTGGCGGGACAGGAGGGCTGGAAAGTGGCGGGACAGGAGGGCTGGAAAGTGGCGGGACAGGAGGGCTGGAAAGTGGCGGGACAGGAGGACTGGAGAACAATGAGGGTTAACAAGGACCAATGATACAATAACGGGGGAAACGTAAGACACGGACTGGAATACACATAGACACAATGATAACAAACGGCCTGGGGTTAGCAGGTAGACAAGTGCATAGCTCGGAGGGGAGGAACGCGAAAGTGGACACACGTGCAGAGAATGCGAAATCAGATAGATACAGGGATAGGATAACGAGGAGGGAAATGACAGCTGCAGGTAGAGACTCAAGATTAATTAGTAATTAGTAATGTTAGTAGCGAACTCTAAAACCCTAATGTTAGTAGGTTAGTTGGTTAGTATTATATACACGTTAGTTTTTTAGCAGGTTAGTATTAAATCTAATCTAACAGTTAGTATGATTAGTACATTAGTATTATATACAAATATTAATAAAGCCAGAAGGAAGAAAACGAGATACGAAATACAGAGGAAACCCGAATGTTCCCAAAATCACCCAAATAGTGCAAAGACAAAGACAGGGAGTGGAATCTGAGGAACATGGAACGCGGACTGACAATTGCGAGGGTAATGCGGGAAAATAGGAAAAGACATCAGGAACAATAATACAGAATAAACAGACAGATTACAGGATCCTAACAGTTTCGCAGAAGACAGCAAGTTGCTTGTCCTCTGGTAAGTTTCCTATTTTTCAAAAAAATCAAGAAATAATATTGCTATCATGCTTCTCACAAACATAACAGGTCGACTCCATCTCCCTTCAAAACAAAATAAGAAATATGGTTTAGAAATGTGTATTTTCACTTGCATTAAAAGACCTCTTAGCAACTGAGAAAAATAAAAATGGCTACCCACTACGACTATGCCATGAAATTAGAAAATATAATATATATATTTTGTCAGATATTTTAAGTTTAAGTTTATTTTATTTATATAGCACTGTTGGGACAATGGACTACAAGCCCCACAATGAACTACAGTCACTCCCGAGATAACAGTGACGCATTCAACGTCGCCTCCCGACTGCCATAAAATGTTATCGCAACCAATACAGTCGGGCTGAGAGATGCACGTCACTCACCCGAGGGATAAAACTTTGGGACCCCCCAGAGTTCGCTCTCTCTGGCGTGTGGTAACGAACTGTATGCATTAAAAGAGACCAATTTACTTCGTGAACGAAATCTAAAATATTTTAACCCTTGATCACGGTTATAGTTTCAGATTTTAGAATCCGAAGTACGTGCACTAATCCAACCCGACAATTCTGTTGGAGACTGCTCCACGGGCAGTTTGGGAATTCCAGTTCCAAAGACGACCGGTTCTCTTTGTTACTTATGTCGACGCGAATTCCCCCGCGAGGCCTCCGACCAGGACTACGCCTCAGGAGACTTGGACATCACCCAGGACCTGTGTTTCCAAGTCATCCATCCCGGGATCCCCTTTTTTTTTTATTCCCGACGACGGTCGGACGAACACTACGAACTGCGGTGTCTGGTCTCTCATGAGACCGGACCTCAAGTAAGGCCGTATTATCTGGGTACAGATTGGCTGGCACCTATATGGTGATACTGTATTGCAGTTAACTGCATTTAAGTCTGATGAGATTATGCTGGGCAATAACTGTTTTTACTCGCTGTGTGATATATGATGTGTTGTTAGTTTCCCTAACTGTATACCCTCACTGCATGATTTTGTGTTGCTACATATATAATCTAAAAGTGTGATTTCCCCTCTTTCGATCTGGGCACGATAATATCCTAAATTCGGGACTAACCGTAATTAGATAACGGGATATTTATAACGCGCTTCCCCAAGTGCTAGTAGAAATAAATTCCCCAGAATCAATCACGGCTCGATTAGTGATAGAGGCATAATTCAGCCGATTAAGAAAGTGCCAGATCTCCCTACGGCTTGAGTAGGCTCGGCCTGAGCGTGCTGAAGCCATATTCATACTTCCCTCCCTCTTCCGACACGCGTACACGCGTGTTCGTGTGCCTCACCTCCATCTTTCTTTCTCTCCCTCTTTCTTTGTCTCCGCCACGTGCACCCGCGTGCACGCGCATCCTTACCTCCTTTGTGTGTGTTCTATCTATATCACCCCGCCGTGGGATATAATCGTTTATTACCTGGTTACCCTTTTGTAATAAACTATATTATTTGCATCTGGTGTTGGCGTGAATATTTCAAGCATTTATAAAAAGTCACACTCACAGAACAGATACAAATCTCCCGTAATTCAACGTGGAGTATTGTTAAAGTTTAAAGGTAATTAGACTCTATATTACTTCCACTAGAATAACCGGGTACTCCACAACGCAATTCCTTGAGCGGAATGCGCTACTTCTCGTTCTAGGGCGTTATAATTACATGAGACTGATTAATAAATATAAATTATACCTTTTGACCCTACATATTTGGTGCCCCGTGTGAGGATAGTCAAGATTGAAACGGCCTGGTTTGTAAATAAACCAGGTTCTACTGACTATACGAACAAAAACGACTGAGAAAATTATCTATACATTTATTTTCCAAATTTTCATTAAATCAACATTACTACCGTTTTTTTTCTGTGAGTACAAAAAGTTGACTTTTTATTCATACTTGAAAAAGCGCATGGGACAGGCCCATGTGCTAAGTAGGTGAATATTCACAAAGCGCCGCCGGGTGGCGTCACGAGCCATTTTCTAGCCTGCTCCATAGGATAGACTAATTGTGCTTGCGAACAATTGTACTGTGGTGGTAGCGTTTTTGTTTTTACCCAACTTGTTTCTTTGACAGTCTAATAATATTGGTTAGCTATTAACAAGTCATAACTTAAAGGTATTGATTTGTTAATAGTCAAACCAAATTAATTTATAGCTGTAAATTAACAACTTTGGAGTTAAATCTTCTATAGAGTTTTCTTCATTTGTCTCTGAAACACATATCATTTAGAATTTACTTCTACCCTGCAACCCCTGTGTTTGAAGTGAGTGGTATTACCGCATTATACCTCAGCAACTACACTGTTGCTACGCGTATCTCCGGGCATAGACTAACCGCGGTCAGTCACGCATCCCGTTGGACCTGCGCAGTATAGGGCAAGACCCCTACAGGCAGTATACGGTAGCGACCATCTGGTCGTCTTTTGGCAGCACGCCTTGCAGCCGCAGTTAGTCACGCATCCCGTTGGGCCTGCGCAGTAAAGGGCAAGACCCCTACAGGCAGTGGACGGTAGTGACTAGCTGGTAGTCTTTTGGACCCATTGTTGTCGCGTTGTACCCAACCCCCAATATTGTGAATACCTATTTAGTTATTTTAATTTACTTTAATATAATTTTTTTTCCCAATTATAATTTTTTTTAAATTCTTTTAAAATTTAATTTAAATTTAAATTTAAACTTTATTTTGTTTTTAATATTTTTTTTAAATTTCTGATTGTTTGCCTAAATAGGTTCCAACATGAGTGTCCGCCTTAACCAGGCCTCAGACACTGAGGGAACTCTTCCGCTTCTGGAACAAATTACCCTCTCAGAATTTGTTTCCCAGCTCATCCAGCTGTCTGACCAAGACAGGGATGAACTCCAGCAGCATAGTGCTGAGGAGTGTGAGGCAGAGGTGAATCGCCTAGTTCAGCTAGTGCAAGATCCCTCTCGGGGAACGCTGACAGTTCAAGAGACTGTTGGGCGTTTATTTATGCTCCAGCACCGACAGGCGGATTTAGAAATAAAAGCTCTGCGCGCAGAAATTAAGGCGCTGAACCGGAGTAATGAGAGGCTCAACTCTGAGGTACAAGATCTCCGTCATGACCTCAAGAGAGCCCCTGATGCCTTGGAGGAACACACCTCCAAGCCTGATGAGAGTGAGCTGAGCCAGGCTGCAGCCACCTCGTCGCTTTCCCCGCGGAAATTCCCAGGAGCTCCCTGCCTCCAGGCCCGGTCACCAAGCTAGAGTGTCTGTCACAAGCTCCCTCCGTGATAGCTTCAAAGGAGGAGAGCACTCAGTCTCAGAAGATGAGACTGAATACTATGGGAGCGTTTCCCGTGACTCCCGGAGAGGTCTCGCCCGGCGCCAAGACGCTCATTCTAGACATGGGTCTAGAGATTGCTCCACTGAACGCCGTCGTTTAACCCGTGACTCACCTTCTCGCTCACCCTCTAGAGAAGAGAAGAGGAGGAGTGGGTTGCTTCCCCCTTTCCTTCCCTCGCGAAGGAGGGAACAAGAGGTCCATTTTGAGGCCTCACCCTCACTTCATGGAGATCGCAGCATGTCCTGTTGCCGTAGAAGTGTACGGTATGATTCCGCTTCTCCTCCTCGAAGGAGTAGAGATACCTTGCGGTATGACTCTGCCTCCCCGCCTAGGAGGAGCAGAGATGCGTCCCATAATAAATCTGCCTTCCCGCAAAGAAGGCGCAGAGATACTTCGCGGTACGAATCCGCATCCCCTCCCAGAAGGAAGACAGATATACGACGTCGTGACTCCACTTCACCATACAGAAGTGGATCAAGCGTGTCACGTCGTGACTCTGCTTCTCGGTCCCGAAGTAGGGCCGATATTTATTGCGATACTTACCATGATCGCAGAGAAGCCACACCCTCTCAGCCTAGGCGTAATGCATATGATGTTCATGCCCGTACACGAACCACTTGGTCTGAGGGAGAGTCCAGCTCATCCGAGAGCGACTATGAGTTCCATAAGCCGCGCAGCTGGGGACCAAGGCATGGCCCACGCTTTAAGCATCTGGACTCTATAGCTAAGGACATTGAACAGTTTGATCCTGAAAAACAGGGTCATAATGTGGAGGATTACCTCCGTGAGCTTGAGCGCTGCCTCTCAGACCTACCCAACGCCACAAGGCAGGAGCGGGTTACGCTGATTTGGAAGACGTCGTCTAGGTCTGTCCGGGCATTTATTCATTCGCAGCCCCTTATTGTGTGGGAAAGTTTCTCCCAGCTCAGTAGGGCCCTGATAGAGGAATTCTCCCCTTTTGCCAATGAAACATCGGCAACCATTTCCGCCCTCCAGATAAGGCACCGCCGCTCTGAAGCACCCAAAGAGTTCTACAACAGGTTGAAGCATGCCTTCTTTCAAGGGAGAAATGGGCCCGGTCTAACAGAAGACCGCGCCTTCAAATCCCTCTTTCTGCACAACCTGCATTCATGTATAAGAACTCACGTCACCCTGATGACTCAGATAGACAACCCTCCCATGCACGAAATCCGACGGATAGCACAGGTTGCTTGGGAGACAGTCGCCCACACTGGCGATAGGAGGGATGAAGACCCTAAGGTGCTGGCGACTCAGAGCTCCTCAAATGTTCCGTTGGAACCTGAGGACTCAGTAGTTTCAATTTTAAAACACACTGCACACTCTTCACGTCATGACAGTGTGAAAGGGGGGTGGAAAGGGGGACAGAATAAACCCCAGGGGGGTGACATCCACCACCTAACAGGTGGCGAGAAAGGGGACAACGGCTACTTCTCCCATCAGGAGAAAATTGCAGGCGGCTCTTTTCACTCATGACTAGGCCAAGTACCTCCCCCTTTTCCGAGAGTGTACCACACTGGAAGGGGGGAGGAACCCTTGAGTGAGACGGCTCCCTCGTCTATTGAGCCATGGCCTTGTGAAGCCCTAGCCGTTGCACAACCCTACCCCTTTCTACAGTTTCCGGGTGATTTGATCCAGAAAAGTAATGCTAAACGCATATACACAGCCGTTCTGGTTGGAAATTGTCTGGACCTCAAAGCCTTGTTGGACACAGGATCAGAAATCAGCCTGATGTGTTCCAACATGCTCACAGAGATCCCCAAAAGGACGCTCACTATCGGTAGGCGCCTCTGGGTACATACCTGCAACCACAGCCTCACCAGTTACACCCAAGACCAAGCTCCTATCACCCATAGAGCTCGGCTGGAAGTGACTTTCCCGGAGATGAAGGATCCGCACCCTGTGCGCATCTCCAAGGCTCCCACTGAACCACAACCGGTAGGTCAGAAACTACCGGGCGAGTTGGCTAGCTCATCCGTTGGTGGGGAGGTAAATCCTTCCTCTCTGGAAGAACCTAACCACCTATGTCAAGGCGCTGAGGTTCAGAAACAGCTCACCAAGGCTGGTGCACTAGGGACAGACACCCAGCGACAGGAACTTAGGCACCTGGTTTATGACCCCCAAGCTATATGCACCAGGGACACTGATGATGGTAGGGTCACAAGCACTCGCACTGTGCACACTCCCACAAAGCTGGGCACCCTACCCAAATTTGTGCATCAGTACAAGATCCCTAAACGGCAGAAGAGCTACCTAGCAGGGTTGTTAACCGCAACGTCCGTGGTTGGGCCGCTGTTTGTGGTCAGGCTCTCTTTCTAAGGGCGTCTGACAAAGTAGTTGAGTGATAGACAAAGGAGATCTCCTATTGCCTTTCGCTCACCACACACTTTCCTCTTTCCTCTTCCTTTCCCCTGTCTTGTTTGTCCTCTTTCACTTGCCACAAGGTGTTAACAACACATTCTCAGGGACAGGAAGGGTAATATGAATGATCCTTCCTTGAGGCTTAGTAGTGTGTTTTTCTCTTTCTTTTGTTTTTGGTGCTCATTTGCCTAGCATTAATTGCCCAGATATACTCAGCCAAATTGCGTGCCCAGATGTCGGCCAATAACCGCTTGTGATGAACTTGTGACCACCAATAACCGACTTTGTGCTCCCAGGATTACAGTGTCAAACCTCATCCTAGGACCAAGGGGGGATGTTGGGACAATGGACTACAAGCCCCACAATGAACTACAGTCACTCCCGAGATAACAGTGACGCATTCAACGTCGCCTCCCGACTGCCATAAAATGTTATCGCAACCAATACAGTCGGGCTGAGAGATGCACGTCACTCACCCGAGGGATAAAACTTTGGGACCCCCCAGAGTTCGCTCTCTCTGGCGTGTGGTAACGAACTGTATGCATTAAAAGAGACCAATTTACTTTGTGAACTAAATCTAAAATATTTTAACCCTTGATCACGGTTATAGTTTCAGATTTTAGAATCCGAAGTACGTGCACTAATCCAACCCGACAATTCTGTTGGAGACTGCTCCACGGGCAGTTTGGGAATTCCAGTTCCAAAGACGACCGGTTCTCTTTGTTACTTTTGTCGACGCAAATTCCCCCGCGAGGCCTCCGACCAGGACTACGCCTCAGGAGACTTGGACATCACCCAGGACCTGTGTTTCCAAGTCATCCATCCCGGGATCCCCTTTTTTTTTTATTCCCGACGACGGTCGGACGAACACTACGAACTGCGGTGTCTGGTCTCTCATGAGTTTCCCTAACTGTATACCCTCACTGCATGATTTTGTGTTGCTACATATATAATCTAAAAGTGTGATTTCCCCTCTTTCGATCTGGGCATGATAATATCCTAAATTCGGGACTAACCGTAATTAGATAACGGGATATTTATAACGCGCTTCCCCAAGTGCTAGTAGAAATAAATTCCCCAGAATCAATCACGGCTCGATTAGTGATAGAGGCATAATTCAGCCTATTAAGAAAGTGCCAGATCTCCCTACGGCTTGAGTAGGCTCGGCCTGAGCGTGCTGAAGCCATATTCATACTTCCCTCCCTCTTCCGACACGCGTACACGCGTGTTCGTGTGCCTCACCTCCATCTTTCTTTCTCTCCCTCTTTCTTTGTCTCCGCCACGTGCACCCGCGTGCACGCGCATCCTTACCTCCTTTGTGTGTGTTCTATCTATATCACCCCGCCGTGGGATATAATCGTTTATTACCTGGTTACCCTTTTGTAATAAACTATATTATTTGCATCTGGTGTTGGCGTGAATATTTCAAGCATTTATAAAAAGTCACACTCACAGAACAGATACAAATCTCCCGTAATTCAACGTGGAGTATTGTTAAAGTTTAAAGGTAATTAGACTCTATATTACTTCCACTAGAATAACCGGGTACTCCACAACGCAATTCCTTTAGCGGAATGCGCTACTTCTCGTTCTAGGGCGTTATAATTACATGAGACTGATTAATAAATATAAATTATACCTTTTGACCCTACAGCACCTTTCATGCAAAAAGCAGCTCAAAGCGCTGTACATTTTATCTGACGGAGTTGACGTCTATGTTGACGGAGGTGGCTTTACTCCCAATTCTCTTTAGTAATTGAATCTGTTATTTAGCTATTTATTTTCAATGAAGTTATTTAAATACTATTAAAACATTCATAAATAGTTTTTTTTCTAGCCAAAACATCTTCTTTGTTTAGCAAAACTAGCTTTTTGTAATGGGAGTCCTGTGTGAATGTTAAGAAGTGAGGGTATTACCTGGTAGAGGAGCTAATCTAATTAACTATTGGAATAAAACATCTCTAGATGCACCAGGACACATCATCAGTGATGTAACCTGGGGTCATCGGGTGTTCAACATCAGACACCCTCGCCCAGGTGACCCAGCCAGGGTTGATCAGGACCAAGCTTGTGTCCTAGTGGCAGTGGCTCTCCCAAGGATCAGCACTCTCGATCCAGAGCCATCTTGAGGATTTTTCCTCCACCTCAGTGTTGTTGGGTATGGCTCTCCTTCTGCTCACCCTGTGATGCCCAGTGTGTGGTAGGCTCTACAGAGAGACCGCCCCACAAACCCCGGTACCCTACTTTCAGGGTAAACACCTTGCCTTCCAGTCTTGCTTGTGACAGTCGCTGACCAGCCCCTCGTACTCTTCTTATCAGAAGCCTCCTCCAAGCGGTCTTCCCAAGGGACGGTCAGCTCCAGCATGATGCTGGTCTTCGTCGCTTCAGACACAATGAGGATGTCTGATCTCAGTCTCGTAGTTGCTGTGTGTTGGGGGAACTTGAGCTGTCTGTCCAGGTCTAGCAAGAGCTGCCAGTAAAAATACCTGAGTTATAATTACAAATTTTGAAACAGGGCAGGTTTTCAATAGCATGCATATAACTACTTTGATTTTTTGTTATTGTTGGGGTGTGTTTATGTTTACTATTGTCAACTCTGCCAGTGAACACAACAGTTGCCTCCATCAGATGGATATTTTCTGTGAAGAATATGTTCATAATGACTTTAAAAAGATGTGTTCATATCAATAAGAAAGTTGCCATGGTACACCTAATGTGTGTTAATTGTGTTATAAATGATATTATATGCCCTTTATCACAAAGACAAAGTACAGAAGGCTATCAACAGAAATTGTAAGTGGGCAACATTATAATTGTATTTCTTTCTTGAATAAAAAGATATCACACTTTTTGATTATACAGCTAATAAAATAATCCAGTTTTTAATACTCCAAAAAGCATGGAACATTTTCATCGTGTTTTATATGCTAATACCATGATTTTTTGTGTGCCAGCAAGTCCTCAGCTGCAAAAAGTGCTATTTAAGAAAAAAATGAATCATTGCAGATGTCCCCTTTATGTTTAAGACTTTGATCTATCAAAATATATTTTTCCAGAATAATTGTATAGTAAAAAACAAAAACAAAATAAAAAACAAGGTTTTGTCCCAATTCTCAAGAATGGGTGATAGAAATGGAACGATGTAACGCCTCGCATTTCCCTTTTTTGCCAACGTAGTTTTACTGTGCAGTAATAAGACCACCTTCACTTAAAACCAGTCAATGATTATCAAAAACGTTAATGAAACTGCAACAATGACTTCATAAAAACACGGGGCAGCACATATTTAATTTAATAAATGTGTATAAAATATGTGTAAAATAGTTTGGTTGCACTGAATGTGATTTAGTGTTTAGCGTTTTATCATATGGAAACATTAGCAAACTTTCTAGGTGACTCTGGGGGAAATCGCATTACTCGGCTTCACTTCGGTTGATCCATACAAGCCACCGTCGAAGTTACAGTTTATCCACGTGATTGAGTCAGCTGGGCGACAAACGGTACAGAAGGAAATAAAGAGATCGACGAAGTAAAATGGATTTACGAATAGGTGGTTTAGGACAGCTGTCTCCGCTGGAGGAGTCCAGCGCCGAGGTGAGCAGAGACAGCGGTGTTGTGTCCCAGAGCGAAAGCAGTTTGTCGATGGTGAGCGAAGGACTCAGCAGCGGCACGGTCTCGCAGAGTCAGAGCTTCAGTGCGGCGGTGTCACAGCCTGAACAGGGAGACGAAGACGATCAACTGCTATTGCTGCAGCATACTGCACACAGTTACTCTTCTTACATCAGGGCCACTGCAACCGAAGAGGTGAGTGCATACTTTAGAAATAAAACAAACCAGGCGTTACGGTGTTGTTTACGGCTGTTTAAAATCTTATCGAGCGCCAGGGCTTCCAGACATTTTCAATTGGAAAGACGTGGTACAATATTAAGAAAACTTGCTAGGTGTCCAACAAAGAACCTTGTGTTGTTGCCCCTCTATTAGGATAGCCTACTTATTAATTCCCTCGTTTGTCTTTGTTGTGCATTATAGTCTGAACATGTTTACCAGTGGGTATACGGAACACGGAAATAACTCCGTTATAAATTAAAGATGAAGCCGAGCCTACATAAAATGTTTTGATGAAAATCTACTTTGATTTATGATACAGTCAACATAAAATAAAATAAAACTCCACATCCGTGTTTTGTTTTCACAGATCCATAGTTTAGAGAAGAGCTTGGAAGAAATGCTGACTCGTGTGGACGAGTTTGTTGGGATGCTTGACATGGTAGTTACCTTTTTTTCTCGCATTTAAAAAGAGATCAAGTAGTTTGACATTTTCAAGTTTGAATTAAGTCAATTTGTCATTTAGTATTTAAACCTTTGTATGTTAGCCTCGCTTGTCAGACTGATAATTTTAGTTTGAAAGTGTGGAATTGACTGCCTGGATCATATTAGCAACCCCATTTGTGTTTGTGACATGACTATCCTGCGGAGTCATAGTGCTGTAGATGGGATGTAAAATTTTCAGAGCATGACTTAATTATAGAGGAATGTGAGCCAGAGGTATGCCACATTGGTGAAATCAAGTTTAAAAGGTCTTATGGAAGCACTACTGGAGTAAATATAAGGTTATCTCCAGAGAGGACAATTCTTGATTGGCATGATGGGAATAACTAGAGCAGTGGAATTGGGACAGCGGGGAAAAACTAGGGCAGTCAGTGGAACAGCTGTATGAAATAATGATAACAGGCACATCTGTGAAGGTAATTTGTTTTTCTTGTGTATTAAATATTATTTTCCTTCTCAGATACGGAATGACACATCTCAGGTTGTCAATGAAAATCTACCTCAAATTCACAAAAAATCGGAAGAAATGAGAGAAATTTACAGAAAAATTGATAAACTTGAGGTAAATTTTGTTACTTAGAAAGATGTTCTAAGATAAAGCTGTTGATAACTTGAAAATTTAAATAATGTGTGTGATCCATTTAGTATACTGGGGTTAGCTACAAGTAAAGCAATACAATTTTAAATGCTGCCCTGAAATGGTCGTAATGGTAAATGGTTATTACCCATCTCAGCTGATATTGTTGTGTTTTCTGATGTCCAGGCTTTTGTGAAGATGGTTGGCATTAATGTCAGTGCAATGGAGGAGCAGGTGGCACAAGCAGAGGGTGAACAGGGTACTCTTCCTGGTGCATTCAAGAAAATATTCCGCACTATGAATGTCCCTGGGTTTCTAAACGTAAGGATTTCAGCACGGTTGATGGTCTGCGTGTACCCAGCTAGTAGTTGCACACAGTACATGTTTTTCCATAAGACATAGCTCAGTTGCAAATATGAGATTGTAACTGGTGGTGTTGTATGATCTGGCATTTTGAGAAGCTTGTAACTTGTAATGTAAATGCTTCTATGAAGAAGGACATGGTGCTGCTGTGCAAGGTTTACAGTTGTGCACTGCAGGTCTCATCATTCTGAAGAGATAGTAAAGGCTGTGATATTTTTGTTTTATTTTGTATGCTGTATAGCTTTGGATTGTGTTGTATTTAACTAATGTGCACGGAAGTATGGAGTATTTAATGTGCATGTAAATATGGATTACTATTGTCTCATATCATTGTTGCTTCTGCTGTACAAGAAAGCATCAATTATATTGGTAATGTGATAATAATGTTTTCCTTGATTGACTTATTTTGAAAACTTCGGACTTCCTTGCAGAAGCCAGCGAGCCCTCGAAGGCAACAGCTGCACCATCAGGAGATGCCTTCTGTATTCAGGACTGAGGATTACTTCACATCACATGCAGATCATTGACAGTGATCCCAGCACAAACATCATTTCCCACTTCCGCCACCAGGGAAATGCTGTTTCATCAGTGCTTCGACTGCCTGAACATTGGAGGCAATAACACATATCCTTTGGAAGATGGTGTGGTCTTTGGTGCAAAGCTTTTAACAAGCAATACTGTCCTTTTTAGCACTCGCAGACGTGCAACATATCGAAGTCCTTGAGTCAGCCGGTGTAGCGAACAAAGAATCTGGACCATTCACTCAGAGCAGCCAACTTTGTGTAGCCAAACATTATCCTTGATTTTAAATGGTTTCTTTACTAAGATCCTGTACAGAAAGTGCCTGCCTTTTTGTCTGTTAAAACCCCCGCTGCCTCAGAGTAAAGAGAAGCCAATATTGATGTGGTTGGAGATACCGTTGGATACTATTGTGATGGACTCCTTAAACTGGCCGCAGATGGACTAACTGGGCAAATAGGCCTAACTGGGTGGATATTACATGTAAATGTAAACCTGTGCAACACTTAGTTGTACAAATAACTACCACAGAAATTGACTTTTAATATATTTGAAATGTAAAGGAACTTTTCACAATTTCCAAATAAGCAATTTCCAAATAAACAATGTTTTAGTAAAAACTGGTGTATATAGGCATATGTATTGTTTTTATAAATGTGGATCACATTGCCATTCTCTGTTTATGCATTTTATTTAGTAGACAATGTGAAATTCTAAATTTATGCATTTATTAGTATTGAGTTAATCCTAAAATTATATTTCCATTTTGCCTTTATCAAATATTCAAATACACAGCTTGTGTTTGTGCGCATGCATTTTCCACTTTGTTCACATTTCTCATCTCCATTGTACTACTTTTGGGAAGTTCAAACCTAGTATTCCCATTGTTACTGATAATCTGTCATTGATGTACATACTAAATAAAGTAATTTTTTATTGCAGTCTCTACACTTCAGCTCAGTTGTATGTTTCCCTCATTGCATCATTGTCTAGTTTTTATACATCCGCCTATGATTTTTTTTTTTTTTGATGCGGTTCAGTTTACTAGCATATCAAAGAAAATGTTTTCAATGAATGTGCTTTAGAAGGAAGACCAGATTTTAGATTGTTAATACAATAATCTTCTGGACATGGTCTACAGGCTGATTTTACGACCTCACCAACCCACAGCACTTCTGTCAGATGTTACCTGTTGAACTTAGCTGAGATGTAAGGGCTTCTTGATGAGCTTGGAAATGTATCACACCAAATCCTATTTTGTCTGAGAGCAAAATCTGCAATTTCCAATGTCCCTTGCGTGAAAAAGAGGCATTTGTGTGTGGTCATGCACCATATAACAAAAGCTCAGCTCCAATAGCTTTTGTCCAAATTATTTTTTACCAGTGATTCTGGGGACTTTCCCTGGTGTCAGCGGTCAAATACTGACAAGCCAGAAATTTCACCAATTACAGGGACAACGTTCCGTTCTTTCATATTTTTGTCTTTTTGGTGTGATTGTGACTTCAGGTTTGTGGATTTTTTTTTCTTTTTTAGATTGTTTAGTCTTCTCGTATCATTGTAACTGTGGGGAAGTTATACCGGGACATTTTGACTGGAAAAAAAAAACAAAAACATTGTTTCCCCCAGCTCAGAAACTCAAGCAGGGTCAGTAATGGATATTCCAGTATCATCATCAACCAATGTTCTGGACTGGCTGTAACAATGTGTAGACCTTCAAAGACAATTTGTAATGTGACGTCTGAAATTAGTTTAATGAGCATTAAACCATTAATCTGAAAGGCCTTGGAATATTCTGCCTTGAAGAGTGGTCAAAAATCCTGTAACTGGTGTGGGTGGTTCCTCATCCTCACCCTGCGCCACTTTTAAAAATACACACAGAAGAAGATAATGTTCACTAAATAAATTACCCAAGGGCAAAAACAATGGCCTGGAATTCTACTTGAATTTTTCTTTCCAATGATACCGACTCCTCCCACGTTGCAGTGCCCTATGAGCCACGCTTGTATCAAAGGAAAGCCCTCCTATTTAGTTACAATGATGTTTTGCCTCTTTCCGGGTAGAGCGGGAGTTCTTTCTCCTGGCGCGCAGAAAGGTAAGTGTTGATTCTTCGGTCAGCACAGTGTATGGACGGTGATTGTCACTTGTAAAAGGTTTGAAATGCAGTTCAAATACGTATATCCAACTAGTCAAGCATATATTTTGGTTGGAGGAAAGTTATGTTGTCTGTGTAACAAGCTAGTTGTTTGTCTAGCCTCCTTGGAAGTACAGTAGTTTAGCTCTCACTTGCTAGCTAGCTAGTTCCGCTAAACGTGGTAAACTCATCTTCTTATCTCTTACAGTAAGTGCCAGTTCATTCCAGCAGTGAACCACAATGGCAGAAAAACCGGTGTGGGAACAAATAGGCGCTGGCTTCGTGCAACATTATTATCAACAATTTGACACAAATCGAGTACTCCTCGCAGATATTTATGTAAGTGACTAACATCGATCCACGCAAATACTTAACCTGTGACATGTTAGCTATGCTAACGTTAACTTACCGGACTATTTGAATTTCTGAAAAAGCATGCCGTTGCTGGCCAGTGGATTAAACTGGATAATAATTAGAGGAGCCATAACGCACGTGTTCGGAATCATGAATCGTGCCACGCGCTAACAAATATGTATAAATTGAATTAGGGTTTTTAAGTTTAATGTGAATGCTATACGAGTGGTGTCCATTCATGTGCTGTGGAGGGCTGAGAGTGCACGTTTTCATTCCAACCAATCACTACACCTACTGATTTCATTCATCAACATCTTCAACCACAGAGGAAGAAACTAGTTGGTAAAAGGTTGGAATGAAAACTTGCATATCCATGGCACATGATTGGGCTTCATTGCTATATGAGCTGCTAATCAGTATTGTAGTCTAGTGAACTTAGTTGTGTGGGGTTCTGTTGTGCGTAAGAGGGTAAGTGTTTTGTTTTTCTCCAGACCGATTCCTCTTGTTTGACATGGGAAGGAGTAGGCTACCAGGGCAAGAATGCTATCATGGGAAAAAATCAATGTAAGTAACACAGAATCTCCAACACTCAAATCAAACCCACTTCCAGGTTTTCCAACTAGATTCCGTCTATTGTGTAGATCAGTGGTTGTGCAGCCTTTCCTCTTTAAAGCACAACCACAATAAAGCTAAACATAAATATGATCTGACATTTTGAACATGCATAATTGTAAGCTAGGCATTCTTACTTTCATGATACTGTTGTGAAATGTTAAATTTTCAAGGCAGAATTAGATCTTTACGCTGTTTATTTACAAGACCTTGTGTGAATTGGTAGGATGAAATTTGTCCTGTTCTGAAAAACAACTTCCCTGCCTTGTCAGAGTCTGCCCTTTAAGACAATTCAGCACAGCATCACTGCACAAGACCACCAGCCGACCCCAGACAGCTGCGTCATCAGCATGGTTATGGGGCAGCTGAAGGTGATGGGTGGAGACTTTTAAACATTCTGTTTTATTCTTGTATTACATTAAATGTGTGTACCACTGATTCCCATGCATGCATTTAGTAAATTAATCATTTGATTTAAAAAAAACTAACACTAAAAAAGTGCTCGAATTCTTTGTACTGTGGCAATAAAATTAGGGTTTATTTAAAGTTAAAAAATCTTTGTTTATGTTTATTTTACTTGTAGTATTTGCGTATGTATGTATTGTGATGTTCCACAACCATATTCGGATCTTATTTTTATAATATAATTATCAGTATAATTAGAGAAATAAGGTTCACTGGTCTTTCCTCACTGATTTTTTTATTTTTTATTTCTTTTTGATAGGCTGATGAAGACCAGGTGATGGGTTTTCACCAGATGTTTCTGCTGAAGAACGTTGACAACAAATGGACCTGTAGCAATGACGTGTTCAGATTGTCACTACATAATTTTGGCTCGTAGGATGGTCTAATATGCATTTGCCTCATGATTTTGATTATTTTTCATACAATAGTGTAACATCATGAACTTATTTTGGTTTACAAATTGAGCTGCGTAATTAAAATGGTCCACTTTCTTACCCAATAAAGACCTGTGTACTTTTTGTGCATTTTATGTTTCTCCTCTAGAAGATTTTTCAGAAATTTTAATGTTTATATTCACTAATAGCAGACCAATCAATTAGCTTAACATTGGAATCAAGTGCAATGGTAATTGTATTTACCCCATGTTAAAAGCATGAATTGTGTTGCTCACAGTTTTCGAACCGATCTGGGTTATTGTAGTCTAGTGTAGGCTTGGTAATAGTGTAGTACAAAAGAACACTTTTTGGAAAAAAAATCAAAACAAATATTTAGACATATTTCCATGTTCAGGCTTCATTGTCTCTGAATATGTAAAACTAAAATACCCACGGTCTCGGAACAAATCCAGCCAGCGCCAACTGTGGCAGGTGTAACTGCACCATCGGCTCCCTCTGCACTGTTGGTTCCCACTATTTCCAGTTCTGTCAGCATTGTGATGTATCGACCCCTTATTGCAGGGGTCTTCAACCTTATCCTGCAACGGTGTGGGTGCGGGCTTTTGTTCCAACCAAGCAGTTACACACCTGATTCACACCTGATCAATCACTTGAGTCTTTGATAAGGACCTTGATTAGTAGAATCAGGTGTGTAACTGCTTGGTTGGAACAAAAGCCAGCACCCACACTGGCCCTTGCGGGATAAGGTTGAAGACCCCTGCCTTATTGGATACAACGCTATCATGTAATTGTCACTGTTGAAGCCCACTTCCTGGTCTTGTTGAGCGCCAGTGCCGTTGGCTCCAGTATAAGGCTGCGTTCGGATCCAACTTAACACGCTCTCTTCCCTCGAGTGAGGTATCTTGTGACGTAATTTGCGACGTGCAGCAAGCAAACTTAACAGGTGCTCTGCAAGGGAGAATAGATGAGAAACTAAACAAAATGGAACTGAATGGTCCTCGCAACTGATATAGGAATTCTACCCCATAGAGCTGAAACATGACGTCCCACTTGCGTGGAGCATTGCATTGTGAGAGAACTGAGGTAATAAAATTAACCTACTAATTATATTTATACAATTACTCCCTCCCCTTAAATTGGAACCAAATCCCACTTGGTGTGGCTGCCATATTTCATCCTGGCATTTTCGGGATTCCCCCCTTGAAGCAAGGGAAGGGAACGACAGGAAGAAAGGATACATTTCGGATTCAAATGCAGCCTATGGCTGTGTCCGAATCAGAGCCCTGTCTCCTGTGCACTGGCAGAAGTGTGTTGTTTAATGTGCACTGTTTAGCAGTCCACGAAAGATATCCCATACTATTTTCCAACCATACTGTGGAAGTGTAAGTAGGTCATAAGACGTCCCACCAGTGTTACTATGTCTGTGGTTTTACAGCTAAATTGGGATACTTTCAAAGTGCAGTCGCAGGTAAAAATGCAAAGCACACACTTATTTTAAAAACATGATTTCTTTTTAAAATACGTTTGTTTCGGTTAAAAATATATTTTGGGCTAGTTTTGAGATGCCATTTGGCTGGAAAGTCTTGCACGATCTGGTAACCCTGCGCCCCACCCTTGCGCTGCCATGTCACCTTGTGTTGTTTTTGTTGTATTTGAAGGAAAATGTCAGCGAAGCTGCGCCTCATTTTTTAAAACGAAGCTTCAGGTCATATTTATACAACCAAAATGTTTGTGTACTTCTTGAAAAGTGTGCTCCTGAATGGCGAAACCCCCGGACGTAAATGTGTCATTTGTGAAAAATTTTCGCTTACTCAACGACTTTCTCGTCATATCTACTCACCAAGGCTACTCAATAGTGTGAAAGACTTCTGCTGATTCGGACACGGCCTTTTCAGGCCCATTTTTCAGTGCAAGCCAATGGTACCAAATGTCTCAAAAATAAATAAATAAATGCAACTGATTCACAACTTTGTTTTTGCACTCACAAATGTCTCCTGAACTAATAACTGCACTTTTGCAATGCTTGGCACGTGTGGAATTGCGTGCATTTATTTGTGGATTTTTGAGAAAACACATTTGTGGATTTGTTCACACATCTTGCTGTGAGGATTGTCTCAAAAATTGTCAAATAAATGTATGTGATTCCACACGGCAAGCATTGCGTAAGTGCACAGTTAATAGTTCAGTTGTGAGTGCAAAAACATTTGTGAATCGGTTGCATTTGTGGACCATTTACATTTATTTGTGGATCAGTTACATTGAGTTGTGGATCAGTTGCATTTATTTGTTGATCAGTTACATTTATTTATTTTTGAGACAATTTAACTTCTTTAGCCAGCAGGTTAGTAACGGCAAGAATGTCCTATGTGAATAAGCACACAGTGCAGTCCAAAAGTATTTGGACAGTGACACATTTTTTTAATTTGAGGGTTTTTACATCCATATCGGGTGAACCGTGTAGCAAATGTAGCCGTTTTTATATATGGTCCCCCATTTTATGGGACGAAAAGTAATTGGACAAATTAACATACACTTAAAATCATCATATTTAATATTTGGTTGCATATCCTCTGCATGCCATGTCTTCCTAATATCTGCGACCCAACAAAATGTGTCACTGTGCAATACTTTGACTGCACTTTACATACGCATGCGATAACGTTGTATCCAATAAGGGGTTGATGCATCACAATGCTGATGGAACCGGAAAAGGGGGGGGGTGGGGGGGGGGGGGGGGCACTGAGTATGTAATTTATGGGGAGAAACCTATGGGGAGCACATCCAAGCCAGGAAGTATAATTTTTGCTGACGTTGGCTGTGTCTGAATCAGCACCCTTCCATACTATTAGGTAGGCTTGTTGAGTAGACAGGACAAGAAAGTCGTTAAGTAGGCAAAACTTTCTCTAAATATAGTATACTTAAAACCACTGTATGATACACTTACTTCCGGGGATTCATTGAGTGGGGCTATGTCCGAATCAGAGCCCTATCTACTGTGTCCTGCGTCTTGTGTAGTAGCATACTGTATACTGCTTATTGCATACTGTTATGCAGCATGCAAAAAATATCCTCCATACTATTATCAGCAAAATCCTGGAAATAAGTATATCATCCAGAGATTTTAAGCACACTACATTTCGAGAACATTTCACCTAGTTAACATCTTTCTCATCCAGTGTACACAACTAGCATACTCAATAGTATAGAAGGGTGTTGATTCGCACACAGCCTATATTCGGGAGCACACTTTTCAAGAAGTACACAAACATTTTGGTCACATAAATATGACGTGAAGCTTCGTTTTAAAAAATGAGCCGCAACTTCGCTGACGTTTTCCTTAAAATAAAAACAAAAACAACACGTGACATGGCTGTGCAAGAGTGGGACGTCTTATATGGAACCAAGAGTGCCACAATGATAAATAAATGTGGAAATATAAAAATTTATAAATAAAATAATTTGTAAATAAAGAAATCTGGGAATTAATATAGAACTGTAAATGTTGCTATGCAATTAATTTAAGTTATTAAATTTATTTTCAAATATTTGTTCTAATATGTTCATTTATTTATTTCCATATATATTTCCCAATTTATTTCCCTATTTACTTATTTCCAAATATATTTACCGATTTCCCAACAAACACAATCTGTCAATCAACTTGCTTTGCTCCACCCACTAGGTTCCTCTCATTCCCACCCTTCCAACGTATGTGTTCAGTGTTGCCAAATTGGGCTTTTTTTATTGTTATTGTGATGGGAAAACTTTTTGGGGATTGTCATAATTTGGGCTATTTTTTTTATATTGGTCTCCCTCTTTCAGCTAAGTATTCACATTCATTGGCTGTTGTGTAGTTTGTCCCTCCTCTCTCTGCCTATTCCTAGATTGTCACTGAAGCCAGTTAGTTGCTGCTTTTGTTTGATATGCAGAGGCTTGCAGTGGATTAGGAAAAAAATCTGAAAGAACGATTACTTTCAGTTGCTCGTGGAAAAGTAGGCTAGTAGCTGTTATGCTGTGTTCATGCTTTAACGAGGAGACGGGAGACATGGCTATCTGAAAAACTTTACTGTTGTATAGGCCACCGTGTCTTATCTTTGAATGTACGTTGATTGCTGTTGTCTTTTGGTTTATGCTACAAAGTTTGAGAACTTTGTAATGGTTTTGTTATGAAAATTGAACTCGCCTATAACTTAAATACGTGTGCGCATTCGCAGGTTCATAATACATAAACATTTCAGATTCTATCGATTGGCTACGGTTTTGACAGTGGGCTACCTCCACCTCCACAATCTCACTCACCTGCTCCCCAGTTCATGATCACATCCATAAATCCGTACCCCCCATATTATTTTATATTATTATCCGTATTATTTTATTTATTCATTTTTGTATTTGCACATTTATTTACTTGTCATTATCACTCTCTGTGTTCCACAGTCTTACCACACTTCCACAGTACGGTTGGAAAACAGTCTGGGGGATATTTTTTGCATACTGCTTGTCGCGTGCTAAACAGTACACATTAAATGGCACACTTCTGCCAGTGCACTGTATGCAGGAGACGGCACAGTAGATAGGGCTCTGATTCAGACACATCCATGCTCAGTTGCGTCATTGCTCACATGCCTAATCACATGTACAGTGAGGAAGACGCAGAGGCTTGGGCTGCGTTCAGATCCAAAATTTATCCTTTCTTCCTGTTGTTCCCTTCCCTTGCTTCAAGGGGGGAATCCACAAAATGCCAGGATAAAATATGGCAGCCACACCAAGTGTGATTCGGATCCAATTTAAGAAAGGGGAGGGAGTAATTGTATTCCCTTGCTCCCTCGTTTATCCTCCCTTCCACCAAGTGTGTAAAATGCAAGCTTCCAGCAAGAAGGGAATCCCACAATGCAATGCTCCACATGGAAAAAGTGAGCGGTCACCGCAGAACTATGTGGCGGTCACATTTCAACTCTATGGTGTTGCACTTCCAAAATGTTGCGAGGGCGGTTCAGTTCCATTTTTGTTTGTTTCTCGTCAATTCTCCCTTGCAGAGCAACTTTTAAGTTTGCTTGCTGCACATAGCAAATTGCATCACAAGATAGCTCCCTCGAGGGAAGCGAGCAAGGGAAGGGAGTAGTACAACTCATAAACAGTTGTCGAGGGAGATGGCGAGTTAGATAAGGCTGTCCAGTGAACTGCACTCATCCCGCGTCGCCAGCTCGTCTTTGAGGTCTGTTGAGGGATACCCCCTGGAGGGCGGCATCATTCCAGCCCGACTCTGCCACCAGGGTGCGAAATTGGACCGCCATCGCAGCCACGCTGCGGTTTCCCTGACGGAGTAGGAGTAGATGCTGGGTAGCGTCACAACCACAGAACGGATGGTCGAACACCCTGCGCATCTCCGTGGTGAAGGTGGTAAAGTGGGAGCAGGCGGGCATCTGGTTGTCCCAAATAGCTGTCGCCCAATCCCGTGCGCTTCCCCCCAGGCAGGCCATGATGACCTCGATCTTACTGGAATCTGAGAAATAGGAGGCTGGTTGCAGTCGGAAAACGATGTCGCTTTGCAGGAAGCCTTGACATTTTCCCAGATCGCCCAGGTAACACTCAGGATAAGGAACATGGGGCTCCCTGCCGGGGAGGAGCGGCGGGTTTCCTGGACATCTTCTAGGCAATGGCTGTGCTGGCTGATTACAACCCCTTGACAGGTGAGGGCATGGTGGAGCTGCTCCGAGTCTGCTAGGTCCATGTTTTGGCCAGTTCTGTAACGTTTCCCTCAACTGGTATGGACCCAAATGCAGGACTCTGAGACAGACTCACAATAAAGTTCCGGCGGGGGACTTTTATTAAACGAGCAAGCAAACAACGAAGAGGGCGAGTGGGGTGAGGGACTGGATCCGGGGTAGGCGATAGCAAAGGGGCAGAGGAGGAGGTGGAAGCAGGAACACAGCAGGGTGAATGGCAGGCGAATGGTGACGGATTGGAAGCGGGGTTGGCGAGGGTTAAGGGCAAGCTGGCTTGGTGGGTAACTGAAAAGGCAAACTAGACAAGGTTACAGGTAAACAACAAACAATGAACAGGAAACACGTCTTGACAAACTTGACTTAGCATAACAAACTGGCGACGAGACAGAGAGAGAAGGGAGAATATAAAGTGAGGCTATAGCAACTCCAGGACAAACAAAGAAATCTCCAGATTGCTGGAGACACCACGGGGCTGGTCACTTCTCAGATCTCTGCCAGGGGAGTCCCGTTAAGAGTGTTAGTGTGGAGGGGGGTCTTCATCCAGGGGGTGTGGATGTCTAACTGACGGATCAGGGAAGGGCAGATGAAATTAGCGTCTGCCCCTGAATCGATGAGAACTTGTACTGGTAGCTGGATACCTTTCCAGGTGAGCATGGCATGATTGGGCCAGGAGGTGGAGGAGGTTAGGGTCATGGAAGCGCCCGTCAAAGGGTATTTGCCTTTTACTGGGCAGTTGTGGATGAAGTGGCCCGGGCCCCCACAGTACAGGCATAGATGGCTGGAGAAGCGCCGCGTTCCTGGGGTGTTAGCCAGGCATGATCCACTTGCATGGGTTCTGGTGGAGCAGACGGCTCTGGAGGTGCGGGGAGACAGCAGGAGATGGAGAGACTCAGCGCTGGATCCCTCGGTCCGACCGTCGTTCCTGCAGATGAGTGTCAACTCTGATGGTGACGTCGACTAGCCTATCAAGGTTTTGGGGCAGGTCGCACGTGGTCAATTTGTCCTGGATACTTTCAGACAGACCATACAGAAAGGCGTTGTACAATGCCTCCTTGTTCCACCCCGCAGATGCTGCCAATGTCCGGAACTCAATGGAGAAGTCCGAGACTGATTCCTGTTCTTGACAGAGGCGCAGGAGTTGTCGTGCCGCCGAGTGACTAACTGAGGTCCGGTCAAACACCTTCTTCATCTCGGTGGAGAAGGACAGAAAGGTGGCAGTGGTCGGGTCCCCTGACTCCCAGCACGCCATTTCCCAGGCATGGGCCTTCCCAGAAAGAAGGGTGATGACGTAGGTGACCTTGTGCCGCTCGGAGGGGAATGAGTATGGCTGAAGCTCAAAAACCAGTGAACACTGGCAGAGGAAGGCGTGACAGGAACCAGGCTCTCCAGAGTACCGATCAGGCGCGGGCAGATGGGGCTCCGGAATCCCTCGGGGAGCAGCCATGGACTGGACCTGGAGCACGCGGCGCTCGCAGCTTGGGCGGAGGCCACAGAGTCTCGGGCCAGCAGTTTCAGGGACGTCATTTGTTCCGAGATGGTCTGTACGGTTTGTTGAAGTGACCGCAGCTCCGTATCGTGCTGTCCCAGTCAAGTGCCCTGATGCTAGTTCCATAGTGGCCAGATCTTTCTGTTAGGACAACCGATCGGAACCACACGCAGACACCAAGATGTAGTAATAAGGCTTTATTCAGAGTCGACAGAAAAGGGTCAAAGTCCAGCAAACAGTGCAATACAGGATAAGCAGTATCATAGTCAAGTCCAGGCACGGACTGCAAATACAGAATAACACATAGAAACGAAAAAACCAGGAACTGAATTACACAGAGGCACAGGACATGACAGCTTGTGACAAAGTTGAAGCTATCCGGAAAAAAAACATGTTAAACACAGGACTGCTTTTTAATCACAGCAATGCTTTCACCGAGGAAACCGCACAGAATTCTTTGTTTCTTTTAAGTGCAAGTCAATGGGACGAATTTAAAAACATTTTGTATTAAACATAGCCATAGAATTATTAATAAAATGGCAATTAAAAATATCAAGTTGTTCATTTAATATTTGTAAAACCTCATGACCTGGCTAGCATTACAAATAATCTAACATGAGCTTGCTAGCTAAGATGCTGACAACTATGGTGAACAGACTCTACTGAAAGGAAAATGCTAATACTATGTAAACTCATATGTAAACCCTGCTGGACTGCTCAGTTTTACCGTTTACGTGCCAGTCCAAAACAGAGCAAATTTGCATTGCATATTGTTATGGTAGCCTATATCACAAAATGTAATCAAACAGACGAACGCTACCCAAACCTATTTCACTCTCCATCATCGACATTATGAAAACATTTGCGCATGTGTTATTCAGATACGAATTAGCCTATGTATTGCCTAAAGAACGTTCATTGGTAGACTATGGACTTACTAAGACCTTGAGCAAAATTGTATGGCATTTGCCATTTGAAAAAAAAGGAGTGTTGATGTTAGCCTGCCCTGCTGACAATTCCCGCTAATACCAGCTACCAAGCCAGTCTCTTTCTGGTCAAAGCTGCTTTAACTGAGAATGATTAGCATAACGATGACTGACATGGCCTCATTTACTATGTAGTTATTTAACTTGCATGTAGTGCAATTGTTTTTTGATGTAGGACCTTTTCATTTTCAACCTTGATATGGACCATTTTTCATGTTAATGAGACTTACAGTTTATGAGAAGATTTTTAAGTATTATTCTTTTATATTTAAAAATGCCAAATATTGAACCACTTGTGACAGCCATGGCTTTTTCCGATCATGTTCAAAATTGGTACACATCGGTCTCATAGCACTGCCTTTTGGTCCACCAAGTCTGAGAATGATTAGAATAACGATGACTGACATGGCCTCATTTGCATATTTTGTCATTTATGGTACTGATTAATTTGCATGTAGCATGTTAGTTTTTTGATGTAGGAACTTTTCCTTTTCAAACTTGTTAGGGACCAGTACAATCATGCTACGTACCAATTTTTCTTTTGATTGGACTTATGATTCATATGAAGTTTTTCACAAAATTCAAAATGGCGGGAAATCTAATTTGACTCATCTTTCTGATTTTGTTGTCTTGAGGAGATCTGGCAGTGTTGGTTTTGTGTCTCTACGACAAACGGTTCAAAAGTTATGGTCTCTTAAAGTTTTGACTTTGATCGGTTTTTATGGCGCCCCCTCCAGGAATGTTTGCATCAAAATTGCTGTGATGGTGTGGCTTCGGGTCATCTACCTACCTGCCAAATCTCATTAAATGTGACAAATGTTTGAAAGACGTATGACTATTTTTCTGTTAAAGGGAAGAAGGCTGAATAATAACAGAAATAACACTAACAATACGGTTTCAGCCCCGGCGGCTTGCCCTCTAAAACTATGGATATACCTGAAGTGGATATGGCACATAACAAGGCTATAGGAATTTCATTGTTTTTATGCCTTGCACTTTGGCAGAAATATTTACTTCCATATCATCTGGATTACCCATAAAATACAATTTGTTGCCATGTCAATCCCAATCCCAGCATGCACCGTTGACAGGTCGCCAATCCATTGCAGGGCACACACACCACTCACACACTCATACCTATGGACAATTTAGAGCAGGGGTTCTCAATCCTGGTCCTGGGGGACCCCTGTGTATGCTGGCTTTCGTTGCAACCGCAGTTGCAATCCCAAAATTTTAACAAGCTGTTAATTTTTCTTAATTAGGTGCTTGTCATGTTTGGAGGAATTATTCACCCTCTTAAGCCACATTATATCAGAAATAGCTATGGATGCCATGTAGAATAAACACCCCATGTTCACATTGTGCTATATTATTTAAAAAAGATAAGAAAATTATTTAACAGATCCATTTAAAGACTGATTTGAATCAATAGGCTCCTAATTGGTGAAAGTGTGGACACGGCCACTAAAATTAACCATTTCGTAGATAATGAAGAATTCAAACACAAAGCAAATGATAACGAGCCAAACCTGCATTGTCTTAAGCTTAAAGAAAAAATTGAGTTAAACACATGTGTTCAACAACCTAATTAGGAGCCTATTGATTCACTTCACTCTTTCATTTGAGTGAAAATACATTATTTTGTAACCTTTTCTTATGTAATTGTTGCAATATAGCACAATAAGCACAATGTGAACATGGGGAGTTTGTTCTACATGGCATGCATAGCTATTTCTGACATAATGTGTCTTAAGTGGGCGAATAATTCCTCCAAACATGAAAAGCACCTAATTAAGAAAAATTAACAGCTTGTTAAAATTCTGGGATTGCAACTGCGGTTGCAACGAAAACCAGCATACACAGGGGTCCCCCAGGACCAGGATTGAGAACCCCTGATTTAGAGTCTCCAATTAGCCTAACATGTCTTTAGACTGTGGGAGGAAACCGGAGTACTCGGAAGAAACCCACACATCATGGGGAGAACATGCAAACTCCACACAGAAAGGCCCTCGGCCGGGATTCAAGCTCGCTACCTTCTTGCTGTGAGATGACAGTGCTAACCACTGCACCACCATGCCGCCCCATGATTAACATAATCCCAACTTTATAAAACAATTATATTTTGTGAATCATTTACTGAAGTAGTATTGCAAGATCACAATTTCATTTAATTAGCCAACCACCTATGCTCAATTTAGGGGTTTATCTAAACACGGGTAATTAACTTGTGTTCGGAGAAAAGTTAAATGAAAGTAAGAAGACTAAACTAACAATGCATTACCTTTTTAGCTAATTGTGATAGATACCTGGCAGCTAGTTACCTCTAACTTTGATAATCATATATATTTGTTTGCTAGCTAGGAAACAAAACCATCTAAATAGCTTGATATCCTGAAGATCATTGGCTACTTACTGATTTGGATAGATATGTATGCCAACAGGCTTCAGGAAACAAAATATAAATATTTTTTTGGAATTAATTTCATCAGGTCCTGACATTTGTTCCTTACACTAAGTCCCAAATCATAAAACTAAGAGAACATTAGTTTAGAACATTGGAGTACATTAAAAACAAATGTCCTTTTAGTGTCATCCCATTATGAAACTCATGCGTCTGCTTCATGAAAGTGTTTCTGTATAGAAATAAAGGTAAGTAGAAATAAAAAAAACATATGTACATAAGTGTTTGGTTTAATATATTTTTCAACAGTTAAGGTTTAAAATCTGAACTTAATACCGTTACCATGGAAATGCCCATATCAAATTTCCTCGACTCACTATCTCCATTTCAAAATATGAACATGAAAAAAACCAGCTTGTATTAATGTCATCTAAACCTGTGTATCAGGTTATAGAAAACATAGAAACATATAGAAATATATATTAATAGTTAACTAGGGGTACTAGGATTGATGGGATTCAATAATATGGCAGTAGCATACATATAAAAAAGTTTAAAAATATCAATTTAGTGTGACTCATATGCATGGCATATACTTACCATATAGCTACTATGTCCTGATTTTGACATGATCGCTGTAACTTATTTTTAAAATAATCTGTTTATGAGATACAAAATAATACTTTGGCGGTTATTGTATTTATTGATATTCACAATTGCTATGTACTAAATATTAAAATTCCCAAGCAGCAGTTATTGTCGGCCTATATTAATTATTTTTCCCCTCCAAGAGATTCCAGCTTCTTAACCAGTAGCTATTTCAGTACCCCCCCTCCCCCTATTCCACATGAGTGGGAGTGAACCACCATTGGTTGATGAGGAATAGGATGATGTGACGTCACTACAACAACCCTTATGGCCCTCCCACTTGGCCCATTTCCAAACAGTTGGTTCATAGGACTTAATTTACACCACATGACACCCATAGTGCTCTTAGGACACGCCCATTACCTGGTTTCGACATTGACACCGATTAACAATTAAATTATGAAGTCAATCCAATGTCAAGTTTGCCGAATTTGGTGATGTGATGAACTTTGAATGTAATGGACATAACATTCTCAAGGTTGTTCAGTATTAGTATTACCTTTATGTGATTGGTCAGTTTTTCAGTATGCAAATTAAATCAAACGTCATTTCCTGGTATTCGCAACCGCCATTTTTCCTTTCTGGAGGAGGGTGATGCAGCACAATAAAAAGAAATCGGTGCTACTTAAGATAGATATTCCCATTGTTTAACTATTACTGGCGACGACGTATTGTTTGGACTAGCACGAGGGCTCATCTTTTAGTTGAAGTGCGGCTGATTGCGCCCGTATTGCGGTGACACTGGTGGAGCGGCGCTCACGGATTGGTGAAAGTAGGCTGACACAGAAAGCGAGAGCTCCCTCCTCAAGCTAGACGCAAAAAGGTATCGTCGCTAGCTAACTTTAGCTATTTTGTTAAGCACAAGACACAACGGATTATGATGGCGAGCCACACATTACCTGCACATTACCTTGTCACCACTAACAGAAGACAGCTATCTTACCACCTAACGTTAGTTGTTTGTATAATTAATGTTAGTTGGCTTGTCTACTAGTTACCAAAGTCATGTTATAACGTTAGATGCTTAAGATTTCGAAAAGCTAGATTTCGACTTCTATAACGTTAGGCAGTTGTCTGCAAGTGGCAATGTTGGCAAGCAGGCGGGGTAACGTTAACGTTGCGTGCAATTCCATGTTCTGTAATTTAACGTTACTGCACGTTTACCGATTGTGTTTTCGTTAGCTGGTTAGTTTGCTGCTAAGTAGCGTAATCCACAGGACTATCTTGGGTAACAAGAGCGCAGTGGTTTTGTAGTAGGAGTGATCGTAACGATTAACGTTAGTGCGTGCTAGCAGCATTGTTCTCGTTGCTTGCGGATTCCATTGTAGCTACGCTATGTTAGTTGACTCTATAGCCTGACGTTAGCTAGTTCCCTAAATTTACGTGATTGTACCGCTTACGTTAAGGAAGGTTAACAGTTAACGTACACGATTACAATATCCGTCCACGTAACGTTATTCTGACCATGTTGGCTTGCCAGATAACTCAGGTAACGTTAGTGGAAGCAGAGCAGATGGCAAGTTGTGTATGGAGATGGATAACGTTACTGCTGCTACTCGTGTATTGTTAGCCAGCTAAGCTAGCTGTAGAACCCACTCGAGCGTGTTTGCTTGTTAACGACCGTTCTAACGTAAGCTAACGTTACATGCCTTGCACGAACGTTAAGTTGTTGTTAGCTAGCTGCATTTTCAGTTTTTTCATTCCGATTTATTTGTTCTATATTAAAGAAGAGGTAACGTTAAGTTGGATAAGTTGTCTAACGTTAGCTGGTTAGACATCCAATTGAATATTTATTTGAAAAATGATATGGCGTCTGGTTTTTAAGCGACACAACACAATTTTGTGACGTTAACGTTACGTCCAATAATGCAAGATGTTACAATAACAAAAAACAAAACGCATGCATTTGATACACAGCTAGCGGCAAAATTGCATATTATTTTATATCTATATTAGCTAATTATATGTTAGCAGTGATTAACAAATGTAAAATTGAAATTGCGATACAACTAACAATATATAACCGATAGTTGTCTTCAAAGTGCATGAAGCATATTTGATAATTGTTCCATGTGCTCTGTGCTTTAGTTTTTCTGAATTAAATCTAAATGTCAGTTATAGTTGAAGACCCATGCTGCCACAATAGTAACACGTTTACATGTTATTTTGTTGTTCATGAACAAAAAGTTAGTTCAGTAAAACAGTCCTTAGCATTTGGGGTTAACTTTAAATGAACTCCATCCTGCACATTCTAATTTTGAACATGCTATTTTACCAACTTGGCTGAAGGAGTGGCAAGTCATAAGTGCTGTCTGGATTGTAATGGAAATGACAATAACTATGCGACTGAGCCTTTAACTTGAGTGAGTTACAAACAAAAGCAGCAACAGTGGGTGTGCATTTTATTTTTATGGTTTAATTTATATATTATATATTGTTGGTATTTTGAGTAATGACATTTTTACTTTGGACAGGTATTCAAAATAATCATTGGTTTGACTACAGTGTAAACACTTGTAAGTCGGTAACACATCTAATGAAATAGGAGAAATATACAACAATGAGAAAAGTGTAAAATTCACTTAATCTTTCTCGCCAGATTTACTTGCCATGTAATTTATTACTACCTCCAAGAATCTGATGTAATAATTTAGGTTTAACTGTATGAATTGCAAATTAATCATGCCTCCTTGTCAGCTTAACATGTTGTGAATATGCCCTAACCCCAAACCATGTCACTTATGTACATTAAAATAAAGCCAAACCATTTATAATCATTGTATGGTTTATTGCTCATTGTCAGAACCTTCGGGGCTTTTGTAAGGTATTCACCTGTCATACCTGAGGTAGATACTAGGGCATCTTTATTGTTACCATTTTATTCATAAATGTGGCTTGTCAAAACTGAATTGAATTTCTGAATTAACAGGTTCTTATATATGCATCTGAATGGGCAACCCATCAAACCATATTAATAATAGTAATAATAATGATGAGCAAAGCGTTTAGCGGATGTTGCTAACCTGTCTTTCTGCTGATAAATTTGAACATCATGTTGTGAAAACAGGGAAAAGGTAAACATCCCATACCATTACAGATGACATCTTTGACACTCCCAGGGAAACATGACATACCCACCCAGATTCTTTGCTTTGAGAACTGCCTGCATAGAGTACAAATTTTCTAAATTTGATGAGAATAGTGTAAGGCAAATTACTGTATGCAATTGCATAAACAATTAGCTATAATATTAAAAAAATTTAAATCAATGGGTTTTAAAGGTTCTATCTCGTAGACTTTAAAAAAAAAAAAAAATTCAAAAAAATGTACTAACTTTCAGCTTCTGTCATCTGAGTAGTAGTGGTAGTGGTGGGGGTTGGAGGAGAGGAGAGAGACCGCTACAAAATGGAAGGTTGTGCGATGTAGGACTAGGCCCTGCTGCCTTCCCATCTGGCAGATCATAAGGCAGTATGTGATTGGTTTACAATGCATCCAATCAGATGATGCCATCTGAATATATTGCCTAGCAATTGGTTATGGGCTACTTTGCTGAACATGTTCACTGTCTTAAAAATACTTTTGACTCGGCTTGACTCCAACTTGAAAAGACCAAACAAAAATGTGATTTTATTAATTATTCTATTGCAAATGGCAGCTGTAGGCTTATTCCAAACATGGTAAATACGTCAGTAATATGTACTGTATTACGTAAGTAAGATGTAAGGACGAAGGACCTTTTTTTTTTCGAGTGGCATTTAAATTAGCAGATAAATGTTATACTTTAAGATATACTTTGCAAGTTGAGGTGTTATGCCCTGTCAGCAGAAGTGCAATTTGAATGAATGAGTTGAATTTTTCTGTAGTACTGTTTTAAACATCATCAAATCCTCAAGTAAACTATTAGTTTATATAATCAAATAAAAAAACATTGTAGGTCTTCAGTCTTTCACTTTGAACTGAGATGATCTGGAACAACAGTGAGATTTTTAGGAAATCCATCCAAATCAGTAGAATAGATTCCATTGTTAAGTTCCTCTATGGACTGAAGGAAAAGTATAAAAGTTGTTTCTAGGTCATTTTTAAGACCCTGGACATGAACACAAGGGGTCTTAAGTGAGTTGAATCCTGCATCAAAAGTATTTCAGGAATTAAGTGAAAACTGATAATGAATTGGGAAAAAGACAAACGAATGGATGCACTCAACAATTCTTAACGCTTCTTCCAGGGAAGAGACGATGTATCAGCTTCCTGTTGGAAATTTGGACAAAATCAGACGATCTAGGAAGAGAGTCAAAAATATTTTGTCAGAAATTGGACTTGAGAATTGTAAAGATTTGCTTGGGGTAAGTGCTTTCTTTTCCCCCCCACTATTGCCGAGTTAGTGCTGAGATTTTCATTAGTCTTTTTATAGTCATTATATGACTTATTGAGCCATAGAGGCACATTGGAAAAATGCTTAAGGTAACCTTCCCCCTTAAGTGATGTGCTGGTTAATTTATATTAGCCTTTTACCTGCCTTTAACTGGTAGTAAACCAATGTGTTCTCATCATACTTTCAAAATGTAGCCTTTATTGAACAAGAATGGAATGTATTCTTTGAGGGCTCAGCCAGCAAGGGGTGGGGCTATGTAGCCCAGCTATATTTGATGTGCTATGCTTGTAGTGATGTAAGGACTAACCAATCACAGAGCAGGAGGAGGTGGAGCACATGCTCCAGCACGTGACATGGTGCAGAGCTTTCTCAAGGGAGCAGTTTTATTAAAGGAGCAGCACACGGAGTGGGCAGGATGTTATATAACCATCAATAACAACTTTGTTGTTTCTGTGTGGGGAGGCATTTATTAAGCCTTGAGTTTTTGTTTTTTTTGACAACTTGGTGTAATGATGATGTTGCAAAGTGTTTTATAGCCTTAGGAAAGTTGTTTTAGACCCAACTTCCATGTAGATAGCTTTGCAATTTGCATTCAGTAAGAGGTTGGTGGCATTGTTGTTCACTTTAATTTAGTCTTGGACACATTTGTCTGTGATAAATGTGCAAGGTCATTTGATTAGTTTTAAGGTTTTTGCAGTTCCGACAATGACAAACAGCAGTTTAATGAAGCTTTCCCCCCATTCTCTCAGGATCTAGAAAGCTTTGATGCTGGTGAAAAAACGTTTCATAATACAGACTGGACAGATATCTCTGAAGGCCACACTGGGAAAAGGAGAAAAAAGGTATGCATCAATACATTAAGAACCTATTTCCACCAAGGACAAGGATAGAAGTATATAACGCCTTTATCAAGTATCCATAACTTTCCTCACCTATTATTTTCCCAGCATGCTTTGCAATCATAAATGCCTTTTGCAAATCAGCATGAACAAAATGAACCAGTGAATAACCTGATGTAAATCTCTACTATCTTTTAAAAAAAATTAATGAATGATGAGAATGTGTAAAATTATTATAGGAATATAGCCAACTAGCTACAGTAATACATTTTTCTGCAGTTGTTGGAGATGGTGAAAAACATCAAAGCTGAACATGTACTCGTATTTCCGTGATGATAAAGCAGGACTAGTATTATTAAAGGAAATGCAAGAATTAATATGCCTCGCTAGTTGGCTATCTATTATCTAACTAGGAAATTACACCTGGTTATCGGGGATGTCTGACAGTTACCTGAAAAACGAACTGAACGTGTCCAACACCTAAAAACTGGCCATTTAATTTATTTAAATCCTTTATATAAAATACTTAAAATGGGTTGCTTTAAATCGCAGTTTCCTTAGTGTATAACGTAGCTACCTTATATACTCAAACGGTGGTTTCAAGTGGTTTAGTACACAATATATCCTACAAAATGTTTGCCACAGTGCTTGTATCAATTACTCATGTTGTTTTAATAGGGTATGGCTTAATTTGGAGATCATGTCATTCCTTAGCATCTCTATAGTGACAAAGCAGGATTTGCTCTATTAAAGGGTAACAAATCATGCTGGTTTAGCTAGACTCCGCCCCCTTTTAAAATTTGAAAAATGCCAAAATCTGGGCGTGATCAGGTAATAATATAGGGGCTGAGCCACAGGTATCAAACCATGAGCCAAAAGCAAATTTCTACTCTGGACAGCACTCACCGCGGCTGCTTTGTTCCACTCTCTCTTGCTGCCTCTCTCACTCATACACACACAAACAAATACGCTAGCTCCAGTTGCAAAGGTAAACGTGTAGCATGCATATAATACAACTCCTTTTAATTAAGTATACATTTTTTTTTTTTTAAATCAACTTGCTAGCTACTTGCTAAGCTAGACTGAAAAACAAACGATCAAAAAACAAGGGACTATCAAGCTAACTATAAAAAAAATACCAAAAATAGGTTACTATAACTTACTAGAATATTCAAAAAAGCGAAACTGTAAGCTAGCTATATATATCGCTTGCTTGCTCTCGCCTATCTCCTCTCCATCGAGGCCGAACAACCACAAACTATATAGAAAATGGTGAGATCAACCGCTGAGATTCCCTTTTATAGCTGGGGCGTAGCCCGCCCTCACTCCAAAACTTCAGGGCGTAGCTGTACAGGTTTCAATTTCGTCACTGGGAGTCATACGTCAACTGGATGAAGTTTCTGTTCAATGACAGACTGGACGTGCAGTTCTTCACGTTTTACCACTAGAGACACTTTTGAGCCAGATCCTTTGGGTTTATGCTGTTTTGCGCCGACTGCAGTAAAATGTCAAGATTTGGACCAGAATCAATCAGTAACACTTAGAAAAAACCAAAATGTTTCAGTTCTCATCTAAAATAAGTGGTTTTAGTGCTTTGTTACCCTTTAAAGCAGTAAAGCACTAGTAATTGATCTAGCTAGCTAGCTACCAGCTATTTCAAATTGATGCATCTAGTCCTGTGTTGCTTGATATGATATATATATATATTTTTTTTTTTACACATACAGTTGAGGACAAAATTATTGGCCCCTCCTGTAAAGATGAGCAAAAAGGGTTATAAAAAATTCACCGTTTGGTGAATTAGCTTAATCTCACACTGAAAAAACAATAAGAATCCAACCTTTAATTGACGTTAATTTATTATGAGAAAAAAAAATCCCTCATCAAGAAATAATTATTTTTAACAAAACCACATTGGCCACAATTATTGGCCCCCCTGCATTTATATATAGAATAAAGTAATCATTTTTAATATTTGGTCACATATCCTTTGCATGCCATGACTTCCTGATGTCTGTGACCCAACAACATCAAAAGACTCTTGATATCTTATTTTCTGGTACTCTTACAAGCGATACTATAACATCTCTGCATTTGAATAGATCTCTATGGGAATTGGGGGGTGGGACTAGATTTAGCTGTAAATTATGCTGGAAAAGTATGGAATACATGGTTGGTAAAATGGCTGTAAGTCAACAAGGGTCTGAGGTATCAAACAAGCCTTAAACAATCACTCTGCTGCCAGATATGCAGTAGATATGGATGGATCACTTTAAGGGTAGTTTCTCCTGACAAATTTTCCTATTGAACTCTATGGAAAAATAAGTCAGGAGAAGAAACCCTTCAAGTTATTCATCCATATCTACTGCATATCTGGCAACAGAGTGATGGTTTAAAGCTTGTTTGATACGTCAGACCCTTGATGACTTACAGCCATTTAGCCAACCATGTGTTCCATACTGTTCCAGCATAATTTACAGCTAAATCTAGTCCCACCCCCCAATTCCCATAGAGATCCATTCAAATGCAGAGATGTTATAGTATTGCTTGTAAGAGTACCAGAAAATAAGATATCAAGAGTCTTTTGATGTTGTTGGGTCACAGACATCAGGAAGTCATGGCATGCAAAGGATATGTGACCAAATATTAAAAATTATTACTTTATTCTATATATAAATGCAGGGGGGCTAATAATTGTGGCCAATGTGGTTTTGTTAAAAATAATTATTTCTTGATGAGGGATTTTTTTTTCTCATAATAAATTAACGTCAATTAAAGGTTGGATTCTTATTGTTTTTTCAGTGTGAGATTAAGCTAATTCACCAAACGGTGAATTTTTTATAACCCTTTTTGCTCATCTTTACAGGGGGGGCCAATAATTTTGTCCTCAACTGTAGATGTATCACTTTAAGGGTTGTTTTTCCTGACTTATTTTTCCATAAAGTTCAATAGGAAAATGAGTCAGGACCCTTAAAGTGATCCATCCATATCTACTGCATATCTGACAGCAGAGTGATGGTTTGAGGCTCGTTTGATACCTCAGACCCTTGAAGACAAAGCCATTTAGACAACCATGTATTCCATACTATTCCTGTGTATTTACAGCTTAATCTATTCCCATCCCCCAATTCCCATAGAGATCTATTCAAAGGCAGAGAGGTTATAAGATGTCAAGAGTCTGATATTGTTGGGTCACATACATCAGGAAGTCATGGCATGCAAAGGATATACAACCAAATATTAAATATGATGACTTTATAAAAATTTGTTAATTACTTTTGGTGCCCTAAAATGGGGGGAACTAAGTGTAAAAATGGGTACAATTGCTAAAGTAAACAATTTTCTTTTTAAAACATAAAAATGTCTGACTCCAAACTTGTGAACGGTAGTGTAAATGCATTGTATTCGCATGGTTAATAAATTTAATAATCTATTAAATAATTTAATAAATGACTGTATTATAAAACACTGATTTCTGCTGCTTTTTTCAGTTTTCGCCTTGACTTTCGTCAATATTTTCTGTGACAAAAAACCAGCCTTAATCCCGTTTTATGAATCACCTGTAGGCTATAGCAAGGTTGCACACGATTGCGCTTACACTGATTGGAATTACAGTATGTTTAGGTTTGCACTGAAGATTGTTTGACTGAGGCACGTCTCAAGTATATTTTAATACCTTTATACTTTTAATCGGCGATTTTATTTGGCTTCGTAAATGCGTGGACACTACAGCATGTTTTTTGGACGCTCTGAGCTGTTTTTCGAGGCTGCTGTTCGATTGACAGTTTACTTCTGTAGTTTTATTAATCACCTGTATGGCAAGTTTGCAGAACATTATTGTGCACAATGATAGTAATGGAAAGTAACTATGTGTAATTAAAAAAGTAATGAATGTGTGCAACACTTTGCATTAAAATTTTCCAAATAAAAATGGAAGCAAAGGAAAATATGGGACTACCCCCCAAACCATGGTTTCTGCTGCTCCTGTCAGCAATTAAAGCATCAATGAAGACAAGTGAGCCAGTACCTGTGGCAGCCATACATGCCCAAACCACCAAAACACCCCCACCACCACCACCACCATTCACAGATGAGGTGGTATGCTTTGGATCTTGGGCAGTTCCTTTTGGTCTGACCATCACTCATACAAGTGAATCCTGGCCTCCACAATCTATCCGCTATCCGCGATTGTTGATACAGGGGGGTGCTATTCGCGATTGTTGACGCGGGGGAGGGTGGGGTGCTATCCGCGATTGTTCACTGGTTGTAGCCGCCATTGTTGACAGTGAGTTTTTACTTTAGTTTTCATGAGTTACCGTAACCGAAACGAATCCTTTCCACTGTGCGTGGCCGCGAATTGCCGTGAATGAAAACACTAATTATCGGCATTTTATATTTTTAGTCAGGGCGGCAAGCTCTGTAAGCGGGGCGGTTGTGAGGGTTTTCTACATGAAACAGCTGCCCCATTGGCCCAAATAGGAGTATGAGATGAGCAAAAACTCCCTCTTACCGACGAGAACTTTGTCTGGGCCCCATGACCGAACTGGATTATCCTGTTACACAGATATAATGTTCTCTCCATTCATTCAACAAAACATAATCGATAGAATTGGAGCCCACATAGATACATAAGTGCCTTGCCCCCCCCTCTGGATAAAGGTTATCTCCGTATTCCGACCTAGCTAACATACTATGTGGTGGAACTGAAAACCGTTGAATGTTCAGGGGTTCAGGGTGCATCTGTGTGCCTCAGGCTTGGACTATGTGTGTGGTCAAACTTGATCCATGGATGCATGTGAATGTGAACAATGATATAAGGATTAGGGCCTGACTGATATGACAATTTTTTCACCGATACCCAATATTAAGAACCAACAACTGACGTTAGCTGCTGATACCCCCCCCCCCCCCCATTTTTCAGCTTGGTCAAAGATTTAAGACGCCAATAGTTTTGGAGAAACAGTGCTTTATCTTGTCAACACAAACATATTTCATGAAGAAAAATAAATTAATCGACTGAAATAAATAAAAATTAATAGCATCAATGCACAAACTGGCAAATATATAAAACTAGCCTCTTATCAATAACCTTCTTTAAAATAAATAACATTAACTTTCACATGAATTCAAACTAGTCATAGAAAATACATATTCAAAATATGCAAAATAAAGGTTTTGGAAAAGCTCCCTCATGTGAAAAATGCTCTTTGACAAGTGATATCATTTTAAAGAAATTACAACAATGACTTCCTGGCCATAAGTTTCTGTCTGGAAGCATTATTGCAGTTTGCAGTGTCAACAACACTTGGGCAACATCAGAAAATGAACCTCCACTTAGTCTCAGGCCCAGAGTGATAAGTTAACGCAGGAATTAATTGCGGTTAGCAGTTAGTTTCCGTGTGGGTCATTAACACTCGCTCTGATAAAACAAATTGACGTCATGCTCATGCTTTCTCGTGTTGGTTGGTTGATACCCTGGTGTACACATCACTTATCTCAGCTAACAATGTTGCTGACTTGCAGAGGTATAAAATCCAGGGGTCTGAAAGTAAAAGTACTGCCATGTGTTTATTCCATCCATGAACTCAGCCAGCTGCTTTCACACACCCCCTCCCCCAACCCCAACCCGCTGCCACCACTGCAGGTGCAGCCTGTTGAGTTCATTACGTTACTACTAATGTAAAAGAACTAATTTTTCATTTCACAATTAACACATATAAATCACGAAATTATTATTCTATTTAAAGTTAGGGCAAGCTGCAGGGTTTTTCAGCTGGCAGAGAAATGGGTTTTGACGGTACCAATGCGAGCGTACGCAGTGCGTGAGTAGCTACATTTTTTGCATTAATTTTACCGTAAATACAGTTTACCGTAAATACAGCCCATGTAGGCTTTGGTTGTAAAGTACCAGTAGGGTTGTGTTTATGGTGGTTTGCTGACCTATATTCTCTGGAAGTACGGCGGCGGAGCGAACGTGGCTCCTCTTTGTTGCTGTAGTCGACCAGTGCCGGCACTACATTCATAGGTAACGTAAAGTATCGCTCCGCCGCCATACTTCCACAGAGAATAGGTCAGCACAAAGTAAAGGATTCAACGATAGTTTGACTTCAAAAATGATGGTATAAACACTCAAAATAACCCAGATAGACTGTAGTTGTATTTTATTTGCTTTGGGTGCACTGTGGAGTGTTTAAGTGCGTTTGGTAGTGGATGCTACCGGTTACCATAGAGTTGCGCTAGCATTAGCAACTTGTGTATGTCCAAAAGAAGGGACAGCATGGAATTAGCTGAAAATGGTTTCCATCAATCAACTACATCATGGGTAAGTCGTAACTGAGACTGTCCAAAATTCCATACTATCCCTTTCAGAAAATATCAATGCAAAAATGTAAATGTCCAAAGGAGTCTCCTTTTAGGACAAATTATCCAGCGTGTAATCAGGGTTGTTTGTATGGTGAGTATACTGCAGTAAACCGGAAAGTGGGTAAACGGTGTACATTTCCGAATGAATTGTAAACAAGCTTTTCAGAACATCTAAAAAGATTTATATATAAATGGGATATACCCATGTGAAAATATATAAATTCTACTTTAATCAGATTGTAAGCTGAAAGGGTACATTTTATTAATGATCAAAATTGTGATTAATATCACATCTCACAATCACTTATTACTACCTCTGTTTCTCTTTTCAGTGGAGATATCGCACACAGACACTGTGCTGCAGTCTGTGCAAGTTTTCAGCACGGTCCTGGCACACCTACAGAACTCATGTCCAACGGTATCATGAGGAGGAGCAGGATCTGGGCTCGCTGTCTGCCTGTTCCTGCTGCCCATTCATCGCTCACCCCAGGGTCATTTCCAAACACTTCAGAATTTTCCATACCGGGATTTCGAAGAACCCGATATTTGCTGCCCCGCCCCTCATGTCCCAGACTCCCATTGGACCATTAACCCCTGCCGCTAATACGACAGTGAGGTACTCCTGTCGAAAATGCTCCTACCACGACACGCTGATTTATTGCATGAAGAAACATGTCTTGGTGAACCACTACGTAACCCTGCTGAACCATTACTTTGGGCAGCGGACAGACCTTGATCAACGGGCTGTGGGCCTAAACTCGCTCAAATTCTACTGCAAGATGTGCTTCATTACGGCGGAGAGCTCTGAGCATCTGATCTACCACATCCTGTCCTCAGACAAGCACAGAGAGTTGGATGTGCACATCAATGCCTTGATATATGAACACAGCAAGGTCAACAAGAGGTACCTTCCCAATCTGGCGCCCAAGACAATGCAACAGCATGTTTATAACAATCCCTTGATTTCCAGGACCGGTGACCAACAACCGGGGAAAACGTTGCCTATGCAGCGACCTGATGCGGGTCAAGTGTCTGGAGGTCCCCCCTCTGGAACAGTGCTGCACGGAACCCCACACAACACAACCCTAGTGTGTACCTCGGGGTCCAACCAGACCTTCCTCCCAGCACAGGCATCAGCTCTGGTGCAGTTGGCCAGTGCGGAGGCCAAGGGCCTGCTGAGGCATGGTTCGGCAGTGGCAGCTCTTCACAACACACAGCCCCCCAGGGGGATCCCAGCCACCTTGCCCACTTCGGGGGGCTTAGCCACGCCAATGATTCAGGCCCCGACGGGTACGGCCCTGGCAAATGTCTCTCACAACGCTCTCAAACCACTGCCGACTACTGCAGGGCTACTTTCGCAGCTGCAGCACCAGCCACATCTGCAGCAGCAGCTGCAGCAGCATCCACATAAGCAGCAGCATCAGCAACCGCAGCAGCAGCATCAACCGCAGCAGCAGCAGCTGCAGCAGCCACGGCCGGTCTTCTTGCCACCCGGCGTTCAGGTCAATGTCCAGGGCAATATGGGTCTGCGGGGACCAGCTCCTCAGCCCCTCCTCCTAACTCAGAGGCTCCCTCTGAGCCAGCCTGCCCCCCGTGGCACCATGCTGACCTCACAATCTCTTCTCAGCCACCTGATTCCCACAGGAAACAAGGTTAACGGCCTGCCAACCTATACCCTGGCACCCCTTCAGGTCTCCATGCCAGTCCAGGCCAGCAGTGTTCCAGTGGTCAGCAAAGGACCTGTACCTGCAGTCCAGGTCAACAGCACTGTTCCGACGCAGCCAAACAAACCAACAGGCGACTCTACCCCCGACCCCTCGACAGCTTCCAAACAAGCCAAAAAGTGGATAACCTGCCCTGTGTGTAATGAGCTCTTTCCTTCCAACGTGTACCAGGTACACACAGAGGTGGCTCACAAAGTGCCCGCCAAACCCGCCAGGCTGAAGGGGCTGGCGGCCAGGGCGCCATTTTTAAAGAAGATGCCAGATAAAACCGTTAAATGTCTGATGTGCAAGGTTCTGCTGTCGGAAAAAGGACTTTTTGAGCACCTGCTACATGGCTTGAACTGTTTGTATTGTCCAGGAATTTTCTATTCAATCAAACAGCTCATGGAGCACACAAGCGCTGAGCACAGTCCTTTGCAGAAGACCAACTGTGATTTTATGAGAAGGGAGTATCGGCTGTACTCTGACGATTATGGCAATCTCTTGTTCCCATATTTCGACATAAACACAACTGTCCCTAAAGAGCTAATTGGAGACAAGGAGCTTAACTTTGCTCTGGTCACAAGCTCTCTGGATCTGATCTTCTTGAAGATGTTCCCAGGCTCTGCCCACCCAGTCTCCAGGCCATCCATAACTAAAACGGGCATCACGGTCTGCCCCTTCTGTCCTGAGAAACTCCATGGTGCGGAGAGTTACAACATGCATCTGAAGGTGAAGCACTATATCATGCCCACCATCCATGCCATTTTAAAGACCCCAGCATTCAAGTGCATATACTGCAGTGGAGTGTACACGGGGAAGACCACACCCAAAGCAATCTCCATCCATGTGCAACGCTGCCGGTGCGCACCCAAGACCACCAAAGATGCAGAGAGGATGATAAACCCAGACCCCAATGGCCAGTCAGTACCGGCTCTAAACAGAGCTCAACCGAAACCGCCCCAGTTCCCTCCCACCCCGCAGGCTGCCACCCCCAAGCCTGCCGCCCCCAAGCCTGCCGTGAATGAAGCTGAGCTACAGAGCAAACTGAGGCTGGAGATAGCCGTGAGGGAGGCAGTGGAGGCCAATAAGAGGGAACGGGAGGCCAGGGCAGCTAAGCGAAGGAAGGTGGAAGTGCCGAAGAACACCACACATCCCGCCTCCCAGACCGAGGCACGGCACGACCCGTCTGTGTCGCTCATATTGGACCCCAAGGGAATGGAGATGCGTTCCTTTGAGGATCGGAGGGAGTTCCTCACCAAGTACTTCCACAGGAAGCCCTACCTGACCAAGAAAGAGTGTGAAGCGCTAGCCAGCCGCCTCTGGTTTAACAAGAGTGACGTGTCATGCCACTTTGCCAACAAGCGCAACAAGTGTACGAGAGCCATCCAGAAACACAGAACTGCAGTACTACTGGGGTTTAACATGGGTGAGGTGAAGAAGGTTAAGCATGACCTTTTAATTCCTGAGACTGCAACAGAAAAAACAGCTGCTTAAATAGTTCCTATACAAATAATTTAAGACAAACATGTACAGTATACTTTTTTTTTTTTTTTTTAAAGTACTTTGTGTACAGCGGTCTAGCTACACGTCATTTTGCAGGTCTGGATTTTTTCCTAAAATGAATGAACTACTGACTACGTAATTGTCAAGAAGCATTGTTGACTGATGGATCATTTAGCTAAATGCTAATCAAGATTTTGTAGATTTAATGGCAGTATTTCTGTACAGAGTATGTTGTCCTAGTATCTTCTCATACAGACTCTACTGTTGGGGAAAAAATTAACTGTATTTAGAAACAAAAGGTATGATAACATTGGTATGCTGTATTCATCCAATACGCCTGTACATTTTGAACATACAATTTGCTGACCTTGAATTAATTTCCTTTTTGAGCAATAACCTTTTTGAAAATGTTGTGTAATTAAGGTAACAGTATGGTGATGGTAAAGAACAGTTAATTGGCCTTGAAATTTGTTAGCTGTATCATACTTCAAAAAGTCATCAAAGCTAATCTAAGTTTACTTGCCCGCAATTTCTGAACAAGCAAATTTTTATTTCACACAGAAGAATCTTCATTTTCAATTTGTAGAAATGGCTATTGCTCAGTTTAGAGTGCTAGGCCATTTAATATCCACGCTTTCCATTTAATCTGACCATTGCAGCGTAACAACCTTATATACTATTTATGTAAGATAATATTTTGGGTCACCTGAACTTCATATTTAAAGCACAACCCTAAGGGAGAGTTGTTACAGATAAGTTTGTGGTCTAAAATTAAGAAATGTTAATGAATGGAAACTCATAGATCCTGTGAAATCCTAATTGGTAGCATAGCAATTGCTTTTGTAGCAATTGGTGTAAAGGAATATTTCACTTTCTGGATTTTTTTGTTATTTCTGTTTTAGTGTATGTTTTTGATTGATCAAGGCGGTTCTTGTTTGCGATAAAGAATATTTTAGATTGGGGGGGGGGGGGGGGGGGGTGGGGGGGTAGGGGGGTAGACACACACACACACACACGCACACACAGAGGTCTAAAACACTTTCCATCATTTAGTGCTATCAAGTCATTTAAGTATTTACTCGTTCGCAATAATTTGCATTCATTGATCAGTTTAAAGTTGTTAAACTGTCTTTTGCATCAAAATATAAACTTTGGGCTTTCACAATTATTCATCTGAATCTGATGTAAGGGGGAATTGCACAGTAGATAGAATAATGTACTATACATTAGTTACAGAATGCTAAGGAGATTGATGTTGAGAACAGTTTCTCAAGAAAGGCTCTTCCATTGTTTTTGGTGGTGTTAAGTTGGCCAGTGTTCCTTGGATCACCACTACATTAGGTCTATTAGGTACAAATGACCCACCATTTGCCCACGGGCTACCAGCAGTGAGAAACCTCTCCTACTATTGGCACCAGTTCTCTCCTGTAGTATTATATTGACTGTAGGGTGTCAAATAGTCACTGGCTTACAGGCACCTGCAGCAAAGGAATGCATATACTTCAGCTGTAGTGGTGCGTGTGCATGTGTGGTGTAGAAGAAACTTGACAGAGAATTGACATTTCCATATCGGGTTTAAAAGAGAAAGGTGGGGTTACTTAAGGTTAGACAGTGTAATGGTACATTACTACTGAATTACACACATGCTTACTGTAAAAGGGTTTGAATTATTCCAGGTTTTCAGACGAAAAAAATTTTTTTTTCAAAGAATCCGTTTTAACCTCAATTAACAATGACTCTATTTTTCCTATTGGTTCCGCCTGTTTTGACCAAAAATAAGTTTGAGTGTTCCTTATAGATGTGCCACAAAGCTAACCCCCTTTTCCCAAAATGGCCTTCCTTTTGTTTGAATGTCCACATGCATCTTATTATGCCAGTATTTGAGGGGGGAAACTGCTTAATGTTGTTACTGTACACCTATGTATATAGATCAATTAATGATTCATTATGTTTCTAAGCTGTCATTTCCCACATTTGCAATATTGACTTGTCTTTTATATCTCTTGTTTGTACATACAAAGTATCTTTAGGTTTTTATACACACATTCTACAGTGATCATAATTTTATGAAGACCAATTTCAGCATTAAAATCTAAACTGGTGATCATTCAATTATTAAGGTATAATGTTAAAAGCACCTTGAAGATTACGAATGATACTTCCCAAGTGCAGTTTGGCGGGCAACCAACCCCTAAGGAACTAAGGTGTCTCTGAGCTGTTAGCATTAAGTACACATTAAGAGATGATTTTCCCTGGGTTTAAAAAATTGGAAAGACTACATTTCGATTAAATTTTGAACTTTTGGTTTTGGAGTCATGTGAGCCAGTCAGATGATCCAGAAATGTGTTGTGCAAGCATGTCAGCTTAAAGATACCAAGCAAGCTGTAGGTTGTTTGTGTGTATATGTATACACAGTCACACTCACACTCAGCTGCCAGCCATAAGATGCATTATCACTCCCGGTTTGCATATAGCTTCAGCGAATACATAAGTTGTTTTGGCTTCTTTTTTTTTTTTAACCTCCCATTTAAAAAAAAACTTTCAAAAAACAGAATTGTACAATGCTGCTATGAGAGAGCTTGTCAAATGCATCCTCTCCTTTGATATGGTCGCATGTCAGCTAGTGATCACTTAAGGGGCACACAGCGTACAGGAGAGCTAGCCATTGTTGAAGTGCACCTCTCACTAAGGACAGGTACTTAGAGAGGGGGGTTTATGCAGAGGCAACCCAGGAAGCCCTGGTCATTTACGTCTGCCCTCCCTCAGCAGAATAAAGCCAGTTATTTCCTATAACGGCAAACCACTGATGACCTAATGACCCAGACATTACCTACTTATGTCTAATTTATAGACTTTATGTATAAATGATTTATATAGGTGTATATTGCCTTGCGCATGAAAATGTTATTGTTCCTAGACAAAATATCTACTTCCACTGACCATCAGCATATAGCCACAGCTCAGAACTGCCTTTGGTCCAATAACATCAGCAATCAGCCATTAGGCACTAGGCTCGCTGCATTTTGGAACCATCATCCTCAATCATCAAGGTAACAAGTCATGTACAGTATACTTTTTTTTTTTTGGACCAGAGTGCCTCTCTAACGTTCCACAAAGCAGTCTGGATGGGTATAATTTCAGGTTTGCTTATTAATATTTTCTGTTTGTGTCATTTGAAGCAGTGTGTTGCCGTTGTAAACAATAAATACTGTACTGACTAAAATGTGTGCGCCAGTTGCATTCCATTCAGTGATACTTTCACCAGCCGTATATAAATGGTGCTTTCCGTAGTAACACTGGCCAGTTGTATTAAAACATCTTACATGGACAAAGATTTTGAAATGTGGACGTTTCAAGTCAAAGTGCAGTACTCCAGATGTTTCTCGTGATCTGTGGATTAAAAACACAGTAGACCTTGTAAGCAGCACTAAGCCCACACCCTCTTAAGATAATTTGAATGTGCCCCAAACACAATGATATTAATCTGATCCCTCAACGAGAGAAAAAAAAAAAATAGTCAGGCGAGTAGAAAGACAAATTATTTGAAGTGGTAATAAGAGAAAATGGCCAAAATGGTCTGCTCTTCCTCATTTCTGAAGACCATCATTTGCCTGCTGGAGAATATCCAGCACTGGATCAAGACCGGATTTGCCTTCATGTGACCTGATGAGTTTCTCCACACCAACGACTACCCCACATAAAAATACTACCATATTCCCCATTATTACCAAGTCTTTTTCAAATTGAGCACATAATTACTCCTTCCACAAACTTATCCTGTATAAAGTTTTTATTTTCCATGTGCAGTGCCTCTGTATCAGGGATTTGGGCTTTTGTCATCTTTCCTGGGCTTTTATCCATAGATCTTTTTCTTCCTTTCTATATCTTGAAAGATACAGTTGAAGTCGGACGTTTACATACACTTAGGTTGAAGTCATTAAAATTCATTTTTAACCACTCCACAGATTTCATGGTAGCAAATTATAGTGTTGGCAAGTCAGGACATCTACTTTGTGCATGACAAGTAATTTTTCCAACAATTGTTTAGACAGATTATTTCACTTTTAATTCACTATATCTCAATTCCAGTGGGTCAGATGTTTACATACACTAAGTTGACTACCTTTAAACAGCTTGTAAAATTACAGAAAATTATGTCATGGCTTTAGAAACTTCTGATAGGCTAATTGACATTATTCGAGTCAATTGGAGGTGTACCTGTGGATGTATTTTAAGGCCTACCTAACTCAGTGCCTCTGCTTGACATCACGGGAAAATCAAAATAAATCAGCCAAGACCTCAGAAAGAAAATTGTGGACCTCCACAAGTCTGGTTCATCCTTGGGAGCAATTTTCAAATGCCTGAACGTACCACATTTGTCTGTAAAAATAATAGTACGCAAGTATAAACACCATGGGACCACACAGCCGTCATACCGCTCAGGAAGGAGACGCGTTCTCCTAGAGATGAATGTGCTTTGGTTCGAAAAGTGCAAATCAATCACAGAACAACAGCAAACGACCTTGTGAAGATGCTGGAGGGAACAGGTGCAAAAGTATATCCACAGTAAAACGAGTCCTATATCAACATAACCTGAAAGGCTGCTCAGCAAGGAAGAAGCCACTACTCCAAAACCGCCATAAAAAAGCCAGACTACAGTTTGCAACTGCACATGGGGACAAAGATCTTGACATGTCCTCTGGTTTGATGAAACAAAAATTGAACTGTTTGGCCATAATGACCATCGTTATGTTTGGAGGAAAAAGGGTGAGGCTTGCAAGCCGAAGAACACCATCCCAACCGTGAAGCACAGGGGTGGCAGCATCATGTTGTGGGGGTGCTTTGCTGCAGGAGGGACTGGTGCACTTCATACAATAGATGGCATCATGAGGAAGGAAAATTATGTGGATATATTGAAGCAACATCTCAAGACATCAGCCAGGAAGTTAAAGCTTGTCGCAAATGGCTCTTCCAAATGGACAATGACCCAAAGCATACTTCCAAAGTTGTGGCAAAATGGCTCAAGACAACATAGGACAACAAAGTGAAGGTATTGGAGTGGCCATCACAAAGTCCTGACCTCAATCCAATTGAAAATTTGTGGGCAGAACTGAAAAAGCGTGTGGGAGCAAGGAGGCCTACAAACCTGACTCAGTTACACCAGTTCTGTCAGGAGGAATGGGCCACAATTCCAGCAACTTATTGTGAGAAGCTTGTGGAAGGCTACCCAAAACGTTTGACCCAAGTTAAACAATTTAAAGGCAATGCTACCAAATACTAACAGTGTATGTAAACTTCTGACCCACTGGGAATGTGATGAAAGAAATAAAAGTTGAAATAAATAATTCTCTACTATTATTCTGACATTTCACATTCTTAAAATAAAGTTGTGATCATAACTGACCTAAGACAGGGAATGTTTACTAGGATTAAATGTCAGGAATTGTGAAAAACTGAGTTTAAATGGATTTGATTAAGGTGTATGTAAATTTTCGACTTCAACTGTATATGCATGCATAAAAGCATTCACTAGAAATGAAATGATTCCTCTCACAGGGGATCCCAGACAGGGTTCATCGGAACCCCCCTGGTGATGATGCATGTATGTTCAAACATCAAGTTTCTTTGCTGGAACATTTCTCCACAGACCCATTTTCTTTTTTTGGGCAAAATCCACTGGCCACTCCTCATTTTTCAGTATGAAAGCACAATTACACGATACAGGCGATTATGATCATGAAATACCAACTGTTCATTTTAAAATCCTTCAAGCAAATTTAGCAAATGTATTTTAGTACAATGTAATCAAAAAAAATGCTCCTGGCTAAGTTACATATAACAATTTATTTTTCATGGTTACAAATATTTCACATCGCCTTTACTAGAAACATTACGCCTTTTTTTGTCGCCTTCTGATGACGCAAGGCCTAGACTAGAGGCCGAGGAGAGCAGCCATTACAACCGAGCAAATAGAACTGCAGTTAATTTACTAAAGTTACAGCAGAAAGTCGTTCAAATATTTCTTTAAACGTTGGTCAGAATTTGGAGTTTCATAAATATATATTTACACGGTAAGGTATATTGTCTTAAGTTGTGGACCTCAGCTGTGTGCTTTGTTAGCTTGGTAGCATAATTTAGCGGTTTTGTAGAAATTTCAGCAGTTGTCTAAAACTAATATTCCATTGATTAACGGCTAAGTTTAATGTACGTAGCATTCTGAATTTTACAGTAACTTAATATAGCCAACATTAAGTGTTAGCTTACAGTTGAAGTGCCTTCTCGTTTGGCTACTGATCATTTATCACATATAAGATAGCTAGCTTGTTAGGTAGACTAACGTTATCAATCAAACAATAATCGTTTTGCAAAGTTAATGTTAGCTATCTGTATTTTCTGAACAACCACGTTAGGTTGCCTACTAACAATGTTGGCTAACTCGCACGTTTCTGTTTTGTTTATTCAGGAAAAGGACTTTTGAATTTTCAAAATGTCGTACATGCTTCCACATCTCCACAATGGATGGCAAGTGGATCAAGCCATCCTCTCTGAGGAAGACCGTGCTCTAGTCATTCGTTTCGGACACGACTGGGACCCGACTTGCATGAAAATGGATGAGGTGTTGTACAGCATCGCTGAAAAGGTAACGGTAGTAAATTCTATATCGAATAATATTTGACTTTAAAAATAATAACAACTGTAAAATAATGTTTTGACTGAACACAACCATGTTAATTGAGGTTTCATTCAACATTGTCACCAAGCTAGTGACATCCAGCTACAAGAACATTTACAATAGTGTACAGCATACACCAAACTGCTTTAAGTGCAGATACTTCCATTGACACCCTTCAAATTTTTTCAGGTGAAAAATTTTGCTGTCATTTATTTGGTGGACATCACAGAGGTGCCGGATTTCAACAAGATGTATGAGTTGTATGACCCTTGCACAGTCATGTTCTTTTTCAGGTCAGTGGTGGTAATATCTAAAATGTTCATGAATGTGATGCATTTCAGTGAGATGGCATGTTTTTGGCATAATCTTCATTGGTGTCACAAACACTTTCTGGCTCATCCCTGGGGCCTTTTGATAAGTGCTTGAATTATTCAAATAATGTGCTTTTAAGGGCAGTTCTCAGCACATCTGTCAAATCACTTCCAGGCTTTAATTTTTGTTGAATTGGATTAAAACAACCATTAACCTGGCGTAAAGTGTGCACTTTGAATCAAAATTGTGTGGTGAAAACCATAACATTTGTTCTGTAGGTAAAGGTTCTGGTGTGCATCCACAGTACAGCTATACTGTGTATCATGGTAGGCTCCATATTAACCTGAAATGCCAAAGTTAACTTGATTTAACATGATTTTCTTAATTAATCCAGGAACAAGCACATCATGATTGACCTGGGCACCGGTAATAACAACAAGATCAATTGGACAATGGAGGACAAGCAGGAGATGATTGACATTGTGGAGACGGTATACAGGGGTGCACGAAAAGGAAGGGGATTGGTTGTCTCTCCAAAAGACTACTCAACCAAATACAGATATTAATTCCCACTATCCCTTTGTTCCGTGTGGTGCTTGGAAGTATCAATGCTTGAGACACCTTGGACAATTGTCGTTAGATATTGAACTTTGGAGAAGCAGGACTGTGGTCTTTTCTCTCGTTTTCATAATGCAAAAAACTTTTTTAATTGCCTGTCAGGATAAGGGCATCACTTGTCATCATGTTATGGTCCATTTAAAAACTTGAATGAACACTTTTGTGTGTTTAGGTAATGCTGCCATTTTAGTTCACTTTGAAGATATGTTTGCCATTGTGTTTCATTACAGTTCTGTATAATCCACAATAAACTGCAATTATCACTGAAGTGATGTATAATGCTGACATTTTACATTAACCATACTAAGCAATGTTTTTAAATCATTAAATTGTTTTAATTGTTTCCTAAAGTGACTTCAACATGGGGTTTTTTTTTTTCCATACAAAAATAGCTCCATCAGCCTTAGCAAAGCTGCAGCCTTAAAGATGAGATGAAACTGATGAGCTCAACTGTTATTTTCTCCTTGGTTCCATGAGGAATGCTGCACCTCTTCAGACCATGTTATTTTCAAATGTAACACTTGTGGCATCTTCTGAAAATAGAATAAAGAGCATTTGGTAGAAGGACAATGAATGTGCTCAATTGCAATTATGAAAGGTTTGAAATTTTAAGGCGTGTATACAGAGTCAAGGATTCCAAATGGATCCAAATGTAATGTCAACCACATTTTACCTTAAGGTCACTGAATTTGGCTCCATGACCACCTGCAAAAAAAGAGGCCCAGATTCAAAATGAAAGTGTATAGTAGTCTCACCAAAGCCTTTTTTTTTTGTAAAAAAATAATTCCAAAATTGCACACTAGTTCAGAGTTGGATTCTTAAAGCAAATGAAAGGATGTGACCGATTATGATCCCTGTTCCCAGCCCCCTGTCTACTATGTGCCCTATTCCCTCACTTTGCAAGCAATATGCAAAAGAAATCCTGCAAAACTCTTTCCAAACTAGTGAGGAAGTAGTTCTGAATATATATATATTTTTTTAAAATTGAGAATATCAATCAGTTTACATATGACGATGGTTACAAAGTGTAGATTATGAATGAAGATAGAATTAACAACAATAATTAGTTCGTAATATGTTCCACTCTTGTACCATAGACATGCATATACGCTCAATGTGTCCAAATATGACCCCTTAACCCCTTTGAGGGTGCATATTTGAGTCAACTTTGTCAAACAGTTTTTGTGGGCGACTCTCACAAATGGGGGCACTTAAAATACCAGGATGAAACCCTTATATGTAAACTGATCGATATTCTCAATAAATATATATATATATTACGAACTACTTCACTAGTTTGGAAAGAGTTTAGGATTTCTTTCGCACACTGCTTGCAAAGTGAGGGGACGGGTCTGAGTGGACAAGGAGCCCTATCTACTGCGCCCTGTCTCCTGCGTACAGTGCACTGGCAGAAGTGTGCTGTTTAATGTGCACTATGTAGCATGCGACGTGCAGTCTGCGAAAAATATCCGGCATACTATTTTCCAACCTAATTGTGGAAGTGTCGTAATCAGGTCGTAAGACATCAGTGTTGCCATATCCGCAGTTTTACAGCTAAATTGGGCTACTTTCAAAGGGTAGTCACAGGTAAAAATTAAAAGTTGCAAAGCACACACTTATAATAAAAAAAGTTAAAATACGATGATTTCTATTTAAAATACGTTGATTTTGGTTAAAAATGTATTTTGGGCTAGTTTTGAGTCGCCATTTGGCTGGAAAGTCTTGCCAGATCTGGCAACCCTGCACCCCACCCTTGTGCGGCCATGTCACGTGTTGTTTTTGTTGTATTTAAAGGAAAACGTCAGCGAAGCTGCGCCTCATTTATTTTTTTTAAACAAAGCTTCACATCATATTTATGCGACCAAAATGTTTGTGTACTTCTTGAAGTGTGCTCCCGAATGTACTCATCGAAACCCGGGAAGTAAATGTGTATCATACGGGGGTTCAAAACTATGTCTGTTACGTTTTTACTTCCGGGTTACTTGAAATTGTCGGATGAGTACACCGTTCTGCAAATGAGTTTGCTCCTGAATCCCCTCAACAAAACCCCGGTATTTTAAGTGCCCCCATTTGTGAGAAAAAGTCGCCCACTCAAAACCTTTTTGACGAAGTGGACTCAAATATGCGCCCTGAAAAGGGTGTAGGGGTCGTATTTGGACACAGCCTTCAACAAAACCCCGGTAATAAGGGTTTTCATCCTGGGATTTTAAGTGCCCCTCATATTCGGACACGGCCTATGTCTAATAGTCTAGTGCATTCCCAACTTATTTTGAACTTTTTTTAAATTTTTTTTTATGCGTGTGTTTTTCAGCAAAAGTATACATAAGCATTTTGCGCTTTCATCATAAAAATGAAGACATCCTTCACTCCGCTATTCCCAGTATACTAGCTTGCCCGCTATTTTAATAATCCTATTTTGCCAAATCGAGGCCAGTAAGGACCTGTGGAAGGCTCACTGTCCTGTCCGGTGTAAGTTTAACCAAGCTTCCGTCGTGGTTGTTATTGTGGGATATTCATTTCATCCATTTCCTGCCTTTACCTCCTTATCATACCAATCAAGCCTCATAAAACTTCACATGTACCCATAGCAAGTCGTTTCAGGCAAAGTTATTTTAACAGGTTCCTCCATTTATGTTTTAAGTCATCCACATTCCACTTGCATCACCCCAACAGTCCCACTACCACCGCAATCTTGGCCCACGTCGCACGTTTGTGAATAATGGTCCGCATAAAATGTGAGAAATCTATACTGTATAAACAAACACACTTGTCTAATGTACAAATTACACCAACTCATTAACCCTTCAGTTGAAAAGCATGAAAATAGAAGATGGAACTTTTTGGGCCAAAATATAATGGGATTCATTAGAATGGTAAAAGCATAAAATTTAGCAACTATGCTAAAGGAATTAAGGCAGTGAGGGCTGACAATATTCTAAACCAATGCAATTCCTGACTTGTAATGTGTGATATTACCTTAAAGTCATTTTGAAGTTTGAGGCTCCTCCATACCTGCCTGTGTCATGAGATCAGCAACATTCTTCTCCAGGTTGTCAATGCGAGTTCCCATTTCATCCAGTATACATATTAAAGATCACTTCATATTTATTTGCTGACCTTAAGCCTCTGTTTCTTAAGGCTGTATCAAATATGTACCATTATTAGTAAATGCATAACTTCCTATTGTTATTAAAACATGAACTGCAGTGGTCTGAGGCATATGGTTTTTGTTTTTAAATCACAAATAAACCAAACCCACCATGCTACAGCACCAACCATTTTTGAAGGATATTTCTTGAGACTAACTGACCAGACATGGCTTGAAATTTGCTCTGAAGGTTTTGCATCTTTGCTTCCATCTGCATAGGAGGAATGAGACTAGTGAACAATAAATGTGAGAAGGAAAAATGAAGACACAGCGAAATACTGCCTACTGCCAGTTTTGGGTAGTAGCTAAATGTTTATTTTATTTATGTTGCAGAATGAACAGAATGAACTGACATGGTCCACCCTAACCTATGCACTTGCATCTCCTATCGCTTGCTTTGCATTAAGTTGGATGCATGCCTTTTGCTTTAAACTACACGTATAGTGAGCACCATAATTCATTGGACAGTGACACATTTTTTGTTATTTTGGTTTTGTGCTCTAGCACTTTGAGTTTGAAAGGATACAATGACGTTGGGAATTGGGGGGTGAAACTAGATTTAGCTGTAAATTATGCTGGAACAGTATAGAACACATGGTTGGTAAAATGGCTGTAAGTCATCAAGGGTCTGAGGTATCAAACGAGCCTCAAACCATCACTCTGCTGCCAGATATGCAGTAGATATGGATGGATCACTTTAAGGGTTGTTTCTCTTGACAAATTTCCCTATTGAACTCTATGGAAAAGTAAATCAGGAAACCCTTCAAGTTATCCATCCATATCTACTGCATATCTGGCAGCAAAGTGATGGTTTAAGGCTTGTTTGATACACCAGACCCTGATGACTTAGAGCCATTTAGCCAACCATGTGTTCCATACTGTTCCAGTGTAATTCACAGCTAAATCTAGTCCCACCCCCCAATTAAAAATTATTACTTTATTCTACATTATGTTAAACTGTCCAATATATTTTGATGCCTGAAAATGGGGGGATTATGTACAAAAGGTTCTATCATTTCTAAAAGGTTCATCCAATATGGATGAAAATACCCTCAGATTAAAGCTGACAGTCTGCACTTCAACCCCATTGTCATTGTATCCTTTCAAACTCAAAGTGCTAGAGTACAGAACCAAAATAACAAAAAATGTGTCACTGTCCAGTGAATTATGGTGCTCACTATATATGTATGTTCTGTAGACTACTCCTTAGTGTCAATGCACGTATTGTTTCCACGGCACTTAGAGGTTAATTGACCCTGCTAATGTTAAATGTTCACACCTGATGTTGTACTAGCCTACTTTGTAAGTCAATTGATAAGAGCCTCTGCTAAATATCAAATTGTAATTGTCTTAAAGTTCAAAGATGGTCAAACAGTATGTTCAGTGTCCTTTAAACTAATAGAGTTTACATTAATCCAGCCTACTCTATTAAAGTAAAATATCGGCCGAGTAACCTACTCATTGAACAGTAAGCCTAAGCATTTTAAACGTAAATAACAAACTATCTGTACGAATACAGTTTTACTTACGAACTCTGTTAAATCTTGCGCTGCTTTGGAGTTAGATTCTGTCATTGTGGCGCCTCCCAGTCCAATGGATCCAAGTTTAGGGTCAGTCGAATTTGAGTGTCAGCGCCCAGTAAACAGATTGCGACAGCTGTTTTTCAGTAGTAATAATAATAATCATCATAATAATAATCGCAGACAAACACCTGCGTGAAGTCGATTCCCCAAACGACAACTCCTAGCGTTAAAATTATGCTCAATGTTCCCAACGAACAACTTGCTCAAAGGGAAGTTTAGGCTACTCATTGAATATCCAACAACACTGGCTTCTGTGTGATATTTTAATAATAAGACCGAAACAAGGTCCTGAGAATGTGATGAAAATGCACTAGGCTACATAGAATCCGCTGAAAGCTTTAAAAAATCCCTTCTTGTTGTTTGGAATTCGTCCACCCAATCAATTTTGCCAGTATTTGTAACAAGTTAAAATGTATCACTTGAATTCCACAAACTGCTACAGTAAAACCATTAGCTACAGCTCTCACTTCTTGCCTTCAGCGTGGATTCACAGGTAAACTAAGGCGTTCCCCTTCGACGGATGTGAAGGTATTGCTTCGATGAACCCTGTAGTTAGCAACTTTTCCAAAGCGTTTTCGTGACTCACACAAGCTATGATTAACAATCATATATCCATTGTCTGTTAGATCAATCTCTATCGTTGTCTATAGGCCTCTATACATGTGTATTGTAATGCGTTGCTTTCTGGATATGTTGTCATTTCACTCACCGCGGTCAGAAAAGCTAATTTAAAGGGGTCGTTATAAATATTTGGAGTGGGCTACCACAGTACATTCCAGTGTTTAAAAAAATGCTTTTTTATTTTCAAGAAGTCTGAATTAAATTAAATTATATTTACTTCATTAGATTTTTGTACCTGATATAGACATTATATATTATTTTAATTGTAAACACAACTTAACTTAGGACCATGTAAAAGCGATCCATCCTGGCGTCATGAATACGTACCACGGAAGCGCTGCAGTTATATCTCTGGTTCAATGCAGAGCCAGTTGTGTAGGTGTGTGTGGGGTTTCCCAGCCTTTTTGATGAGCACTTTGCAATGCAGCGGTACCTTTTCATCAGATGCTGTCGTGATAGTGTTGCCTTCACGTTAAGGTCTAACAAAAGTGACTAGCTGTGATTATCGTATTTTGGCTTTTAAATGGAAACTGTAAATTAATGTCGTCAAAACGTTGTGGCTTTTCTGGATAGCAAATAATCTGATCAACCTTAGCAGCTAAAACAGCTAGCTAGTTAGCCAGCCAATGAAAATAAAATGTTGGAAATGTAGCCAGCTAGCGGGTTCGTTGAATTTGTGTAGCTGCAACAGTGGTGTTATGGACTACTTACTTGCTTAAATGACAATGTAGCTTTGATCGGTGGCAGCTAAGTTAGCTAACATAATTAAGAAATAGCCAACGCTAGCTAACTGTCTACTAGTTCTCTAACGTTATTCCTTTCAAAATGAGATAGCATTAGCGAACTAAGGTTAGGCTACTTTTGAACTATTGAAGCTTGCATAGTTGTCCTTGGTGGGACACGTATTGCGTGACTAGCCAATGTTAGTTAGTTAACGTACCGCATCTAGCTCGTTCAGTTTCGGGAGCATTTCTACTTTTTATTGCTATCTAACGTTTGCTAGCTACGTTCCAGGATGTGGTGCCTGGTGGCGTGGCAGTGATGCGATGACGTCCATATTTTGACTCTTCATTCTAATTTGTTAAACCATAGGGCTACGAGTTGGGAGTTTCGAGTAAATTCGCTAGCGGTACTTAAAATCAATTTGCTTCAAATAAAAAGTGGCTACTTTCACGGGCTACCCCCATTTATTGATCGATTCTAGCTGGTACGTTCATTATATCAGCCATTGAGGGCAGTGAGTAAGATAACTATTGGCGTGGATAGCTAGCTTGCTTGAACGTCCTCAGCAGTGCTTTGCCAGGATAATCTGGAAGTCAACTTTCCAGAACTTTTTAGAAGTTGCATATTATTTTGCCAACCCGTTCAAAATGGAAGATGAGTTGTTCCAACAGCTCATGTATGTACTTAATCAGTTAGTCTCATGGGTCGCAGCTGGTGCCATGGTGTTTGGTGGGGTAGTTCCGTACATCCCCCAATACAGGGACATCCGACGAACACAGAATGCCGAAGGATTTTCCATCTATGTATGCCTAGTCCTGTTGGTGGCCAACATTTTAAGGATATTGTTTAGGTAAGTGCTATTGCATACAATGTGAGTTCTCATATGTAGCCTAGACTAAATGAGCACAACAACCCGACAAGTCAAGGTGAAATTACATATAGGATAATAGAAGTTGCATGTAACGCGGATCGGTTAACGTTAGCTATTGTATTTTCAGTAAGCCAGTTGATTTACTGTAGGGCTAGATACACAATCTTGTAACTTACACATCCTGACAAACTCGTGTAAAATCCAGTAGCGTCGGTCGTTGTCACCTCTATATTGTATCAGACCTCTCACCTTACACATGCACAACAGCTTTGAGGGCAAGCTTTCTCGAAACATGAACACGTCGCTTTGGATAAAAGCGTCTGCTAAATGAATGTAATGTAATGTAACACATGTAGCCATAGGAGGTGACTTTCCACTTATTGTCAGTTCACCATTTCCCTCATCCTGTGCATGAACCTACCTACCCCATGAAGGAAATAATCCTATTAAAAAAACAATTAAATGCTAAATGCTTTTAGGTATAATATAGCCTAACCAGTCTTCAAAGTTTAATGGATTCTAATTAATTCTGTCCAGGTGTAACCCCAATCCGATTTTCAGTTTTCTCTTTCTTTAAATATTGTTATTGTTTCCAGTGTAATATTCTCTGTTTCCAGTAAAACATTGTCTATATTTAAGTTGAGCTCCACTGTATCTCCAATAGGTAGACTCCATCTTCAATGTGAAAGCCTCATATACAGTATATTAGGTTTCAGAAAGCATATGCATGATATATGATGAAATTAACTATGGGAAAGCTTAAGTGATGTTTATTGGGGAAAGGAATGACCCATGCCTCATATAAAAACCAGTCAAACCTGCTGTCCGAGTGCTGTTGGTGTGGTTAAAATGCATGAGATTTTAGGAGCTGGGTGTGTGAGCGTGAAATTGGTCCTAAATGTGCCTGTCACACACAGCACAAGAGAACTGAGATCTGACGTTTATTTCAGTCTCTGCTGCTATTTACTCTTCATTTTTGTTTTGTACCAATCTGCAGCTCGGTTGTCATACATTTTTTTACTTTTTTCATACTTTTGACCCTGGCATCCCATTTATGTTGTTCATTAGTGAACATGGGTCAGACCAAGCTATTTCAATGAGGGTTTTCTTATTTTGCATGCTTAGGTCTCAAATTGTTTTCATTATTTCCACACAATCCTTGTCCAACCAAATGAATAAAGCAGAACTTTGGTCATGATATTCTGCAAATTGGCCAAATAGGCCAAACAAATTGGCCGCCATCATGGGGGTTGGATCCCTTTATGTGAGTGTATTTCAGGCAATAAAATAAAAACTCATAGAACACATATTTATCTAAATATTAATGCTGCCATCTATACTGGGCATCTAACAAATCATTTTGTGGTTTGTCTTCAAGGATAAAAAGTTACATGTGGGCATATTAGTGAAACTTTCACAATTTAAACGTTATGACATGTAGCTAATGTGTACAGAAAGCCATCATCCTTTTGAAATTCCTTCATAGTGAACATAATTGTTCAATCATAACTGCTACATTAGGCCTGTGTGATTGTACTACACATATTGGACACTAGGTGGCAATTGACTTCATAATTATTTTCAAAGACCCAATGGCCCCCATTTACACCTGGGGTGCATCCCAATATTCTTCACTCCCCAACTCCCTTCCTCCACTCCCCCACTACCACTCCTCTCCTACCCAGAAGTATGCAAAACTGTCTGAACGTTTCGAGTACACGTATTTGCATGTACAGTATACAATGTACTTGACATTGCGGTTTGCGTCGAGACATTAATTAATATGTAACCATTAATACGTAATTAAGATGTAATCAGCGACATTAGATTAAAACACGAAATATCAGTTTCTGGGGCACGGGGTAGAGGAGGTGGTAGTGGAGGAAGGGAGGGTGCATTTTTCGAGTATTGGGACACACCCCTGTTTAACACTAGTTCAGATCTCAGTCATCAGATTCAATGAGGAAGAATGACGAATAAATGTCCCTCAAATCCTTGGATAACTGGGTATGATGAGTGCAGCAGCATGCATGTTTCACAGTAACCATATGTTGAATCACCATTTCTCCTTTTCTTCTTTATTGAATTTCATAACTGAGGTGTGACTTTAAAGTTGTCCAAATTAAGTTCTGGTGGGTCACATTAATAGCCAGAAATAATGGCTTTAACTGATCTTATTGCACAAGAGGAACACGCACTCAAACAATCATGTCTACAGTTATCACTCGGGTCAAGTTTTTAGTTCAGTCATGATGATCTGATGATCTGAAACTCTGTTGGACAATTTTAAACAACAGGTGTAAACAGAGCTAATGCAGGGCTACTCACAGTCTTGGGAGGACCTGGTTGTGACGAATTTCCATTGCATTCCTAGTCATTATTTATTTTCTGAGCTACATTTGAATAGTGACTAAAACAGTGACCTCTAGTGGCCAATGGCAATATTTCATTAAAATAATGGTGTGATGTACGAAACATATTGGACACTGGGTGGATTCCAATCGCTTATTTTACCTGTCCTCTTCTCCTCGGTTCTCGTCTGACCCGGAAATCGATCGAGGTTCGCCATCTTTAAGGGCATTCCAAACTGCTAAATGCTCCTCGGTGGAGCGAGGAGTGGGGAACGACGAGGCTCCCGGAGGATGCTTCAGTGAGGAAAGAGAAGTGTAGCTTTTGCGGAAGCCTTTTCTGAGAACTTGTGACGTGTATAAATTATCGACCACTGTCTGCCACGTCACAGGCACTACCCTACACAAATGCAATTTTACCGTTCCTTTCCATTTATTATAAAGCGCTAATCTATAATGACACTCGTTCTTTATAACTAACAAATGCACTGTTTATTCATGAAAAAATAAAAAGCATTAGTTAAACACGTGAGCATAATATGACGCTGACGCTTGATTGAGCAAGGACGTTCCAATTGCCGAATGCATGTTGCCTCGTTTCCTCTATCCTCGTCTTTGATCCTTGCATCCTTTCCTCACGTCCTCCATTGGGCGGAGCTAAGGAGCGAGGAAGGAACGGGAGGAGAGGATGCAAGGAGTGAAAATAAGTGATTGGAATGTACCCTAAGTGGCAACGTCCTTGAAAATAGCCTTCGCTTGACTTTACTGACGTTGCCGACCTTGCCAGCTTCAGAGGAAGCTAATACCAACTTCCCCATGTTCAAATTTTAAAAGGTTGGCCTTCTGGTGCTGTTAGCCTCCACATTGTGGCTTAGAAATCAGATCTGCGATAGGTTGTTGAAGGTCAAGGTCCCATATATACGTATATTTAATTAACCATGAAGGAATTTCATAAGGGTAATGACACCTTCTACACATGAAATGTATACAGACATCTCTAAAATGCGAAAGTTATGAGGCTGAACAAATATGCCCACACGTGATTTTCTAACATTGAAGATATACCACAAAACATTTGTATAATGGTTTCTATACATGCTTTGCTTACATGTCTGCTATCCATATGTTCCTAGTGGTTATTTTAGCAATCATTCAAAAAATCAGTTTGATATCTTTATTATTTAAAGAGTAAATGCTCTGAAAATGGTATGTCAATAAAATATGGTCATTCTGGACCTTAATTGAACCTTTATATTTCATAAACTATTAAGAATTCAAGGCTCAAACTTCATTTTCTTGCATATGTGTGGTTGAAGAATGTGTACACCAAAAACAAACTGGTTCTGAACAATAGGCCAGCCACCCTCATTGAAACTGTAGTTTGACTAACATGGTACAATGAGTTCCACTTGAAAATGGAAGAATACAATTCCATTCTCTTGATGGTGTTTGCTTTTTGTTTTGTAAAGATGACACATAATTTTAACCTTTCTTGCTTTCTTGCTAAGCTAACTGTCAACTTAAAGTTTCTATGCATAGATAAAATATTTTGGTGTTATCCTATTGGGGTAAAGGGTAACAGTCATTTTTTGGTGGTTGAATATAATTTTAATTCAAGTTAGTTCACTAGGTTAGTTAATTTGTCCAATGTTTGATCGCTACTTGTAACTCTTACATCAATAAAAAAGGGTGTTGATGCTATTTTTGTTATAGCCACATTTGAAAAGCAGCCAGATTTGCCTCCAAAGCAATTGTAACAATACTGATGTGTGACTAGATAAGAAGTGTAAACACTTGCAGGTAATATGCTCTTTCTGTTGTTCAGATTTACTTAACATTAACATAGGAATTACAAGTATTACAACTATTTTTCCACACGGGATGGGCATAATTTGGTAAAGAAACATTAAAATGAATGAATCAATGAATGTAGGCAAAGCATGTAATATTTACCTAAAGAGTAACAGCGGATTCTATTATGCTGTTGGTAATAAAGGTAAGATCTTTGTGTTTTGAAAAATGTTGGTGCTTGGGACTTTTGTAACTTTGTAATACTCTCAGAATCTTCAGGAAATTGCTGAAATTTGATTTCTGTAGCCCCAGCCTCACAGCACTGAGTTTGAGAGTTCAATTGGAGCTCCTTCTGACTCTGGTGACAGATTTATCTAAAGGGCACTGGTTTTGGCTGACCTTAAATTGGCTGACGGAATTTAGCCTCTTATCATATTCATAGTCATAATAGCATTATGTTTTCAGTCAGGGGTTCAGTATTTCCTTTGGACAGATGTCATTGACAACTTAGCCTACAGTTTGTTCAGGGTCATCGGTAGATAAGGACGGGAATGGCATGCTGGATCAGTGTTATCTGCATCACCTTGCAAACACAGGGAGAGGAGCCTCTTATCTAAACGGATACAATTTTCACCAAATGCTTATGGACCTGACTTGAAGGCATGTGCTTTTTTGAAGCTCTATGTCTGCATCTGGTCCCGTGTGGAGAAGTTAGTAGTATACCTTCCATGAAGGGGCTGTATGAATTCTATAGTGTAGGTCTGGATATGGTGTATTTGTAACAAAGAAGTATTCAAGAATTGTAGCTATTTTCCATTGGACTGTTGTTGATTATTTATTTATTTATTTTTTTTCCCTCCCAACGTTCCATTTGTTCCAACACTCACCTGCAATCTTCCTTCCACAGGTTTGGCAGGTACTTTGAGACACCCTTGTTGTGGCAGAGTATCATAATGATAATCACCATGGTGATCATGCTGAACCTCTGCACCAATGTCCGTGTGGCCACTGAACTCAACACCAAGCGGCGCTCCTTCATAGGTCAGTCCCAGCCATTTTTATGGCTTTACAACACAGCGGTGTTCCTCTGTGTGATTTCATACACAGCACATGCAGTTAGCCAAGATAAGGTCTGTGCTCCATGATGGGTTTCAACAAACCCCTCCCATTCTGAACACGTGAGTCCTTGCCCCCACATTGGTGACATCTTTTAGTGCAAACTGCAGTGTAACAACTTCCTCTATAAAAGAGTAACATTATGCATTTATTTGTCAATTCTGGGTTCATTGACCGTTATCCATGGTTTGAAAACACACACGTGTTTTTTGTATAATAGAACGACCATATTTCCTTTCTTCAGCTGTAATCCAAAAGGCCATTACAGATATAGGTAGTATTCATTTCCATGTATGTTCATTTTGTGGGAAACAGGCTTTGAACAAAACATTAAATGTATGATCTGATGAGTTCATCTTTACCTGTACATTTTAGGGCATTGTAAGAGGTTTAGGTCATTCAGTCATTTCATCCAAAAATAATCTACTGAATAACTCGCACTTTCCTGGCAGTATTCTGTTTAATACAGAACAGCAGCTGTAGGATAATGAGAACATGATGGTTTTTGGCAGGGATGAGTGGGGACAAGGGACAAAGTCTGAAAGAAGTATAAATAATTGTTAAATTACTTTAATTGTCTAAATCCCATAATGTTTCTTATACCTTGTAAAATTGTCCTCTCCCACATTTCTTATTGTTGATTAGAGCGCTCCAGTTTGTTGTAGCAACTGTCAGTATCAATTTTCATGTTGCAAATTGATCCTGTATCCATTTGCGAGCTTCGATTTTTGGATAAAGTGGCTAGCTAGCTAGTTGTTGTTTTTTTTTTTTTTAGACTTGGGGACCCAGTCATCAATATTGCAATCAAATGTAGATGAGCAGACTCCCCTCACCATTATGAATTTTGGGAAAAGTGCCTCCTATTCAACAGCTTGTCAGATGAGATAGAAATTAACTTGGAATGATATGAGGTATGTATGTACGATTAAACAAGGAAGACTGGAAGGCCACACCAGAGCACAAGATCTTTATATAGGCCTTTTTGTCAGTTCTTACCTGAAATGGTAGGTCTATATTTTTGTCAGTCAAGATATCTTCCGTTTATAGTTGCCAGGATACAATGTTTTCGTGTTTGAGAGTATGAAATTAACATTTTCAGTCTTCTGTCATAATTAGTTGTCTCTTAGGACTGTAAAGCATTGAATTTGATGGCTACTGCTTACAACAAGAAGTGTACTCTCATCCACTCTTTTGGTTTATTCCATTTGACTTGCTTGTTTACGCAGTCAACATTGCAATGATTGCACTGGGAACAGTCATATACACTAGCGGTTACACAAAACCTTTTTTCTTTGGTCATTCATAGTTGAACAACTTATCATGAATACCTTCCTCTCCTTAATTAGGAAATACGGCGTAGATAATGCCTGCACTCATACCAAATGCTTGTCCTGACCCTTATAGCTCCTGTAGGCCTACAGCATGCACTTGTGAGCTCACAAAAAATGTCCATTAACAACGAGCAACACTAGTAACACCTATGCCGGGTGTTGCACAACCTGGGGTCAAACAAAAAGGCATTCACACCTGTTTCACAGCCACACATTTTCTCAAAAAATGTAGGCTACACGGTAGACACTGACCCTTGGGTGAATGTATCGGGAGAGTTCACACACAGCTCTGTTAGGGATTCCAAACTGGGAAGAAAAATTTACATAAAAGTAAGATTTTACATTTACTCAACAATATAAATACAAGTATGGTTCTATAATATTTTGTTCATTACTGCATTTAATATTATTTAAATTACTTATTTTGTCCTTTGTACTCCCTTTGAAGTAGAGCCTATTGTAGGTTAGGCCCACCTTCTAGGTAACCTTGAATTTTTCAGTATCTTGAATTTTTCAGTATCTTCAGTAACCTTGAATTTTTCAGTACCTATCTTGCTCAGCACGACATATCAACTCACGTTGTCAGTCCTGTGGTTTCTTCTTTTCTGACGTCTTTCTGGGTTCATTTGAGTGATAGAAAAGGGCAGATGAGACAGAAAGTCCCTAACAAAAGGTCAGTGTGATCTAGATCTAAAGGACCATGGGGGAAATATGTTTAAATTAATTTATTGTTCAGCCAAGAAGGAAGGAAACGATCAAACAAAGAAATGAAACCGGTCTTCAATGAAATCCAATGAGACATGATTTATTTTACCACTCTAAAATGACAACTGCGACGATGACCACTCAGCACAATAGTATTTGATTGTCACATGGGAACTAATAAAATCAATAAAGCTGTGGTCCTCAATCCTGGTCCTGGAGAGCCACAGTTTGCTGGCTTTTGTTGTTTCCCAGCACTTGAGTAGCACAGCAATTGATCAGTTGAAGCAGTTGATTACACAGCTACAGTGAGCACCATACTTGATTGCACAGCGACACATTTTTTTTTTTAAATTTTGGTTGAGGTTGAAGTGCAGACTGTCAGCTTTAATTTGAGGGTATATTTTCATCCATATCGGATGAACCGTTTAGAAATTATAGAACCTTTTGCACATAGTCCCCACCATTTTCGGGCATCAAAAAATATTGGACAGTTTAAGATAATGTAGAATAAAGTAATCATTTTTAATATTTGGTCGCATATCCTTTGCATGCCATGACTTCCTGATGTCTGTGACCCAAAAATATTGGGATGGCAGGTATGCCATCCGCTAAGTTACGGATTGGCGGGGCATGCCCCATACCTATACAGCACCGAGAGTTTGGCACTTTTCAGGGTTTCCTACAGAAGTAACCACAATGACCATAGACTCTGAGCCCTTAAAAACATTAACTTCTGTATGTTCTGACCTCATGTAACCACACAGCATTCAGATACAACTTCACACATCCACACAATAAAGCCCCAAACTCTCCTGCCAAACTGCCTGCCTCCGTCGCGATGTTATCCAATGGGGAGAATTATTTTTTGAGGGTATGGTCCGTATACCTGCTCATCAAGCTTATCGCCCAATAAAAACGCTTCATGCTTCATACTAATGGTTTTTAATGTTAATACAGCTAATGGCTTCATGCTTTCCAAGAAGTTACTGTGGCCTAATGGTTAGAGTGGCTGTCTCTCACACACAGGATTGTGAGTTTGAGCCCAGCAGGGCACATGCTTATTTTCCACAAAAACAATGTGCAACTGTTAAGTACTTTTCATTTATTAGACTGTTAATGTGAAAATAATAACACATTAACATATTAACATATTTTTATTGCCAAGGCAAAAGAGGTTTCCAATATTAACTGTTCAATGTTTCACTTGTACTATATCACACCCTCCCCAAACCGGACGCTCGCTCTTGTCTGGTTTGGGGAGGGTGTTAAGCTCTGCTCTTGTGGTCATGACTGACTGACTGTGGAAACCGAACCTCAACGTACCCTTGCCTCGGCCAACATTACTTTATTCATTAATTTCTTCACTTCAGCTCTGTTCACTATCCTTTTCACACATAACACAATGTCACCATAAAATTAACTACGAGGAAAATTAAGAATTTACGATAATAGCCTACATTAAGAATTGATGATAGTCTCTTTTAAGCTGCAATCCTTCAAGAGATCGGATTTATAAACCTCCCCAAATTCCCCAAACATATCTGATTCATGGTTAGTCACTTTAAAAAAGAAAAAAACAATAGCCTCCGAATGTGGCTCTAGTCTACGCTACTCTGCAGATAATGTAGCTTACTGCAAACACTTTTAATTATAATAATAATAATAATAAGAAGAAGAATAATCTTTGGTATGTACTTTCTATTGTTTTCTTTCTGGCTAAGATTCCTGGGAAATATGCGTTGTCCAATTAAGCTTGTTAGCCAACGTTACTGTTGCCAGAGAAACGTCAGTCTGCTTCTAGTCAGGAAACAGATACAAGCTAGGCTACTACGAAGCGAATCAACATGCCTTATAGCCTACATTCATTCCACTACAGAAAACTAAACTAAACCTAGCTGTCCGGTACCAAAACATTTCCCGCAGGTAACGTTCTACACTACCGGGAAAAAAAAATGCGGAGGAATTCTGCTGTGCTTATGAACTCAGTAGCTCGCTCGCTATCTCGTAGCCCACACATGGAAGGTTGGAGTTACGCATCCGGCAATCCAGTGTTGAATAGCCTAACATTAAATGTATTTAATTTTCTATAGAATACTAATAGCCCTATTTTAAAACTGTATTTACATATTTTACTGATGCAAACTATTTAGGCTGTACTAGCTATTTAGGCTGTATGTCTTTCAGCTAGAATGTGTTTGCGTCTAGCCCATTGTGCATGCATGTCTCCATATAGATGTGGTTCATTAATTTACTTGCTTCTTAATGATCCATAGCTCAGGTGGTGCTGTTCATTGTATTTCATTACACATTAAATACTGCTCATCTACAAACTCTTTTAATGTAATTGTGTGCTGTCTGTAATAGGATAACTGTTCTCATTCTTGTCAATAGAGGGCGGTATGTTTAAGCGAATGCCTGCATGCATTTCTTTGGAATGCATGTCTCTCTCCGTGTTTATCTTCATGCATCATTCATCATTAGTTAGCTATAAAAAAATAAGTGATATCAGATCAAAAACGTCTACGATGTAAAAAAAATAAAAAAGCCACGTTACTCACGCATAGCCTACAGAGCGCTGTCTATAAGTCCTTAATTCCAACTTGCAAAAACTAGGCCTGCCTTTAAAAGTATTGATATCAAAATGTGGTATCCACATCCACATTGATATCAAAAGTTACAACTAACAATAATGCCTATCATAGCTCACACTAAATAAACTAGCTCTATTCCAAAGCAATGCTATCCAAACTTTCTTAAATTATTTAATGAAACTTGGCCCTGTGTTTCTTCATCTCCATCTCAAGAGAATGTGGTCAATGAAACTGTATGTGCCACATCAAACTGCAAAATGAAAATAATTTATAGTGGAAATACTCTGATTCATGTGTTGCACTTAGAAATTAAACAGAAAAATTACTACACTATAGGGCATGTTTGAACAATTGTCTGCATCCACTGCTTTGGGTCTATGAAAAGCACAGAATTAATAAAATGTATTATTATTATTATTATTTTTTATTTATTGATTTATTTATTTGGATTTATATCAAAACCTGTGTGGTTCTACAGAGCATAGATATCCTTGTGTTCACAAAATTCTGTTTGCAAATATCATAAATGCTATTATGTTAAGAAAATTGGTACTATTACGTATTTGCCACCATCTGACATGTTTGGATACGTTTGTAAAATTCTATATGTACGCTATTTTCTAGGTTAAAATATTACTCATTTTTATCTGCATTTATTTATTCGTCCCCCCTTTCTCTATTGTACATGATGTTTCTTGATATAAATGTCTGTTTGTGAATTGTAAAGAATTCTGTAGCAGCAGTTAACATTTTAAAACCTGTACATTTTCTAAAGTAAACTTGTCAACAAAGTACAACCATATCCTTTCTGGAGTGTAATTATTCATCAACTGTTAAAAACATTCATTGAAATCATATGTTGTTCCATAAGGCACAATCTCTTCACATGCAAAGATGAAGAAACACAGGACCAAGTTGCATTAAATAATTTAGGAAAGTTTGGATAGCATTGCTTTGGAATATAGCTAGTTTATTTAGTGTGAGCTACGATAGGCAATATTGTTAGTTGTAACTTGGCCACATTTTGATATCAATACTTTTAAAGGCAGGCCTAGTTTTTGCAAGTTGGAAGTAAGGACTTATAGACAGCGCTATGTAGGCTATGCGTTGAGGTAACTTGGCTTTTTTTTATGTCGTCGACGTTTTTGATCTGATCATATATACAATATGATGTCTTATTTTCTGGTACTCTTACGAGCGATACTATAACTTCTCTGCATTTGAATGGATCTCTATGGGAATTAGGGGGGGGGACTAGATTTAGCTGTAAATTATGCTGTGGAAAAGTCTGGAATACATGGTTGCCGAAATGGCTGTAAGTAATCAAGGGTCTGAGGTATCAAACGAGCTTCAAAACCATCACTCTACTGCCAGATATGCAGTAGATATTGATGGATCTCTTTAAGGGTTGTTTCTCCGTGACAAATTTTCCTATTGAACTCTTTGGAAAAAAATAAGTCAGGAGAAGAAACCCTACAAGTTTATCCATCCATATCTACTGCATATCTGGGAGCAGAGTGATGGTTTGAGGCTTGTTATGATACGTCAGACCCTTGATGACCTGGAGCCATTTAGCCAACCATGGTGTTCCATACTGTTCCAGTGTAATTTACAGCTAAATCTAGTCCCACCCCCCAATTCCCATAGAGATCCATTCAAATGCAGATTATAGTATCACTTGTAGGAATACCAGAAAAAAAGATATCAAGAGTCTTTTTTATATTGTTGGGTCACATACATCAGGAAGTCATGGCATGCAAAGGATATGCGACCAAATATTAGAAATGATTACTTTATTCTACATTATGTTAAACTGTGCAATATTTTTTTATGCCTGAAAATGGAGGAGACTATGTACGGTTCTATAATTTCTGAAGGGCTCAAATGAAAGCTGACAGTCTGCACTTCAACCTCATTGTCATTGTAATCTTTCAAACTCAAAGTGCTAGAGTACAGAACCAAAATAACAAAAAATATGCCACTTGTCCAATGAATTACGGTGCTCACTGTAACTCAAGTCGCCTGGTTTCTTGGGTCCGAATCAGTTGCTGATCTTTCGGTGTAACCAAAAACCAGCAGACACTGTGGCTCCCCAGGGCCAAGATTGAGGATCACAGTAATAAAGTATCTTTTTTTGTTGTCACCCCATTTTATGTTTATGGCAATTTAATTTTGATTTAATGCGGAATTACCTAAATTCTGAGTAGGGCTAAGTCAGGAATGTGCTCCTGAAACGGAATTTAATTCCTTAACTTGATGTGGGCGTCAGTCCATGTTAAACCCTTGTTTTGGGCCGGAATGTTCTGTGAGGATTTGTGCAAGCTGGTGGAAATGGAGCCCTGCTGAAAATCACTTACCAAACAGCTGACTATTACACACCACTGGCTCTGTGTCGTGCTCCTGGGGAGTGGGCCAGCTTTGCGCGCTGTTGTGGAACCTGCCGTTTCACTGAGCCCAGTACTTTCCATCCCACTAAGCGCACCCGCCTTTCGTTTGCTGTAATGTTGCGAGTGCCATAGCATGCTAGCATCAGAGTCTGAGCACCCCGTGGAGCGTAGAGGCAGGAGGGGGCTTAGAGTGGCTTAAGCCATCTGCCTTGGCTCAGCCTGTCTGGTTCCTGAACTGAAATGCTTTTCCATGAATTAACTTCCTCTGCCAACAGCCAGTTTATTGGCACACTGAACCGCACCACTGCTGATGATCCACTGTTATTGGTGATCTGCATTTTGAATAATTAGATTTTAAATATTTCTTACATGGCAAAAGCCAAGCAGATTCAACCTCCTATTATTGCATGTCCTAGAGCAGTGTTGCTCAAACCAGTTCCTGGGAACATACTGCGTCGTCTGTGTTTTAGTACATTTGATTGACTTTTTTAAGTGAATGCTGATCCTTATATGTTATCATTTCATGAATCTACTATAAGTCATTTGTAAAATGTGCAATTGAAGGGGACTTGCTGTGTATAAATAAAGACTTCCTTGGGTGCTTCTACTGGAACACATTTCTACAACCCGTAGCTGTAACAGAGAGCTACAGCCAATACATTTTTAGTGAAGGTGTTACATTAAGAAATCAATCAATCAAAGCTGATTTATTGAATGAAAAACCAGCATAAACTGTATGGGTCCCCAAGACCAGGTTTGAGAAGCGCTGATTTAGATGAAACTCAGATCCTTTCAGGGCACACGGTTCTATTTTCACTCAAACTTTCAGGGTGAATGATGATCAGATTAGTGAAGCAACTGTTATTTTATGCCGGGTTTCTCTACAGAGATATTTGTCATTACGGAGGATTTCAGGCGGCTTTTTCAGTCGACGACTTCGGCCGATAATGAAGCTGCACATGAACTCCTCCAATGCGCTGACTGCTGAGCGATAACAAGCACGCTCTACACTGGAGCCGCATGCTTGCTGCGCTCTCCCGAATTGACAACGGGGGTTTCAGCAATGGGACGGGCCTAAAAAAAAGCAATTGGGCCTCCTAAATAGTGAAAAATTAAAGGATGAGAAGAACTTTAAAAATAGGAAATACTGAAATTGAGGTAATACATATTTAGTCTCATTCATACAGTGTGTGATGAACCCAGTTCTGGCAATATATTTCCCATTGGAGTTTTCACTTTTAATATTTTTTGCCCTAAAATGGCTGAAGACAAAATAGGGAAATAAAATAAAGTGAACGCATTCACTTACCGTGGCAGATACCAATCTCAGACCAGGTGGCTTCCCAGGCAAATTCAACAATTTGCTGCTATCCTTTTGGATGAAAATCATCTCCCATGATTACATTACATTACATTACATTTATTTAGCAGACGCTTTTATCCAAAGCGACGTACAGTAAGTGCGTACAGAGACATTATCAAGATCACTACAGAACAGACAGGGCAAAGCACATCCTTCACATAATGTAGCAGCTATCCCTAGCAATGAGCGTCGACTGTAGTTCACAGTAAGCTGTGGGAAAATCAGCAACACCACACTACCATTCCAAATACTATTGTAAACTATAATAAACAGACAGGAAAACACAGGGAACAGGGAACTGATATTCCTAGGTGAGGGTATCAGTCAAGGTGGAGTCTGAAGAGGTGTGTCTTCAGGCCTCGACGGAATGCAGGCAGGGTTGGAGTAGAACGTAGGGGAATGGGAAGTTCATTCCACCACTGAGGAGCTAATGTGGAAAAACTCCGCAGTCGGGACAAGCGAGAGCCTTTGACACGGAGGGGGGGAAGTGCCAGTCGCCCTGCTGTAGAAGAGCGAAGTGGTCGAGCAGGAACATAGTTCTGGATTAAGTCCTGCAGGTAGGCGGGGCCTGTCCTATTGGCTGCAGTGTAGGCCAGGGTCAGAACTTTGAACCTGATCCTGGCTGCAACTGGCAGCCAGTGGAGAGACCTCAGCAGGGGGGTTACGTGGGAAAATTTCGGGAGGTTGAACACAAGCCGGGCAGCTGCATTCTGGATCAGTTGAATGATTTGGTTCTATATGTTTGTGCTTTTTATATAATTTATATCCCGTTCATGTGTGCGATTTATCAGGTTGGGAAAGGTTGCAAAATTATTTTTTCTGGAACCAACTAAAATCTTCCTCCAAAAATGCAAATGCCTATTGCATCAACTGACCCCAGATGTTTCATTGGTTTTGTGGCACAGTAAATTACCTTTACAGGACAAAAACGTGGAGCGTTCATCTTCACTTACAACTGGCATCTTGTATCTAGTATTCTTGTGATAAGAAGTATTCGGCCTCCCATGATTTTAACCAATTCTCAAACTACAGCAAAGCATATGTCTTTAATCTTATCTGCATGCATTTTTTAAATTAAACTATGTGTGGTGTCAGTTAGTGATGTCTTGCATATAACTGCAGAGAGTCTCCAGTTTAAGTTAATTAAAAAAACTCTGCAGCTTTCTTGGCTGCTGCTTCTGTTTTTAGTAATCGCAGGATGTTATTAATTTCCTCTTGTGGGTCTTCTGGGGGTTACTACACGCAAAGAAACCAAGCTTTCTTCTGTCTCTTTTCTCTTCCCTCATTTTGCTTTGTGTCTTAAGCGACAGACAGTAAGGACGAGGAGATCAAAACCCCTAAGAAGCTCTTTCTGGGTACGTACAGCTCTGTCTGTCACCAAAAGCCAATCATGCTTCATCGATCCTGCTCCTCCTCCTCCTCCTCTAACGTTATTAACTGCATGGCTGTGCCTCACATGCCCTGTCATCTCTCATCTCCCCGTCACGTCACCTCCGCATTGATTCGCTTAGCTACACGTTGCCCTGATTGACGTCTCAATCTCCATCTGTGGCATGCTAATTTCAGTTCTCTGTAGACACTCTGCTGAGGTTGTTTAATTATTGTGTGCGGCGCAGCGGTCCGGCATGTTTGAACAAAATGGTACGTTTTGTTCTGTGCCGCTGCTCAGCCAACAACGGGGATAATGTCTTTGCATGTTCTGTAGACCATGGTGGCTGCACTCAATTCCTGAAGGGCTACCTGTACATTAGTTTTCAGTTCCCTGGCTTAAGTACCCAAATGTTATCATTAGCAGTGTTTACACACATGCAAACACGCTTCAGATATGATGTATCTAGTGATGGGAAAATGAAGTATCATGACATCAGAAATGGGTGGAGCTGCCTTATGCTACCAGTAACTCGCTGATTTGAACCAATCGTTGCGTTTTGTTGTGGAGAGCAAAACCTTTTGATTGGTTTTGGGAAAGGTCAGTGATTGACAGCTAACTGTAGCTGAACCCTTTTTTGATGTCAGTATGCTTTCTCCCATCACCAGACAGAGGTGGAAATCCAGGGGACATACAGTAAAAGTCCTGTCATGTGTTTCTTCTGCCCATAGACTCCAGCCAGCTGATTTCACTAATTGATTCTACCTCCTCGCTGAAGAATTATGTTAATTAGCAAATCCAGGTGATTGGAGCAAAATACTGGGGAGGACTTTTACTTTATGTCCCCTGGATTTCCACCTCTGTCACCAGATATGTAATATGTGATTAGGCTTGTAGACTGTTATTGAGGGATGGCCCTCTAGGATCTGAGTGCGATACCCCTGCTATGACCTGTGGGGTCTGTTCCTGGCTTGAGATCTGTGCTCTTATTTCAAAATTCTACACAGGTTAAGCCCCTCCCCCCCCCCCCCCCCCCCCCCTACGTGCACCTTACTTAAGTGTTGATGTGGATGCTTGGTGTGGAATCTCACTGAAATGAAGTTTCCTGTTGAACTCAGAGTTATGTGAATCCTGGCTTGAGATACAGGAAAAGATGGTATAAATGGGGCAAATGTATTGACCAGGGCCTCTTTTCCCAAAAGCAAGACTGTTTTGTGTTTGTGCTTTATAAATTTTATGAGGAAAATTATTAAAAGTTACATGACATAAAAAAAGATAATCAAAATAGAGGGAGAAAGACGAAAAACAAACAATTCAATTCAATTCATATAAAAATAAATCTTTATCTAAGATCCTTTTGGGAAACAGGGCCCAGCTCAAGTAGTTTTTTTTATTTTTGTCCCAAATGGGCAACAATGGTTTTACATGCAATACTGACAAAATGGGTTCACCAGTATCATATTATGGCAATGTTCAAATTAATAATATGAAGACCAGTTAAAATGATACCTGTTTAAATAAATATTTAAATGTCACCACATTCGGTAGCCCATTACTAATTAATTGTGAATATTGTCTACTGCTAGCATTGGAAGAACTTAGAATCCAATGAGCATGTTCCCTGATTTATTTTTAAAGGCCATGTAAGCAAGCCGCTACATTGAGCAAAGTCTGATACTACCTGTGGAATTTTCTTCGTTCTCCTTTCTGTCAACATTATTACTTACAAGAGAAGTAACAAAGCCTGTACTTTTTTTATGGATATATTGCAACTGAGTAAGGGTGTGGTTTATTGCTTTATTTTGCCAACATCGTATGTGCAGGCTGTTCAACCTAAGGCTTTTTAAATATGTTTAACATTTGTGATCTTAACAGCAGAGGCTTAAAGTTCTCATAATGTTTGCGTTTCATATACTTGCTTAACAATCACTTTCTCTATCGGCAGGGAATTAATTTTTGCGTTCTCTTTGCTCAAGTGATATAAACAATTTTCAGTAAAATCTATTTAATCACGACAAAGACAATTTTTCTGCACAAACGTCAGCTGTCAACTTCTATTTCCAGCAAACTCTGCAAATTTTTATTTTGTTGTCTCAATGTCTAATGTCTAAATCAGGGCTGCCCAACCCTGTTCCTGTAGATGTACCATCCTATAGGTTTTCACTCCAACCCTAACAAAGCACACCTCATTCAACTGCTAGAGATCTCGTTGTTGATATCTCGTAATTGGTACAATCATGTGTGCCAAATTAGGGTTGAAATGAAAACCTACTGGATGGTAGATCTCCAGGAACAGGGTTCTGCAGCCCTGGTCTAAATGAATATGTGGCTTGTCGGAGATATACTTAAGCATGTCTCGGACTGTTGTTTCCTACAAGCCACATTTTAATTTGGGGATTGGGTGATGTAGAAGTGAAGATGAAACCCTTTTAAATGTATATAATGTCAACTATTTTATAATTAAAGTCACCCATACTTAACTCCATTTCAGAGTTAAGCGATTGTAAATCTGAAGTCCCGCATATACCTCGGAGTGCATAGAAAGCACTTCTATTCCTCAAGTCAGATTTAGGCCCTGTGTGTACAACTTTATTTTTAACATATCGGTTTTTCTATGGTCAATCCACTCCAAATGACTGTTTATGTTGCATGCCTGTGAAGAATAATCTTGACTGTTAGGCCTATTCATGTGTTGTAAAATTGTTTTAGGAAACCAATTTGTCTTGAAGCCATGCATGTAAAACCTTTTATTGCCAATTACTAACCTTGTTTCTTTCCTGTGATTTGGATCAGAGATAACATAGGTCTGAATACATTTATAGCCTACTGATCTTCCCTGTATAGATTTGTGCTTTTCTTAGGACTCAAATGAAAAAGATCCTCAACTTCCAGGCCTAAGTTATGCTGTTCACCTACAGCCAAACCCTTACTCACTCTTGTGTGTACTGTAGTTAATTTTAATCCTCTCTGCTTAATTAATTGTGGGTGTTTTCTATAATTTGTGGTTTATCATTTGGTTCTCTTGTAAGAGTTTGTTGAGCTCAGAATGTTAACTTGGAATTTGTTAATGCTGCTTGGTCTGCTATTTTCCTTGTTGCCATGACAGCATTAACAAAAAAACTACTTCCATATGAATGAAATGATTCTTTGTGTGGATTTGCGGATGTCCTAGTGACTGTCCTGGGGGGATTCAATTACGCTTGCTTATCTGTACATAGATTTTGTGTCCATTTGTATTTCAGCTGCATTTACATTGATATTCTATTACACCTCACGGACATTCATAGTGGTTTTATATAAACAGTTTTTCCTGAATAGGATATTGAATGATGTGCAGTGGGTCACAACAGCATACATACCTGTGAAAAAACCGTTGCTCTTCTACTGTGTAAACAGTAGATGGTGCTAACAAATAAGTTTTGGATTCAAGTATCTCTATCAAACCACATAGTGTCCGTTGCTTTCCCTTTAGGCTGTGTTAAGTTTGGCTTTATTTTACAAAGCTTACTTGTATCATATCTTCCAGGAATGAAAATAAAAAATAATTGTCGGAATGCATTATATAGTAAACCGCTTTGTTCAGTGATGCGTTCAACACCATGTCTGTTTTGACAAGCGAGCCCCCTTCTCCAGCGGAACAGGCAATGTTTGTAGGGTGGGCAGGTTGCTTGTGGCGAAGCTCTCTAAAAGAACATGCAGTTAAATCGATAAATAAACAATTATGCTGTCATTGCGGTTAGCTTTTAGGGCAAACCCTGTAGTATCTTCAAAACGGTAGTGATTATACTGTACTCTGTTGTAGTGATTTAGAATTATTAATGACCATCATCCCTGGGGATGGAAACCTTGTTCCCCCTTCCTCAATGTGCAGATAAATCAAAAGCCACTTGGGAGCATTAGAGTGTACAATGTACAGACTGCCTTTCTCCTTTGTGCTCCATTTTATCTACTGCATTTACCACAGATTTATTGATGTTTGTGATTATCTGTTTTTGTATGAAATTATATCATACAAAAACATAGTAAATTATATCATACCAAAACATAGTAATAAAGCATTCTCAGAATGAATCTGTTTGGTGAAGAACTGCAGTACTGGATGTGTGGGCAGGGTTAGACTGTCAACATGGTAGACTACCTATTTTTTTCCCCCCTTTCTTTTTATCTAACTTCAGACTTGAGTTTGTGCAGAAGAATTTAATTTTTTCATTTCTAAAGTACATTTTCAACAACTTGTTTTTGCCATGCTTGTAAACTTCACAAAGTAGTTTGATTTAGATCAAGGTACCAAAGTTTTAAAATCCACTGGAATAATTCTTTTGTTACCACCTTTCAGGGGAATGGGTGAGGTACTAGAGTGTAAAAAAAAACAGATGATGCAATTGTGTGGAAAAGTTTTCCACTGTTGTTGAAGAGTTTCCATCGCTGTTGCATAATTGGCTCCCTCTAGTGCGTGGGGGTGTCAGCAGCAGGAATGGTTCTGGCTGAGCCACCGGCTGCCTTTGTTTCACATCAGTGTCGATCTTCTGAATCTGCTCGTGATGCAGAAGAAGAAGTCCACATGAAAAATCTATTTTGAAAAGCAGAAGACGACAGTTTTTTTAATTTAATTTTTTAAAATTTTTTAAAAGCTTTCCTTCTAGTCCCAGGTTTGACGCAAATAATATTTCTGAGCCCGTTTCAATGAATGTTTCGGGTGTTCAGAATTTGATTCGAAATCCCTGACTGTTTTGTGAATAACCTTTGCCTCTAGTCCCTGCTGTTTTGAGGAGTGCTCCTATATTACATTTTGCGTTGTAAGATAGATGGCTTTGAAGAGGCTTGGTGCGGTGGACGAGCTTCTCCCTGCCTGAAGTGCAGCCCTGAGAACAAGACGTCAGTTCCACTTCCATCCCTCATGTAACTCATTGGAACTGACGGCACGTCACGTCCCTTAATTGCGGAGTGAATGCGGGCGTTCTGGATTGATCTCGCAGGTAAAGACGGTAAAGGCGCGTTGTAATTCAGTTACGAGCAAACAGAGTGAAAGGACGGCAAGAGAAAAATAAACCTTCGTTCTTGTGAAGTAGAGCGTGAATGCTTCCAGCTACTGTAACGCTAACAAACGCCGCCCTAATTTACTGGTACCCTTAATTACGAATGTATTGTATGCGGCCTAATTTCAAATTAGAATTCGGTTTCAGTTAATTGTTGGGGGGGGCGGGGGTCCATCGTAAGTGTTGGCGCATCCTCTTGTTATTCATATTGTCATTTAGCCAGTACTGATCATTGGGAATTTAATTACAGTGTACTGCTCAGTTTCACTAATTCTCATTATTCTACTTAAAGAAAGGAGCGTAATCTTCTTTGAAAAGTAGCAATCAATTCTAGGAACCCACAAGAGTCAAAAGATTTGGAGTGGTAAAAGGGAGTGGGGGGTGCCCGCGCTGACTGCTGCATTCCTCCTCCGCTCTGTTGTTTTTTATTTTTTTTATTTAGAGAGTCGGTAGGCTCGGTTTCTGCCTCAGATAAATGTAATGATTATGCCGTATCGTTTTCAGGGCTTGCAATGCAGTAAGGGTTTTACTTCACCAATGCTATAGGAAGTTGCCCTTTCAGCCTGCCTCCAATTTAGTTTGTTCACGGTGAGATATAATGTGATGTAATGGCAGATTTTGTGGTGAGCTGGATTGTCTGTGCTATAAGAGCTGTGTGTGGCTGAGCTTCAGAAGGTATGTTTGGGCACCCTCTTGCTTGTGTTGAGCGCTTGGCGTGCGGAGGATGCCAACCCCTTAATGCCCAGATGTCCAATCATACACAGCTGGCAGCATGAAAACTGCCCAGTTTTGGAAAACCCGTTGGTACAGGGAACGGATATAAAACTCTCCCAGGATAATATTAATACTGTAATGAGTCCCAAATCCCGCTATGGTCAAGTGGCTGCCCGTTTCAGTCATTAGCAATAACGGTGTGATCCAAGTCGCACGTAGGCAGCGGATCGGGACAGCTGAGCCGGCACGTGTTGCCGAGGAGCTCTTCATCCGCGTGCACTGGCAGAAGGATAGCGGGAGGCTTACGACGTCGGCCTTCGGTCAACCCGGGGGCCCTGATTAAACGCGGAGCCACATCATTCGCTGCGAACGTTAGTCACCCATCAAAGCCATGCGGTTTGTTATGATTGTGCAGCAAGCTTCTCACCCTCAACAGCTGCAGGGATTGGACAGGACAGACATTGGACAGATTCCATTAGATTCCAGGAGGGAAACCTCAGTGGCTAGGGGGTAGCCCCCGGCTGGATCATTTGTCCTACCCATCAATGGGTTTGTGGGCCATGAACGTGGGCACTTGAGGCTCTGAAAATGGGAAAAGTTTCATGGGCTCCAATCTGAGGCTTTGTGTTGTTAAATAAACTGCACTGCGTATAATTTATTTTACTGTCCCGTCTCAAGACTGGAGGACTGCTGGAGGAGCTTGCTGCTGTTGGAATGGTGCTTTTCCATAAACTGACCAATTGGAGTGCGCAAACGTGCACAGACATTCAAGTACCATAAAAGGCTGGTATGAACTGTGAGACTTTGTGCAGTTGATCTTCTTTGTGTGTCTGTCGGTGTGTAAGGACACGCGCGCTCGTATGTGTGAAACCCCCAGCTCTGTCGGTGTGTAAGGACACGCGCGCTCGTATGTGTGAAACCCCCAGCTCTGTCGGTGTGTAAGGACACACGCTCGTATGTGTGAAACCCCCAGCTCTGTCGGTGTGTAAGGACACACGCGCTTGTATGTGTGAAACCCCCAGCTCTGTCGGTGTGTAAGGACACACGCGCTCGTATGTGTGAAACCCCCAGCTCTGTCGGTGTGTAAGGACACACGCGCTCGTGTGTGTGAAACCCCCAGCTCTGTCGGTGTGTAAGGACACACGCGCTCGTATGTGTGAAACCCCCAGCTCTGTCGGTGTGTAAGGACACACGCGCTCGTATGTGTGAAACCCCCAGCTCTGTCGGTGTGTAAGGACACACGCGCTCGTATGTGTGAAACCCCCTGCTCTATGTAGTGTGTGGGTAGTGTGTTGTACAGGCATATTCCAATAGGATAATTTTACCTCAGCATCTTACCAGATGGCCCCAACTGCCATTCTGGCTGGTTGATATCAGTATTTATCACTTAGTTTTTTTCAGTTGATTGAATCAGAGCGTTACAGGCCCTTTCTCACTGGACTCTGCTTCCTTTCCTTTCCTTTCTCAAACCAGTGTTTTCACTCTTTTCTTTTACTCCAAATGTATAATACTCAAATGCATATATGGAACTGTCCCATCACCACGTATCCTTCACAACATTAAGAAAGTGCAGTCACTTTGTGGTGCTTTGAGGACCAGCTACTTCATGAGCATGCGGTGAGAGGGACTGTTCCCTCCTAAACTGGGAACAGCCCAGTTAGATTTTCTCTGCAAGCTGCTTGTCAGGCTCAATTTCATTGCTTGAGAAACACTAAGGTACAATAATCGGGTGCAGCAATGTGTTCTCTACAATTTTGGGCGAACGTAACCACCTTCTTCTTCACGGACTGCAGAGAGTCTTACTTGGCTGAGAACTGTGTTTAACAAAATCGGGATGCAATTAGACTCAATTACAAATAATTCTCCTCCTCGGCTCTCATTTTGTTTCCAACTCCCAGCATGACGCGCACAGCAGATTGCATCTTTTCTGGTCCCCCTTTTGCAATGTAAAGCATCTCTTCCGAACATGTTACCACCAGGAAGCAACGCGGGTCTCTGCTCGGGAAGCCGTTTTAGTCACTTGCGCTGATAGTGTCTTAATCCAATTTGCAGAGTGCCGATTAGTTGCCTACACACAGACGTCTGCCGACACAATACGGATCAAGTAGCTGAGCTCAGATCAGCCACTTACATTGCTTTCTCTGTGAAAGCAGGAAAGACGGCTCTTGTCTTCCTTGGGTTCAGAGGAGTCTGGAGTTTAAAGGCAGTCTATTCATTGTATGGTTTGAGCAGTGATATATTGAGAGAACTATTGCTGTGTTTCGTTTTTAGTAACTAGGGTAAGGCCTCTCTTGGGTTCGTTCGGCTGTCAAGTGATCCCAAAGTAAGCCTGAAAGTTTCCCCTACAAACCGTGGGTTGGTGTGCTTATCACTACTTAGTGTAGCCTGAAGCTTTTATACTTATAACGAAAAGGGGAGCTGGATTTTGACTCTCAGACAAGCATAGTACATGTATAATACCGGTATGCCCGCTGCTGAGCACCCACAGGGGTTGCACTTTGCTATCCATCACTGCACCAATCAAAGAGCTTGCTTAAAGAGCCTGTGCAATCAAAATCACAATTTCTTTTAAATAGATGTAAATGCATAACAAACCAAAGAATACAAATACTGTGATTATTAAGCCTTTATATTCAGCTGAGTTTTTAAATTGAGTTTTCTTATTGTGAGAGTTTTTATACTACCCACTACAGGAAAAACTATCTTTTCTTCCAATAGTATTGGTCCTTTTGAGACCATGTTGCTTACACGAGCACCATGGCAATTTACATTGTAACCACTCAGCAAGATATCCATTTAGTTGGCTGCCAATTAGAAGTGCACTTGAAGTGAATATCCATTACGGAATGAACATGCTATTTTCTGGCTTCCAGCTTTTGTGTTAAGAAACAGCATGTTTTGCATAAAAGGGAAAATTTTTAAATAATTTTCCTGTTCATAAACTTGGAAAGGGTGATAAGTATATATCTCTCACTTGTGGCTGAAAGAACACTCTCAAGAACATACGTGATTGGTCGGGGTCTTTAAAAAGCTTGGGTCTGCAACGGTGTTCTTTGTAGATGTGTTGAATACCGATCGTGCTGGTCGTCCACGGCAACGCAAGCATGGCTGAGTGCGCTCGCTCCTGGATATGCGATCAGTGTTGGTCGCCCCAGTGCTCCCAGGAGGGAACTCTTGTTCATCTTGCAGTCTAGTTTTGCCAGTTCCTTTGCTGGCACTGTAGGGACTGTAGCCCTCCAGTGCCCTGCTTCAGAGACGCATTGGTCTTTCCGGGGAAGCCAGCCAGGTGAGGGCGGGGGTGTGCTCCATTTTGTTTTTTTTTGGCAACTCATTTATCACAACCCTCCTGGGTGTTTACTTTGCATAGCAGTCGCCGTGACAAATTACTCCCGTCATCCTGCCTGTGGTTCGCTCCCCTCCCTGTCCCTGACTGGCTTGTTACTGGACCTCTGCAGTGGCACTTTCCTCAAGGGGGTGGGAGGGGTGCTGGCAAAGACAGTGGTCACAGACCTGTCCACTATAGCTTTTCCTGTATGGATTTGCTGACCCTCTGGGTGTTTGAGAGCCTTTTTTTAATCTGCTTGTTCAGCTTGGGTCTTGGCTAATGTTTTAAAAAAAAAGTGTTTTTCAGTTGGGGTTGGATTGCTCTTTTGCTGGAAACTTGCTGAAGATGATCATGAAAGGCCACGTGCTGAATAAATTAGCACCACTGTTTTTGACAACTCCTTTTCAGACGAGACTCCAGGAGTTTTGCTGAATGTTGCAGATGGTTCTGCATATGTCTGCCACTGCTCGCAAATAAGAGGGGAGGTGGCTTGTGATTTTAACATTAGTGAAGCGGTTTTTACCCTGAAGAAGCCATCCTCATAAAAAGGCCTCATCTCATCAGGACGCACTGCTGATACCCATGTCAGTTGTGGAGCTTTCTCTTCATTTTGTTTGTATTGACTGCTGACCAAATGCCCGCCATGGCATAGCACATGTGTTCCGAGGTGCTCCACTACTTGGTCAGTGTCATTCAGCATTTATTTCCTGATGTTTGTTGTCTTGTTTGGGTATATGAAGAAATACTGTACAAGAGGAGAGTATCTTGCAACTGTAGATATTTTTCGATACAAGGAATTCGCATAAACTCAGAGTTTATAAGAGAATGTGACCTCTCAAAACGCAGGACCCCACAAACAGTCTCAGAACTACTGGAATGAAACATTACGCGCTCACCGAGTGCACTCTTTACACCAATAAACATTAGTTGTAAATTACAGGTTTTTGTCCTTGTAGATATCTACCCTAAACTGGATTGCAGAATGTCATCTATAAGTGCATAGTAATTACACCCTACAAATAGCCTCCAATCTTGCTTCAAAAATAAGAACTACTAAAAACCAGAAGATCTCTTTACCTTGCGCTTTTTGTACTCGGTGGCAGAGAAAGGCTCGGTTGGCTTTGGATCGGAGCTGTATCAGCCCTTTCCCACCTGGCTCTGCTGTGGAGCCTGGAGCAGTATGGCTACCAGGTGCCTACGCGCTGGACAGAGCTGCACAACGGTGGTCTATCTGCATCCCAAGGCTGCTGCAGTCCTGTACTCAGATGTAGGTGAGCCCAGAGGATGAGCATTTCTGCCATTTAGTTTCTGCCTTGTTTAGTTAGTGGGGATTTTTAATGTGTTGTACACACGGTCTCCTGAGCGGTTTGATTGGTGCTAGCATTCGTCATGAGTGCAGGCTGGGCTCACGTGTAGACCCCCACCTAGTCTCAACGGCATCCAGCAGACCCCCATCATAATTTGAATTTTTAAATAAAATTTATTTTAAGTTTTTATATTATGAAATATTTCCCCAAATCTGTATATAATCGTTGCATATGAAGACTGGTCAGGGACACCCCCCCCCTACAGTACCTTCAAAGACCCCCAGTTGAAAACCCAGGGTGTAGACGCTACATTGCCTGGGCTAGGTCAATTGGTCGCGTATGGTATGGAATCCGCAACTCGGGGACACAAAACATTACGTGTTCCTCTCCAAGGGCAACTGACAAGCCTCTGATCTTGACAATCGAAGGGAAATAAATACATTTAGGTCATTCTCTCTGCAGGTATCCTGCAGGTATTCTCTCTGCAGGCAACCAATGTAATAACTATTGCAGGGAAAGCAAAGTGTTATTTTCAAATTCTCTGGAATAGAGGACCAATTAATGGTGCCATTTAAAGTACTATCCTAACCTTGTGGTCTTGTTTATCTGTACGTGTGAATATAAGCACTGCATAGCTGCTTTGATTGGTTTAAAAGGTTGCTTTTGCCTTTTCTGCTACAGTGGAACTGCTACAATGGAATATCCAGCAGCTCAGTCTCTCCTGCCTTTTGCCTGTCCTACATGATCGGTAAAAAAAGAACACCACGCTTCTTCAGAGCCACCATTATTATGTTGCATAGTACATTTGCGGTACAGAACAGCAGGTTAATTACAAAGGCATTTCTGAAAGGTCTCCTTTCCGATTTTGCGGCTGTGGTGTACGTTTAAGCTCATTTCAGATATTAATGGAATAATGTGGTTTTTATATAAGTTATTTTCTAATCCTGCCCATGGATATCTCTTGGTATGTTCTTTGTTTGAGTAGTCTTGAGCCATTTGCAATGAGAAGCTGGGAATGGTCAAACGCCTCATGAGAATACTGAGAGAATAGACGCATGAGAAATAATGTATCATTCTTAATTAACAAACCAGGTTTATAGCTGCTCCTGTGTATGCTACTATATTTTTCACTGTCAACGTACTTTTTTGAGCTTGCTAGCACCAGTGCTTTTGCCCCCAAAAGTTAACATACAGCCTTGCCATGAAGATATAGCTAAATTTCATGAAAACAAAGTACAAAATGGGAAATAGAGACTATTACTGAGGCAGAAAGCATGTAAATGATTCATTATGAAAAATGTCTTGCCACTTCAATTTTGTGAAATGACTTGTGCCCATTGAACCGGCATTTTTGTTTTTGTGTTCTGTCATGCCGACACACTTGATCTGTTCGGCTGTTCGGGAGACTACGGCCTTTTGGCTTTCGTCTTGAAAGTCGGGGCAGTAGCGAGGGGTTCTGGGAATATTTATGCGATGCTTTGCCAAACCCAGAATGAATTTTTGCAGCCATTAATGGGACTGTCTCTCCTGGCCGAGCTGGAGCTCAAAGCAAGCAGAAAGAGAGGCCTGGGGGCCTAGCCGTGAAAGCAGCAGAGGCAACGTTCCAGAAGCCTCTAGTTTGCTGAGGCACAGCTGATAGCATTGATTATTTTGGTCAGTAGCACCTTATGTCCTCCCTTTTAAATGTCCTCAGGGACTTGTCTGCTGCCAGAGAGTGAGGCTTCATGGACAATCACTGCATTTTTGCTATGCAGCCAATCAAAGACTTTATTGGCTCAAAACTAGTCTGTGATTGACAGAATGTGGTTGCCCCACCCCCTGATGGGGCCTCACTCTATCTTCACGAGTCTCAGGTAAGTATGCTTCAGCCACGCAGTGCATGATCGGTAAAGAAAGAACACCACGCTTTTTTAGAGCGACCATTATTATGTTGCGTAGTACATTTGCGGTACAGAACAGCAGGTTAATTACAAAGGCATTTCTGAAAGGTCTCCTTTCCGATGTTGCAGTGCAGCTTTCTTGAATGCCATCTGTGGTTTTGGCTGCAGAAGTGGCCTTTCCTTTAATCATGCCTGTGTCTGTCCACCAGTTTGTGTGCCTTTGATAGTGGCTACCTTCAGTCCTGGGCATGTCAGTCCTCCCTACCACATTTGTAGCGGCTTCTCAGACATGGGGTTCAGAAAATGCACATTGTAAAGATTTTACCTGTGGCCTTCCACGCCTGACATAGGCCTACCCTCTCCAAAGGTTTCCTTACCCAGTTCCAGAATATTTTATTAGTTTCCTCTGTGAATGCTTCATGCTTCCGTGATTTAAAATAAATAAATAAGTTAAAAAAATGTATATTTTAAAGAGCATTTCCCCTCTTCTTGCATGAGCAATAAAGTGCTTTTCAGGAAGTACTTGCTTCCATGGCCTGGAGCTTTGAGTCTAATCATTCTCCATGAGTTACCTATTAATATCAGCGGTGAGTTTTTGACAGTTTGTTACATAACACTGTCCCGAGTACATCTTTTCTTGCTGTATTATGTTGTGGACCTGTATCTACTAGCTGTTGCTGACAGGGAACTTTATCGATGCATTAATTGTCACTTTTTTGTCAGATTTCTGTTGATGCCTTGAATTGGAATAGCTTTGATATCTTGCCCTCGATGAGAGTGCATTATTCTCTCCAGCCAGTAGATGGTAGCAATATTCTTAACTGCTTAAAGCTTACCCACATAACTCTATTTTAGCAGATTGAACTCTGTCCACATCTAGTAATATGATAGATTGGTCCCAGTAGTTTAATCTGAAATCTCCCTAGTGTTGATGCTGAGGAATAGCCTGGCAGCTGCTTAGATCCCATGTAAGATGGACTATTACTAGTTGGTTATCATTTTAACCATGTTAAAGATTTACAGATTTGCTCATCTGTGTGGGATCATTGTAACCACAAGTCATTCAAGGCCTGCGTACTTTGGAGTAGAGAGCGCTTAACACTAGAATAGGCAGTGGCCACAGTGTAAGGTCTCTCTGGTGACAAACCACTGAATCTATCATATAGTCGTACGTCTCTCCTGTGCAGAAAACCGCCAGCCACCCAAGCAGGTATGCAAATCTATCTAAAACAACATTATTATTGGCCTGACCTTTGCAATATTCATATATTCAAAGTAATAAATTCCAATAAATGTAAATTAAACTGTATTTAAATTGATTCCCAATTAGTTTTAGCTGGCTAACTGACACTGGGTCAGTATCACGTCTCTGAAGATGTTTTTTAAAAGGCACTTTTTTTGTGGGTGTGATATAGTTCATATTTTAAAATGAATATTGATCTGCAGCAACGCTAGTAACAGATAAATCTATGTCTATGTTATAACAAGCTAGTTTGTGTTTGAATGAAAAATATTTTTTCAATGAAATTTTGGGTGCCTATTTTGTAATTGTAACAATGCATTCAACAATGCATTGTTACAATGCAAAAGAAGCTAAAGATGGTGAGACAATGAAAAAGAAGGGTTTTGTTCAGAAAGCTGGCATAGAGTTACATATAACGGCTTATCAGATCCTGATTGTTGCTGGTTTCATTACCGACTACAGAATGAGCGTGGCCTTTTATAAAAAATAAGGTGACAATAATTCAAGTATGCTATGCCAGTCAATTAAATTAAGATTGTATTTTAAGTAGTGTATTTCCATGCCACGCATTTCATAATATGGATTCACTCTGTTAAGTGGACATTCCTTCATTGCAATTTACACTTCTGAAGTCAAATTCGCACTTTGGACCCGACTTAATTTTTCCATCGGTGCAGACAGCTCCATCTTTTCTGACTCTCGAAGGCAAACAAAAGCAATGACTGCATCAAGATCATTTGTTGACACAGAAAAAGGCGCAGCCTGGAATTATTATGTCCGAACAACCTCCACTCCAGTTGCGTTCGTTTCTCTGAAGTTTAACTCCGTATTGTGCTTTTTGCAAGTGTTAGAATATGTATTCATTTTCATCTTTTTGTAACACACAACATTGAAGAGCCAGAATTGAACATCTTGCTTTGGTAGGATGACAGGGCTCTGTCCATGTAACAGGATGAATAGAATTCAGTGCAGGTCCAGGCTGTGCCTTTTTTGTGTCAACAAACTTGATGCAGCCGTTGCTTTTGTTTGCCTTCAAGAGTCAGAAAAGATGGAGCTGTCTGCACTGATGGAAAAATCAAGTCGGGTCTAAAGTGCAAATTTGACTTAAGCAGTATAAATTGCAAAGTCATGTATGAAGGAATGTCCATTGAACAGAGTAAATCCATATGACGCCACTGTGTAGCGGTTGGAAATTGCAGTCTTTGGGGTGAACCCGGCGTGAAAGGAGTACTTCATTCACGTCGTGTCTCAAATAGTTTCCTCATTATTTCGTAAGGATAACTGAAATAGATAATTCGTTAAGGTTTGACAAATTACAGTCTGCTGGAAAATTGCTTGTAGTAATGCTGTATCGATATGATGGATTGTTTCATTACGGTACTTGGTCAAAACAGAAATGCTAGCATCGACATGTGTTTAACCAATGTTGATTTTAATATTGATGCAGTGCAACACACCAGTTTTTAAGTCCTCATAAAGGTGTTCCCTTTGCTTTGAACTGCCTCAAGTAAAAATTATTTCCAAGTAGACTGATATTGACAGTAATCTTGCTGTAATCATGAAATTGGAAGGCCAGTAGGCCATTTTAGTGCTGAATGGAGTAAATCTCCTTATTTCTGAAAAGAAGGAATCTTCTGTCGCTCATTACCCAAAGCATATTTACATAAAGCCTTGATAAAGCATGTATAAGACCTTCATTATCTTTCCATAACATTCTTAAATATACAGTCAAGCCGGAAAACCTGTTTTCACTTCGTCATTATTGGCTATTGTGTGTAGATGTTTGAGGCAAAAAATTAACTCAATCTATTGTAGAATATGTCTCTAACGTAATAAAACGTGGATAGGTGAAAGGAGTGTTCAGACCTTCCGGCTTGACTATATATAAACTAATGAAATGTTTTTGGTGATTTAACAAGTTATGTGAAACTCTATTCTCATATTTGACCTAAACTCAACCATATGACCAGAATTCCTGCTCAAATACTTATGAATGAGTCAAAAAGATTATGCTGTGGTATTGATGTTGTACATGCTTCATTAAGACATCGGGAGCGAATTAAACACGTCATCCCCCACCGTGTCATTGTCCTTGTATCGATTCGAAAACGGGCTCACTGAAAAGCCAATGATCATGACCCACTGCTCGTTTCACAAAGGGTCGTGGAATCTGCGGTGTCTTTGCCTAATTCTCACCCGGCTCTGCTAGCCTGGCCGCCTAATAACCCCCACTTTTAACTGGCTTAATAATCCCTGCCTCTGCATCCCAGCTGAAATGCGGTTAGCGTTCCAGATGGGTGCTGCTCATTTAGCACATTGAGATAATGAGATTTAATGTGTTGGGCAGAGCCCTGCGAGTAGCAGCGTGACCGCACCTGCCCCGTTTGAGCTGACCCCTCTCCCTCCCCGCTTTAAGATTTCGACTGGACCTACTTCTGGCTGTGGAGCCGCTTCGTGGACTACCTGCAGTGCGTGCTGTCCTTCACGGCGGTCGCGGCCTACATCACCTACCTCTTCCTGGACTCCTTCCTCTTCGTGGAGACTCTGGGCTTCCTGGCGGTCTTCACCGAGGCCATGCTGGGGGTCCCGCAGCTCTACTGTAACTACCAAAACAAGTCTACTGAGGGCATGAGGTGAGAACCTGACGAAGGTCTACGTGACCCGAAACGTTGCATTCATTAAGTGTTTTTTGCAAGTATCTCGTAGTGTGCAGGAGCTCCTTTCATTCAGAACCAAACCTCCAAAAGCAGAGGACTATACAGCCTGTACGACAGACGACTATACGGCATTAGTATATTAGTTCAATTGAGCCTTTCAAATAGATTCCAGATGCTGTTCATGATCGTACCTGTGTTGTTGGTATAAACTGGCAGACATAAACTTGTAAAAGTGTCAAGTAATTTAATTAATTAATACTAAAGACCCTGTGCAATAACCTTTGTTTTTCTTGCATTTAAAAGCCAAAAGATATATGCTTTTTCAAATTTGTAAATGGAAAAAAATAATACAATTTTCTTTGACATAACGTTTGTCTCGTCTAAACACTAGAGATGGAGGTCTGACAGGGGTTGTCTGTTCTTTATGGATATTTGCTATGGCTATATGGATTTAAGATATAAGCAGGGGTTTCAACCTTTTTTATTTCAAGGACCCCCCCACCCAAAATATTATAATTTTGAAATATTTCCCCAAATTTACATATGTTCATTGCATATCAAGTCTGGTCCGGGACCCTCTACAGTACCTTCAAGGAACCTTAGGGGTCCACAGACCCCCTGTTGAAAACCCAGGGTTTAAAATGTTATATTTTGCCAAATGACTGATACTAAATCCTACTTTAGTGGGCAGTTTAAGAACTTGCTGCATTTAGGATAAAAAATATTTTAAACCACGACTGAATAAAATAGGCTAGATATCATAGTATTTGTTTTCATTTGTTATTTTTGTATAATATAACTATAAAACAGATGATGTTTTTGACTGCATGTGGTCTTTAAGATAACTTGTGCAGATGCAATTAAATTTCTAATTTGTGGCGTAAGATGTTCCTGAACGAAATGCAGTTTACAGTGGAGTAAATTTATGTCCTTGGCAGTTAATGGGATTTCACAGACATTCTTTCCTGGAAAAAATAAGTACGTAAATAAAGAAAGTGCGTCCTGCATCTTATTTGCTAGAAGCTCAGTACATGGAAAATTATTCTTAGATTCTTTGTGTGTTGTTCATTTTTTTATGGTGCTGTTCTTGTCCATTTTTGGAGTGTAATGGTTGCCTTCTTCTAAAATGGTAACATAAAGAGTACGTTTAACTCACTGTGAATAAAGGTCTTATCTGTTAGGCAAATTAGACTGAAATCAAAATAATTGTTGAAAATTGTCAACAGGCGGAGTGCCCCAATTAAAAAAATAAGGATAATTATAGATTGTTTCTCAGCATCAACTGTGGAATTAACATCACGCTACTTCCTCAATTTGCCTTTCATGAGAAAACCATGAGTTAATTGCTTTTCTTGGCTCCCTTGAAATTATTTGTTGGTAAATGTCTTGTAGTTCCTGTTTTCTGTGGGTGTGGTTCAGTTGCTGATAAATTAATGAGCATTATTCAAATTTCTTGTTTTGTAGCCTATGAACTAAAAACAAAACATATTTGCCCTTTAGCCAAATCATCCTTCACTCTCTTGCACCTCTAATATACATTGTGTATGGATGATAGCACTGTATTTTCAGGGGTTACCTGATTTACATTTTGTTGTAGAGCACTGTTTTTCAGTTAGTCTTTCAGTTAAATTTACATAGATCAATGGCTTTGAGTGATTTTCTTATGTGGATTTAGCTTGTTAGCTACACTTGTGAAATAAAGAATGGTTGCTTTGGATTACTACATTAATTATTGAAGCTCAGATGAAATGCAAGTTTTGACAGTTAATTAAAAAAGATTATTTGCCTGTGATTAGCCTGCATGTGAAACATGGAAAGTGCATGACAGGCAGTCACAGGTTAGACACACCCACACAGATCCACATGATCAAGTAAAATGGAAATTGAGAAGAGGATGCATTGCTCTAAACATCATATCTAATAACCTATATAAGGAGAGTTCTGCCACAATATCATTAATGAGCATTAATTGAGCATTCATGCTGATATTGTGACAAAATGATTGTGATCATTATCATCATCATATCTGCCAGACCTTGAGATGGCAACATTGCAAATTAAATTATAAGAGTGAACGTTTGCATTGCCAACCAGACTAGTACTTTATTTTAAAATGTTCTTGTTATAAGCCACCGTATGGCTTATAATTTAGCTTAGTTAGCTTGATGGTTAGAAAAATCTGCATAACATGCTACTAAATATGCTTGCAACGGTGCACTTAGCATCACTCTGTGCTACTGTACATTGAATGACCTCATGCACATACCTAAAAAGTGTTTTTTTAATTCATTAATTTTTTTATTTAAACCGTTGTAGTTATTAGCACTGACCATGTTACTACTAATATCATGTTTAATTTACGTGTGCCCTTTTTCCCAAGTTAATTAATAAGGATGGAGTGCCTGAGTGAGCAGTTGTGCGGTCGAATGAGCGAGGGAGTGTCTTTTGGAGAAGGGAATGAGGGAAGGAGCGAGTGAGGCATGCGGACGGTGAATGAGGGGGACGGCGGGAGCCGGTTACCGAGGTGAGCCTGGAAACGGGGGGCCAGTGACCCACTCAAACGCCAAGGCCCGTCTCCAGGCTCCAGCGCTACTCTCCCTTCCGTCCCCAAGGCCTGCACATTGGCGTAGTGGTAATGGTCCACTGGACCCGGTCTGCTGGAAGGGGAATGGCACCGCAGTTTGACAGTTAATTAAAGCGGGAAGTGATGAAGAGCCGAGTGCCTATCATTTATAGTGACACGCGTTAATTAACCATTTTCGTGGCCGGCTGTGTGAGGGTAATTGCTTTAGTCCCACTTCAGCCTGCAACAGTATGTTTGGTAAAATTCTTTTCCTGTTTTTAAAGAAATTGGCAGGAAATGTGTACAAATCAAAACGCATTTCTTCATGGTCGTTTGCTTTGGATAACTTTTGGCTTTTGCGAATATTAATAATGATCTTAAAAACAGGTATAAATGAAACTTATGCAGATTTTGTTTTTGCGTCTCCCAATGTGGAATGTGCAATTGTATTCATACTCCTGTCTCGTCACCGGGGGGGGGGGGGGGGGGGGGCTCGGCTCCAGTCCATATTGTGTCCTCCACCCCTTTCCCTTCCACAGTCTGCCGGCTGCGCTGTAAGTACACTCCGTGTGCAGCCGGTGCAGACAGGTGCAGTGGAAACTTTAATGAGGCTAAAGTGTACTGCGTGTCTTTCAGCAGAGGTGGTGTACTCTAAGCTCCCCGTGATATCTTCCTGTTTCAGCATTCCTTTTTGTCATGGCACAGATATAAAAAGGGCACTTCAGTGCATTCTTTCCATGCCAAATTGCAGCTGCGGGACCTCGTCGCTTCCTGCTGCGTCAGTGTGCTTGTACGCGCTCTTCATTTCCCCCACGAGCACGAATGAGCAAACTAATGTATGATGTATGAGCTCTATGGAGGCCATGTCGGGGACCCCTGATCTTGCTCCGGGGAAACTTTCTCTGCCTGCATTCGCAGAGGTATTTCTGAGTGTGGCTCTTCATAAAGAACTTCACAAGTTACTTATTCAGTTTCTCAACCTGATTGGAGTGGAAGCAGCCCGCAAGCAGTGTTATTCAGCCTAATATTTGCGAACCAGCAGAGGCCACCAGCTGAACTGTTGAAAGAGTTACTTTGTGGCAAACGCACAGGGGGGTAGCTGATGATCTTATAACTGACGTGTCCGGTGCAATGCAGTTTGTCCACATTTTTTTGTAAAAAGGAACACTCGCTCGGATGTTTTTTTGAACATGAAGCGGAAACCGCCGCGCATTAGGACTGTATCCCAGTGGCGGTGTCTTGCGGACTGGTCCAGTGTTCAGCTTAGGAGCGTTTAGTTCAAACCTGCGGAGTTAGCTTGCCACGTGAACGGCACGTCTGCTGTGCAGTTGAGTGGATGGGAGAGCGGGGTGTAATGAGTCACAGAGAAGTACTCCCCTTATTTCTGTGCTCGGCTGCCACTGCTTATCCTGGTTACCATGTATCCATGATTTATCTTCCTGTGACAGGATGTGAACTGACAGGCCTTGGTTGTAGAAACGTAAAGACACCCACAGACTGAGCTCCATTTGTGCTGCAGTTTGTCTGAGGAAAATGACATTCGTTGTACAAGCAGCCCGAGGCCGATTGTACGCGACGATTCTCCCCCCACCCTGGTCCAGTTCTACCTTTTTCCTGCTGATTCAGAATGACCAATTTTTATGTATTTATTTCTATTTTTTTGGTCCATTTCATCTCAGCAACATCCTTTGTAATTGTAAGCGAGCAACATATTACAATGTGTAACCAGCTGCTCATCAGCACCAGAGGTCTGCAGTAGACCTGTTTGACAGCTGGGACAGGTAAACTGCAGGCCCCAAATCGACAAAATTGAGTCGCCGCTCTTGTGTGATAAGGTAGGGAAAACTTTTCTGACCCAAGCCCTCTCTCCCAGACATTATAGCCAATTATGCCCTACCTTGTGATTCCACTGTTGGTACTAGTGTGGTCATCCCAGAGCTTTGATCACCTCAATACACACCTAATGCACACAATGAAAATATGGTAAGAAAACAAAGGCTCCAAAATGTTTCTGTTGGTAAAGGAGCTCATCACAAAGGCAGGCTGGTTTGTCAAAGGTTCGAGCCTTGGCTACGTCATTAAGTGACTGGGAGTTTGCAATACAGTTGGCTTTGTTTCATTTTTCATAATTTTGGCTTACAGCTCTAGAAAACCCCCAAAACAGTATTTCAAGAAATTAGAATAGTGTGTCGAAAATCAGCATTTACTTCAGTTATTTCAGAGAATGAATGTTTTAGACTGAGTGTCGCACTATCATCTAATTTACTCAAAACACCTGCAAAGTTTATCTCAGTTTGGTTCAGTATGGGGAAGACTGCAGACTTGACAATTGGCCAGAAGACCATCATTGACACCCTCCAGAAGATGGGTAAGCCACAAAAGGTCATCGCTAAGGAGGCTGGCTGTTCACAGAGTGCAGTGTCCAAGCATATCAATAGAAAGTTTAGTGGAAGGGAAAAATGTGGCAGGAGAAGGTGCACAAGCAAAAGAGATGACCGTAGGCTTCAGCGGATTGTCAAGCAAAGACGATTCCAAAATTTGGCGGACATGCAGAGGGAGTGGACTGAGGCTGGAGTCAGTGCTTCAAAAACCACCACGTACAGACATATCCGGGACATGGGCTACAACTGTCGGATTCCTCGAGTCAAGCCACTCCACTCATTCTCTGAAATAACTGAAGTAAATGCTGATTTTTTGACACACTATTCTAATTTCTTGAAATACTGTTTTGGGGGTTTTCTGGAGCTGTAAGCCAAAATTATGAAAAATGAAACCAATAATGGCTAGAAATATTTCACTTTGTGTGTAATGAATCTATAATCTATGAAAGTTTCACTTTTTGAATGGAATTATGGAAAAAAAAAAAAAAAACTTTTCCATGATATTCAAATTTTTTGGAAAGGATCTGTATATATAATAGGTATATATGCTGGATGTCTGTGAATCTCTCAGCAGTGACCACATGGTAAATATTCATGTGAAACAACTATGAAGATGCCTTGGTCTTGTGAATTGATCGTTTAAAAAAAACTGTATTGATTGTTTTAGAACGGCTCATGTTGTAATATTCCTTAACAAGGAAATTGCCTCATGGGGGAACTTTAACATTCAGTTTCAAGCCTTAATCCCCTCAAGTTGAACGGAATGGCTTGAGTAATGTTCCGAAGGGAGCAGCAAATCTGTGAAAATGTAAATCCACCGCTTCCAGTTTCCATGCCTTGAAGTTGGAGTAGGCGAGAGGTGCTTCTCAGCCTTGCTGCTTCTGTGTTTCTCTTACGTTCCCGAGAGGGGGAGGGGGGTCCTAAAAAAATAAAAGATAAATGATCAAGCCAAGAACAAAAAAATCTCCAATTTAGAAATTGGCTTGTAAAAGCCTTTAACTATCTGTCCCAAAAGCTCTGGGCTTTTCATTCGTTCGCCCAGACGCATTCTTTTTAAAGAAAGATTCGATTCAAATCGGTTTGAACGTGCGTGAAACAAAGCCAAGAAAGAGACACGCTTCCTCCTTCTCTTTCCCTCACAGCTGAACTGTCACTCTGCTTTTTCACTTTATTTTTATAAATCGGTTGTTATGGCGGAGGGAGGGAGGACGGGCGGCTGGCGGGGCGAGTTTCCAGGGGGAGCGCTACCGCTTGTTTGGTCTGGGTAGTGTAGCCCGTCAGATCAAAGCTGGGACCTCGGGCGCTGGTGTCTGAACCTGCATGATAAAGTTAATGAATCACGGTGGGATTTGACTTGCTGGAATTGCTGGAGACTGCCTGTATCCTTATAAGGCTGCTACTGTACAACACATCACACATAGTCCCCTGTTTAGCCCGGCGTCAACTTCTCAACCCCATACACACACACACACACACACACACACACACACACACACACGCGCACTATAAGTAACCTCTGCCTTTAAGAAGCTGAGAAGTTATTAAAGGCTGTCCCCTATGGACAGCACTGATGGTCCTGTCACTAATGTACAGGTGAATATTCAACCAAGTCGACCCAGAGTGGCCCGTTTTCACACTGTGAAAGGTCCTTGAATTGACGCTGGGAGCATGATTGGACCCCTGTGGTGACCCGGCCTGTTCCCTAAGACGCAGCACTGGAACTAATCAAATTGTTCGCGTTCTCCTTTTTACCATTGTAATTTGTAGGAAAAAGATCTTCCTGAGCCCTTGCCGGCCAGATCGCAGGCTGAGAGTGTTACTGTGGACTGCAAGGTGCATGGTAGCTTATTGAAATGGTGCCTTATAGTAGGGCTAAGGTTATGGCTGGCTTATGAATAATTCAGGATTGGATTCCAGAGAACTCAATAATTTTTTCTTTCTTGTAATAATATGCGAGTGCAATCTGCTGCTGCGATGAATGGGTGAATACAATATCAAAAGGAGCAAGAGGACTCAGTAAAAGTCATTTTTTTACGATGAAAAGTTATTTAAAAGCTCTTCTCCTTGTGAATATGTAAGCATTCAGTGCTGAATAATCAGGTAAGGTGTAAGGGTTAATAATTCCTGTATGTTGTGTCCTTAATGGGTTCTCGTCAAGTTATTTAACACATTTCTTTTTTCAAATCGTAGTCTTCCATTGGTTGCTAGTTTGTAGCATCATTTGGACAGTTGGCTGATGCAAATATAAGCCACACACAATAGTGGTTAATAGTGTATCTCTGATTTCCACTGATATTTTAAGAGAGGTGCGTATTAAATTTGATAGTCACCCACAGAGGAAGTGCTTCAGTTGGCAGGGTAACCCCCACCTCGTTGATCTACGGCGACCCCTCTGGCCAGTTGTGGCACCTGTGATCTGCCTGCACCTTAGCCGGTTGGGCAGTGTAGTAATTACGCAGCTCAGGTGGGGCAGGTTTTCAGAGTGAACAGAGCCGCTGGCCGGCTGCGCTCATTTCTGAGGGCAATCACACAAGCATGCGCCCTCCCAAATTGAAGTAGAACGTCACCCAAACGGGACCGGCCCGTAGTTACAATGGGATGACCCCGCCCCTCCCCGACACAAGCAAACGAGAGCTTTTCCCGTCGGACTACGCACGCAGAACGCGCCGCTCTTTCAGACTGAGATCGTAGGGCGTAGACGCCGTAGACGGTCTAGCAGTGCAGCGCTTCGGTCTCTCCGCCAAACGCAACGCATCCCCGTTCCCGTCTGCTCGCACCGCGCAGTCCAGCGAACGTGGGCGTCTTTGTTTTGCACCAGTCACCCACTCGCCTCGGCAGAGGACGTCTGTCCGCTGCCTATTCACAAAGAGCCGTACCCAATTAGCCCGTTTCTCGGCTCTGCTTATGGTCTCTGTGACTTTCCGATCATCAGCGCAGAATGGGTTCGTCCTTGGTTTCGTTGGCAACCATTGTCAGGGGCCCGCCGAGCTCTTGATCGCGTCTCCGTTCCGCGGACCCGGAGTGCTCGGCGCGTTTACACCAAGCCGCCGCGTCTGAACTAACATTCCATATCCTCAGTGGACTTTTTTTATGCGGTCTCCATGGTAACTCTTTGAGCTGTGTTGATGCTGTCCGTGGGTTATTGAGTTATTAAGGTCATTGTGTAGGTACTTTGCAGAGGTGCCCGTTGAAATTCATGCGATGCAGGTAATATGCAGGTAATATTTTTTTACATTTGAGATGGTTTATTTATCATGTCGTGTCAAATCTCAGTAAAAATCTGATCTCAGATAGTAGTGTTTTCTTAAACTTTTTTAAAAGTTTATTTTTCCATTTATAACTATTACACTAAAAATGCAATTTAATCTGTGCTACTAGTGTAGAGAGATAAGCCATGACTGGGGAGATGCTGCCCTCTTATCTAACTATTTTCATATTGGCAAGATGCAGCACATTGCTGAGAATGAAGATGGTTCTTTGTCCAGATCACTATGCCTCATCGCTGTCTGCTAGAGGCCCAGTTGTTTTTAAATCATTTCCTCAGAAAAGTTCCAATGTGCCAGGCAATAGGATGCAATTCTTATCCTACAGCGATTTAATATGTGATGGATGAGCAGACGACCCAAGCCCCACACATGTTTGGGGTGGACGAAAACAGCTGGAGAGATGTAGAGGGGGGTAAAACGTAAAGTGTTCCCACATCAAAAGAGTGACGCGGTTGTAATTCAAACAGCATAACAGATTATTTATTAAACATTATTAAACATTTACCTTGAATAATACTGTTGGTGATTTTCATTGAAATACACTACTGTTCAAAAGTTTGGAATCCCTAAGGAATTTTTATGTTTTTGAAAGAAATCGATACTTTTATTCACCAAGGTGGCATTAAATTGATCAAGAAGTACAGTCATGACATTAACCCATTCGCTCACATGCCAAATTTGGTCAATTGTGACCTATTAAGAGGGTGCTCTGTTTAAGGCTTTATAGGTGTGAGCATCACAGAAACTAGGAAAATGGCTGAAATGAAACAAGACAGCTGTACCAATTACAATACAAATGGAGATTAGTTCATTTTCATAATTTAGGCCAAAATAAAGTGCCACAAATGCAAATAAATCTTTTTTTGAGTTGCTAAAGTAGAAATGGAATGAAATAGAAATAGTTTGTAACATTATCATGTCTTGACTGTATTTTCTTTATCAATTTAATGCCATCTTGGTGAATAAAAGTATCAATTTATTTCAAAAACATAGAAATGTCTCAGTGATTCCAAACCTTTGAGCGGTAGTGTAAAGGGAGAAACCTTCAGGTTTTGTGGGAGGTACACAGTGTACTTTTGAGTCCCAAAGACCATTCTGACCCATGAGCGCTGTCCCACAGAGATGCCCTAGCAGATACCCTTGGACCATGGAAACCATGTCCCAATTTGCCAGGCCAGGGCAATTAGACCTCCAGACCTGTCAGGTGCCTTGAATTGCAACTAAGTCTGCACTACTAACTCCTTAAAGTTCGTGGTAAATCGAGCTTTCTCCTCCTGTTGAATGTTTATGGCCGCATGAGGCTCTGAGGCTAGCATTTGTGATTGATTCAAGGTATGTCCCCCACTCAAGGCCTCCTGAAGGTTGTCTGGTGTCAGTGCTGGAGCTTAGAAGTGGGTAGCTGATTGGCCAATAGGAGTTCTGCAGTTATGTTGGCTCGATATTTTTTGTGTGCATTAGAAATTCATCTGAAAAATGTCAAGCCTAAATAATGCATTTATCTTTTAAACTCAAGGGAGTCACACAGTGGCTTTCCGGGACACCAATTACGTTGTGATTTTCCTCTCTCTGTCAATTCGGTAACTTGTATTTTGTGCATTGAAATTCATATCTGTATTCCTTCAAACCGGGATGGAGGGGAAAAGCACTGAATAATTCACCCATATTTGATACCGTGACACGTTTAGCAGGTTATAGGGGAGCTGAGGAGCACTCAACAGGAAACTATCCTACAGACCCTTTGATGTGAAAAGGGATCCTTCTATTTATTTTATTTCATTACGTTAATTTATTTTTTTTAAATAATGGGAAAAGCAGAATTTGTGTTGAACTGCATTGGGAAATTTTCTGTCGCTTTCAGAATGTAAAATACGCGCTGAAAGTACAGTATATCCGTGACTTTCTCCCTCCTTTGTCAGCGATTGATTTCTGGCTCCAGAACGGCTCCCTTTCGTCCCAAAAAAAGCGGCTGCAGCAGCGTTGGGCCGGGAAAGTATTTTCTAATACACCTCCATAGCCTGTAATTAACGTGACGGGGAGAAATGCGTTTTCTTTTGAGTGAAGGTGTTTAGGCAGTGTTTTAAAAGCTAATCTTAGCCCGCTGCCGTCTCTGTACTGGGCGTGTGCAGTGGTAGCACCTCCTCCTCAGAGACCCCATTAAAATGGAACCGAGGACGAGCACGTCCAAGACGACTGCGGACAGCGTGCTTTATCTCCCAGCTTGGGACGCCAAGAAGCCGCAACCGCACTGGCTCCTTAAAAAGTCCTCTCGAGCCCCTCACACATAGGACACTTAAATTTGTTGCAATTTTGAAAAGTGAAAGAAAACTTTTCAGCAGTGCTCCAAAGCTTTGCTGAAACTAAATAAGAATAAAATTGGGTGCCTCTCACGCTCACACTATTCCAGTCTGTGCTCTGGAAGCTTATTTATTATTTTCCCCCCTGTCAGCTTCTCCTTTTGTTCATATTAGCACTGCAAGCAGTGAACCGATTTCTACACCTACACTCGCTGCAAGGACTCTCCCTTTTTATTGCGAAGTCATTTTCACCAATTTGTGCCGTCTGCCAGTCATATGGAGAGACTAAGTATTTACGTTTAAGCAGCACTTGGGGTGGAAAAGCTACCTGAACAGCGGCCAGCCGGGCCAGGGCATTTTCTCTCCCCTTCTAAAGCCCAGTTGAGCGGTTTACTGGAATTGGAAAGGTAGAGTGGCACTGTTCCGCCGTGATGAGCTGTGGCAAAAGACCACGCGGGCACACCTCGGGGTGATTCAGTTTTTCTTCCCACAACGCCCTGGGATAAGAAATTAATAAACCACAGTAGACTTTGAACACGTGGAATACACTGCGGGTTTGTGCAAATGTCTCTGACTCAGTGCAGAGAAGCACCCTAGCCGTAATGAATGCGAGCACACAGTGCAGAGAAGCACCCTAGCCGTAATGAATGCGAGCACACAGTGCAGAGAAGCACCCTAGCCGTAATGAATGCGAGCACACAGTGCAGAGAAGCACCCTAGCCGTAATGAATGCGAGCACACAGTGCAGAGAAGCACCCTAGCCGTAATGAATGCGAGCACACAGTGCAGAGAAGCACCCTAGCCGTAATGAATGCGAGCACACAGTGCAGAGAAGCACCCTAGCCGTAATGAATGCGAGCACACAGTGCAGAGAAGCACCCTAGCCGTAATGAATGCGAGCACACAGTGCAGAGAAGCACGCTAGCCGTAATTAATGCGAGCACACAGTGCAGAGAAGCACCCTAGCCGTAATGAATGCGAGCACACAGTGCAGAGAAGCACCCTAGCCGTAATGAATGCGAGCACACAGTGCAGAGAAGCACCCTAGCCGTAATGAATGCGAGCACACAGTGCAGAGAAGCACCCTAGCCGTAATGAATGCGAGCACACAGTGCAGAGAAGCACCCTAGCCGTAATGAATGCGAGCACACAGTGCAGAGAAGCACCCTAGCCGTAATGAATGCGAGCACACAGTGCAGAGAAGCACCCTAGCCGTAATGAATGCGAGCACACAGTGCAGAGAAGCACCCTAGCCGTAATTAATGCGAGCACACAGTGCAGAGAAGCACCCTAGCCGTAATGAATGCGAGCACACAGTGCAGAGAAGCACCCTAGCCGTAATGAATGCAAGCACACAGTGCAGAGAAGCACCCTAGCCGTAATTAATGCGAGCACACAGTGCAGAGAAGCACCCTAGCCGTAATGAATGCGAGCACACAGTGCAGAGAAGCACCCTAGCCGTAATGAATGCGAGCACACAGTGCAGAGAAGCACCCTAGCCGTAATGAATGCGAGCACACAGTGCAGAGAAGCACCCTAGCCGTAATGAATGCGAGCACTCAGTGCAGAGAAGCACCCTAGCCGTAATGAATGCGAGCACTCAGTGCAGAGAAGCACCCTAGCCGTAATGTATGCGAGCACACAGTGCAGAGAAGCACCCTAGCCGTAATGAATGCAAGCACAACGTCCAACTTGGTCAGAGACGCAGGACGAAAGAAAGATCCCTCAGGGGACCTTCATCCAAACAATTTCTTTCTTATTCGTACACAAATTCTGTTGTTCATAGACGCATGGAACTGGACGCATTTGTGTTCATTGGCCTCATTCCTCTCCATTTCTCTCATCTCAATTACTGTGCTTAAAATAGAAATTTGCATTGCATGTTTTCTTTGCTGGCATTTGTCGAAGTGTCTCTGCCCTTTCAATGCTGATACATTTATTCAAAGTTTTTGGCAGATACTTTTCAGTTATTCAGATTTTTTATGACATGTACCAGGTTAGTGTTATGATAAATGGCAAACAAATACTGTACCTTGTTGTTCTGTCATTTCTAACAAGGTACTTTATCTTATCTCTCGAGACATCAGGTCAACATATGTGCAATTTACAGTTCTCGGGTTGATTTCAAGCAAGTACTCGTGAGGTTTACGGACAGTAGGAACACATTCTTAAGGCTTATTTTTAACTCTCTCAGACCTGATTTATTGCTATGAATCAAGCCTTTGTTCTTGCATATGGGCGATTTGAACTTTATCATACGTGTTTCTATCAATAGCTTACACACATTTTCTAAACTAGCTTTTTCTAGAAAGCGCTATAGATCACTGCCCACCAAAACAACCCGTTTCGAAAACAGCTTCTTCCCCACTGCAATACGGACTCTTCCCACTAACCCCCCCATCTGTACCCCACATACTGCTCCCTGCCTGCATGTCTCCCACTCACCCCCCATCTGTACCCCACATACTGCTCCCTGCCTGCATGTCTCCCACTAACCCCCCATCTGTACCCCACATACTGCTCCCAGCCTGCATGTCTCCCACTAACCCCCCATCTGTACCCCACATACTGCTCCCTGCCTGCATGTCTCCCACTAACCCCCCATCTGTACCCCACATACTGCTCCCTGCCTGCATGTCTCCCACTAACCCCCCATCTGTACCCCACATACTGCTCCCTGCCTGCATGTCTCCCATTGAATATGCTGTGTGAATATGTGAATATGTAAATAGGTTGTGTGACTGTGATTTCCAGTATTTCTTATTGTCTTGTACTGTCTCATGAGTGTTAATATCATCATTGTGGTTAATGTATGTCTTATGCAATATGTCTGAGATTTAATGTGTGATGGAACAGAGCTGAACATGCTGTACTGATAAAAATTCCACCAGCCTGGCTGTGCGGTCATTAAACTATCTGAATCTGAATTCAAAATTGTGTTGCATTTATTCTTGTCTAGTCTACAGTTCAGTACATAAACATATGGCATATTTACTTGCCCATCACACATAATATTTCATATCATGTGTGATTAACTTTAGTTATAAATATTCATTTGCATGTCAATTCTTCTTGCTAACAGTTTTTCGTATCTACTTTGACAACATTTGATGAGTCTTCTTCACTGATCAAAACTATGAGTCCACTGTTCATTTAAATAAGTTGTGACCATGTTTGGTTCACAATATTTTTGGTGTGGAAAGGTCATATTTTATTTGCTTTGGGTGCACTGTAGAGTGTTTAAGTGCGTTTGGTAGTGGATGCTACCAGTTACCTTAGAGTTGCGCTAGCATTAGCAACGTGTGTATGTCCAAAAGAAGGGACAGCATGGAATTAGCTGAAAATGGTTTCCATCAATCAACTACATCATGGGTAAGTCATAATTGAGACATTATGTCCAAAATTCCAAACTATCCCTTTAATCTTCAATATAAAAAATTAATTTGTGCCTGTAGTTTAGTTTAACCTTTCTTTGTAGTCCTTGTCTTCTAAGCGATTGCAAATTGTTTTGTATTTTGTGGAAACTAACTCCAACTAATTGTCCACTGAAAAGAAAACTGATAACATGGGTGTAGCTTGGCTAGCGGTGACACCAGCAGTTGTATGAAATATGGCACCAAGGCACAGGTATGATTTGTGCAAAGATGACTTTCTTTTGGTCTTGTTCCGACAGTATCAAGATGGTGTGCATGTGGACCAGCGGGGACACCTTCAAGACGGGCTACTTCCTGGTGACCCAGGCACCCGTGCAGTTCTGGACCTGCGGCCTGCTGCAGGTGTGCGTGGACTTCGCCATCCTCTTCCAAGTCTACTACTACAGCCGCTACCCGCAGAAGCCCGTCTCCCACACCGCTCACCCCACCAGCGCCAAGGCGCTCTGAGGCCGCCGCCGGGCACGGACAGGGGCGCGGCACGGTGACGTAGCCGCGCAGGCGCTCATCCACGTCGCAGGCGGTGCCGGGACCAGTGAGACATTGCTTCACAAAGGATATTTCTTTACTTGTTTTCAGCTAATAAGAATGCTTATTATATCTCCAATGTATTCCTTACATATCCATGGATATTTAACCTTATGTGCACATATATGTGGGTATGTATGCATGTATGTGTGTATGTGTCTACATGCAAGCACAGAGTAACACACAATTCTTCTCATATGGATGCACACAAACAGACACACACACATGCGCGTATATAGACATATACAGTACAATAGCTTGTTGTGTTTCTTTTGTACTGTGAACACTGTTTGCTAATCGAATGCTAACGGGCATTCCTTTTCCCATTGACTATCCCGGGATTCAGATGATTGTTGCATGGATACCTTTGCCTTATAGACTTTCAGAAGGGCTGGTTACTTCTATATTCTTACGAGACTAAAGTGCCAGTGACGGGTCAGTGGTTCTCAAACTCGGTGCTGGGGTCCCCCTGTGTACGCTGGTTTTCATTCCAACCACAATTGCAATCCCAGAATTAACGCCGTTCATTTTTTCTTAATGAGGTGCTTTTGATATTTTAATGAATTATTTGCCCTACGAAGCCACATTGTCAGAATTAGCTATGCATTCCTTGAAGAATAAAAGTCCCATTTTCACATTGCGCTCATTGATCAATCAGGATCCTATTGATTGATACACCTCGGTCTTTCATTTGATCAGTTAAAAAATTTGACCTTTTTATGTAATTGTTTGCAATACGGCACAACCAGCACAATGTGAACATGGGACTTTTATTCTTCCTGGTATGCATTGCTTTTTCTGACATAATGTGGCTTAAGAGGGTAAATAATCCCACTATTTAAAGCAACAAATGAAGAAAGATTAACAACTTGGGGGGATTGCAATTGTGGTTGAAACGAAAATCTGCATACACAGGGGGTCCCCCGGGGCTGAGTTTGGGAGCCACTGCACTACGTGACGCAGTTTTACCTTATGTTGTCCTCATCCCTCAACATTTATGGAGATGTTTATGAATGTACAACAGCGATAATCTTCTCGCATTCGCATTGCTCGCGTTTTTTTTCTTCAAAGCGGACCTGTCTGGTCTGGCAGAGATCAATCCTCAGATTACCCTTTCCGTTCTAGTTTCCACCACGTTCCTGCCAAATGACAAAGGACAAAAGCGATTTCAGCAATACCAAAAATGGCTTTGACGTCTCGCACTTCTGCGCGCGACCGGAGGGATTTGATGCTGCTTTGGAGACAGACGTCTGTCTCTCTGCACTCTATCACCTCTCATCCCTGCTGTTCTGTCTGCTGGTTCAGTGGGTTGGATGAACAGTGTGCAATCTGACACACACACAGTCTCAGGTAAATAAGGCCTGCACCTACCACCCCCCCCCAACGCCACCCTCCTGCTACGCCGCAGATGACCCCCCCCCCCCCCCCCCCCCCCCCCCCCCGCCAGACAACAGACATGGCGGTTCCTGCAGCTCGCCCGTTGCGTTTCGGCGCCCGTGACTTTGGCTCTGTCCGTCAGGATAACCTGTCGATTGGCGTGCTGAGAAGAGCCGTTGGAACAGAGGGGACACAATACAATTGGTCATCGCTATGCATGCACTTTTGCATCGTTGCCCTTGATGCCCCTCCCACAAACACTTAAACAAAAGAATGTCGGACCAATATTCAGCATTTACGATAACTGCATGGATCGCATGCACTCGCAAGAATGGAGGGTACAATTTCGACAATCAAGAGAGCAAGGAAATGAGAGGCATTTGTCAGATGATTTTGATGTTGTTTTTTGCAGGCAGAAAGGCAGATATCAGCATAGAAACCCCTGGGCCAAATAGGGAAGCCCTGACCTGCTGGTGGGTTGGGAAACCCAGATTTATTTTCTGTCTTCTAGCCAGCCACAGCCATCACTGTTTTATTTAATTCCTTTCTTTTTAATGGGGTCATATATTTTCTCTCTTGTTCCTCAGCTGTTAGATTTTGGAGGCTTTTCTGGATCATGAAGGGGGTGAATGTGGGCAAATCTGTCTCTATATATATATATATATATATATATATATATATATATATATATATATATATATATATGTGTATATATATATGAAACGCAACATGACGGAATTGATGTGATTCTTCAATTTCAAGGATGCGTACTATTGTACTATAGGTAGATTTATGTTATTATGTTATGCCGCAGTCTTTGTTCTGTCTTTTCGCGCACTGCATCGTTTGGCTGGTCAGTGTTGAACACTGCGTGACTATACTGTGACTGGACACTTCTGGTTTGAAAGGTCCACAAGACAAGTATTTCAGTAACTGTGTGTTCACATTTATGACTCAACATGTGTTTTCATAGTGGCCCAGCCATTACAGGTCAGCCAAGTTTGCCATCATATGTTTAAAGTTGTTGCACAGGTTATACCTCAGTTTCAGAAACATTCTGAAATGAACACACCGAATGATCAATATGATTTCCTGGATGATGGGGAAATAACCCTGTTTTCAAAGGTCACTAAGGCCAATTCAGTATATTTTATTATAGTTTCTGAGATACAGTGAATCAAAGTGTCAATATTTAGGCATTTGTGTGCCTATCCATTTTACATTAAGTCAAAACCCGGACTGGCAGGATGCAAATATTCAGTTAATTTCTATATTTTTTCTAATGAAGATCTTTGTTTTTATTATTATTATTATTATTGTTAATCATTTTGTTTGTTGCACAGTAAACATGTTCGGTCAGCGCAAGTGATGTATTTAACAGACTTTTGTGGTCACAGCTTCTCGGTGGGTTTGACCAGGGATTCCCCAACAATCCAAGCACAGGACCTACCATAAAAATGTAGCCCAAGGTATTCATGTATGCGTCATTCCGGGGGGAAATGGACGCTTTTTAACCTTGACTTTTCTGATATTTGATGCCCATAATTTACCCTTGGAGTGGTGACCATTGTTATACTTTTTAAGGGGGAAACCATCATTTAGATTAGGGACAAAGTGTAAATTCTCACTCCATTTTTGGCCTGTCCACCTCTACTTTTCGAGACCTACAGTTGGCTCAAAATTACTTTTTTTAAAAATGCTCAATTTTTCATCTGTTGTTCGATACAGTCCGATATATACGCATGCCAATTTACAGAGTGGGATCTCTTGCACTTTTTGTTTTACAGTACTATTACAAGGGGTGATTGACTGGTTTTAAAGCAGGGGTACATAGCTCTGGTCCATTGGTTCACTCCTGTACTTGATACACTTGCAGTCTCCAGCTGTAGGTTAAAGGAACAGTTCACCCTTAAAGATTGGTTAAAGTTTATCAAATTTTGTTTTGATTTGTCTGTTTTCTTTCAGGTTCTTTTCGCCATACATTCGGGAGGTTTATATTTTTTCTGACAGGAGAATGCCCCATGGCAGATGAACGCTGGTTGCAGTCTACAATTTCCTTGTCCATCCAGTCACCTTGCTCCTCATGACTTGGCAGTTCTTCTTCTGCCACTTATTCATGAGATTCTTGTGTTTTTAGCCGTTCTTCTTGAAGCTTTTTGTGACAAGCGACAAATAATGTTATACCCAGGGCTGCACAATAAAGGCCGATCAGTTTCAGGGTTTTGTGCCAACTTTTGCTCGTAATTATTTTATTAGCTCAATCATATCTTGATCTCACATTTGCATAAGCACCAGCTGCAAGTGTATCTTAAATATTTTACTGTGCGCAAGTACAGGAGTGAACCAGGGTAGTTTACAGAGCTGTCAGAAAACTAAAACTAAGGGAATTGTTTGGAACAAAAACCAGGGCCGCAGTGGTGCACCCCTGCTTTAACCTTTCAGTCACTCTTTGTAATAATACTGTAAAACAAAATGTACCAGATTTCCCATTCTGTAAATTGGCATTTGTATACATTAAGAATGTATAGAACAACATATGATTTAGCAAAATATTCTAAAGTAATTTTGAGAATTAGATATTAATATTAATTCTTAATTAGTGCAGAGAATTAAGTCAAAGTATTCAGTCATGACCTATGTTGTAGTGCAAGTCCTCGTAATTACAATGAGACCAAGGTATTGTTTTTACGGTCGTTTTTACATTTACGGTCGTCAAACTAGGTCTCGAAAGTAGAGATGGGTAGGCCAAAAATGGATTCAAAATGGACACTCCCAAATTTTCTTAATGGTGGTTTGTGGGTTTTTCTCACGAGTATAACAATGCTCATTACTCCAAGGTTACATTATGGGTGTAAAATATCAGAAAGATCTGAGCGGTCAAGGTTACAAAGGGTCCATTTCCCCCGGAATGACCCATATGGAATAAAATATACATTTTTGAACATAACCACATAAACTGGCCAGTGCAGTGTGTAATTTTATTAGTGCGAATGTCTGTCCAGTTGTACAATACAGATTTATTTTATTTACAGATTACCCTTTCACATTGCAGCCCACATCTGGGTTGTGATTCACTGTTTGGGAATCCCTGGTTTAGACAAATAATGTCTATCCAAGTGAGTTTGTTGTGATGATTATAAATTTGCACAGGCCAGTCTGAATTCTGTGTCTGGAAGAGTGAATTATGAATTCTCCCATATGATTCTGTGCAAGGCCATTTTAAAGATAGTTTTGCACTGCACCAGAATAGCCATGTTGTCTTCCAAGTGTTTGAGTTCACCTTTTCTCCCAAATGAAGATTTATTGTTTGTTGTTTTTTAGTATGTATGTGGTCTAGTTTTTTTTTTCACATTGATTCTTAAACTTCTTACATGGACGATGTGGCCAAACCTTTTTCCAGAGAGCAGTACTGCTCAAAATGGGGATTCCACAGTCAAAAGCTTTCTTTATTGTTACGTGTTTTTACGTGATTACCTTTACTTTTTAATTATGTGTCAAGTTTGTTTACTGTGTTCCATCTTGATGAGGCAGTTGAGTACAATATCACACAGGCAAATAAACATTTTTTATAAAACAATACACACACAAACACACACACAAACATATTTTATATTAAGACTTGTTAAGGTCTGCAAACATTAACAAACAAAAGCAAAGATTTATGAAAGGTACGTGACATTGTTTCATTAAAAGTGGACATGAGAGTATACTCATTGGCATGTGTTTATTTTGGCAGTGTTTAAGTTGGCCGTGCGCACAGTGACGGGTATGCGTGCTATTCACTAACTGATAAACATGAGGCCCTTGTAGGGGGAGTACATGAGATTAAAAGCATTAAAGCAGTAGGTTCACCATTCAAAGTACACTCTACTGGTGTTTTGTGAGCCTCGATGCGAAGGAATATTGCTCTTTAACAGGGATAAATATTCAGGGCTAATTAATCTAGGCCCAGTACTACCAGACTACCAGTAGCCATTTAAAATATTAGATGAATAATAGATCACACCTGCTTTGTAAAGCTTTTCAGTAAAGGAATGCTCTCAAAACAAAGATTTGTATGCCTGTGGTCAGCATCTAACATCTTGATTCTATCATAAACGTATTTGGGCTTTCTTTGAATGGTCTACACACAAACATTTAACAATATTTCTGTTGGTCTTGTGGAAGGTGACAAGTTTCATAAACACAATGATTAAGTGAACCCTTTTTTTTTTTATATATATAGAAAGAGCGATACACCCACAGAACCTTCCACGTTTAATTTTTCATTTCATTTTTGCAAACGGTGTTGTCTAATCAGAACCCACATCCAGCATGTTATGAATATGAATATTATTTAAGTCATGAAGTTTAAGTAGTCTGAGTAGTAAGCACTACTGCACTGTGCAGAAGAATCATGCAATGAGACCCCTGGTCTCACTGTCAGCCAATTTAGCCAAATAGACATTCCATGTGTAACGATGCAAAGGTGAAGGTTGTACACTAATACAGAAGAGGACATATTTGGCATGTTCATTACATTTATTAAAACCAGCTGTACCTGAGTCTACTGAAACTAGAAGCAAACCATACAGAACATTTTGTAAATATTTCAATTGTTCATTGTGGAACTGTTCTCTTATTGCAGACGTACCGAAACATTTTTTTTTTCACGATGGGTTTCTACAAAGCAGCAGAGCGAATATTTGTTAACTTTTCCTCTATGCTCTCAGTTGTGTTGTAGAGCCATACTTCTGCTTAAAGCGTGGAGACAGACTCTCCGGTAACGCTTAACCGATAGACATCATCCATATATTCCGTCTGATTGAACTGTCTGTAAAAAGAGTTCTTCGGCTGACTTAGGGAAAGGTCCTTTTCCAGCGAAGTTCCTCACCCTTTTATTTATTTATTTATTTTTATTTTTGCGTGAAAGCTTGGCCAAATGGCTGTACGGCACAACGCGCCGAGAACCTCTCCCACAAAGCAGCGACACCTTCGACGCAAACCCCATACCTCCCCCATGTGGGGTTGCAGGAAGGGTTTGCTGTTAGGTCTTTATTGATCTGCTCTCTGGGGCTTTCTGTGTCGCTATGGCGACGGACTTCCTGTGCGCGGCGGCCTCCGGCATGGCCGGGTAAGAGTCCGGCTCCTGGGAGTCTTCGCTGTTCTGGGACTTGGTGCTATCCTGCGAGTTGGGCTTCTGCCGGGCCGCCCGGTACTGCTCCTCCTTCAGCTCCACGTAGGAGCGCGAGAAGGTGTGAAAGATGGATGTGACGGGGAAGGCCATGAGCAGGATCCCGCTCAGGATGCTGCTCAGCGCCACCACCTGGCCGGGGATGCTCCGCGGCACCATGTCCCCGTAGCCCACCGTCGTCATGGAGATGACGGCCCACCAGTAGCTGCCGGGGATGCTGGTGAACTCCTGCTTGGCGCCCAACTCGCTCTCCGCCAAGAAGACCAGGGGGGAGAAGAGCGCCATGGCGACGCACAGGAAGAGCAGCAGCAGGCCGAACTCGCGGGTGCAGCGGCGCACCGTCAGCCCCAGCGTCTGCAGGCCCAGGGAGTGGCGGGCGAGCCGCATCACGTAAAAGATCCTCAGCGCCCGGAGGACCCGCAGAACCAGGCCCACCTTCTCCAGGTAGCTGTTCCCCGAGCCGGCCGGCTTCTCCCGCATGGACAGCGAGTCCAGTATGAGCGTGATGTAGTAGGGCAAGATGGCCACTATGTCGATGATGTTGAGCGGGGTGCGCAGGAACAGCCACTTGCTCTGCGTCTGGATGAAGCGCAGCAGGAACTCCAAGGAGAACCAGCCCACGCACACCGTCTCCAGCACAAAGATGTTGTAGCATCTCTGAGTGCACTTGCCCTGGGAGGAGGAACACAAAACAGGGGAGTTAGCTATGTGCCAAAGAAGTGCCACTGCACGCTGAGCTGCTACTATTGGAAAAAAAAAAAAGTTTAACGATGCAACATTTCAACCAGCCAGGTCATCGTCAGGTTTCCATATCGTATGCGGGGCAGAGGTATATATAGAAGTTAATTACACACTTATGAGTCCCTGCAGTCGGTGAAATGGCAGTGATGCAGATGAACTCTTTTGCTCGAAGAACAAAGGCGTATTTCTGCCTTTGTTTTATTTTTTTATGGAAATCCGGCAGTGCGATCACTTTTTTGGGAACTGCTTTTCAGTAGTTTTCGAAAATGAAATTATTCAATGCTTTTGTGAGTCATTTTTGCTTTGTTACATTTACTCCATTTGATGATTCCTTAATTTAATCAAAGCACAGACTCAGAAATGCTTGTGAGTCAGACTAAAGGCTGTTCATGCTGGCTCTACCTCAGACACTGTTCTACCTGAGCTCAAAGGTCTCGGATAAAAAAGGTCCTGTGATAATCGGCCAAAGAAATCCTGCCTGTTACGGTTAAAACATTTCGCAGTCCACAGAGTATTCTCTCCTTCTCCCTCCCTTCCTCGTTCAATTTCAACTAAACTGTTATTTTAATAAAATAAAAAAACTTCAGACACATTTTGTTTTCCCTCGGATCAACACTGGCAAAGCCAACATTCATAAATGCCTTCATTTAATTTTCTGGCATGCCACAGTTTTTGTGAGCCCTTTCCATAATTAATTTTCAACAGCAGTAAATGGGCTCATAAATATTTGAGGATATGAGTACAAGAAATAATGTCCTTATTATGTGTACAGGCCCAGTAGGAGGATTCCAGGTCCTTATTCATTACAGTTTAGGCATTTCTGCCACCTTACTAAATGGAGTATATTTCACTCCTGTCTTCCATGGCTACAACTACCTTTGCTTATAACACTACGTTTCTCACCCATATTATTCACTCAACTTTTCTCCTGCATTGTTAACTCAATTTAGTCATTTTTCCAGTATCAATTTATTTTGTATGTCAAGCATGAACATATATGTAGTTCATTGTTACTTCTTTTATTTTAATTTTTTTGGGGGGGGTTATCTTGTGAACAATTTTCTTTTATTTATTAAGAGGTGCAAAAAAACAAGAATTATTTTCATAAATTCATAAATTATGTATGTTAGGTCAATAAACAAAACAAACCAGAGAGAAATGTTTTGCATATCCTACAGTGCATCCAGCTTCTTTCTCACAAAAGGAAATTTAACATTCAAATAATATGAAAATGACTAAATAACTGAATGATGCTAGAGGGATATTGTGAGCCTAGTGTGCAGCTATAGGAATGGGAAAAAAAACACATTGTTTTCTCTTAAGGCTTGGAATCTAATTGCACTGGTCTTCTAACCTTAACTTTGTGAGGCAAATACAACCCCTGGCAAAAACTATGGAATCACCAAACTTAGAGGATGTTCACCCAGCTTTTTTACTTCATAGCAAATAAACAAATAACAGATATGACACAAAACTATTTTTGTATAATAGCTGAACATTCTGGCTTCATGAAACATACCTCAAACAAATTAAATTAATTAAATATTTTCCATCAAACTGGTTCCAACTTTCTCGAATAGTGGTTGACAGATCAGCTTTGCAGGATGGAGCCTTATCACGGACAAATTTTTTAAATTTCCACCAAAAATCGGATTGAGATCCGGACTGTTTGCTGGCCATGTCATTGAGTTGATATGCCTTTCCTCAAGAAAAGCTTTAACACTCTTTGCTCTGTGGCAAGATGCATTATCATCCTGAAAAATGACTTCATCACCAAACCTATTTTCTATCGATGGAATGAGAAAAGTGTCCAAAATTTCAATGTACACCTGCGTATTGACTGTTGAGGTAATGATTGTCATCTCCCCTGGTCCTTTACCTGACATGCAACCCAATATCTTAAATAAGTGCGGTAATTTGATTGTTTTCTTCAGGCAGTCATCTTTATATGTTTCATTAGAACGGCACCAGACAAAAGTTCCAGCATCATCTCCTTGGCCAATGCAGAATCGTGATTCATCACTGAATATCACTTTCATCCAATCATCCACACTCCATGATTGCTTCTCTTTAGCCCACTGTGACCTTGTTTTCTTCTGTTTAGGTGTTAGCGCTGGTTTTCGTTTGGCTTTTCTATATGTAAATCCCATTTCATTCAGCTGATTTCTTACAGTTCTGTCACAAACATTGACTCCTGTTTCTGCCCATTTGTTTTTCATTTGTTTTGTTGTGCATTTTCTATTTTCAAGGCATATTGCTTTGAGTTTTCTATCCTGACGCTTTGACGTCTTCCTTGGTCTACCTGTATGTTTTCCTTTCATAACCTTCATATTTTGTTCATACTTGCACCAAATGTTAGACACAGGTGACTGGGAACAACCAACATCTTTTGCCACACTCCGTGTTGGATTTCCTCCTTGAAGGAGTTTTATAATCCTTTCCATTGTTTAAATTGACAACTCTCTTGTTGGGGGCATGTTTCCTGTCAATTAGCCAAGTCCAACAGCTCATTAAGGTCTGTAAGCATTCTCTTTTAACTGCAGACTAATTTGCATTTTTAGACTTGTGCCGGTATTTGTTTTAGAAATGCAAATTACAAGGTGATTCCATAATTTTTTCCTGATCTGGAAAACAATATGCCATTAATTAAAATAATTTAATTTAATTTGTTTGAGGTATGTTTCAAGAAGCCAGAATGTTCAGCTATTAAACAAAAATAGTTTTGTGTCATATCTGTGATTTTGTTTATTTGCTACGAAGTAAAAAAGCTGGGTGAACATCCTCGAAGTGTGGTGATTCCATAGTTTTTGCCAGGGGCTGTAGACGTTCTTTCTTTCATTGCTCACACAGCTGTCGGTTTCTGAAACTAATATATAAAGGAGGAGGCTGTGGAAGTGGGAGGGGAGCTGTGCATCAAATTGCCATTTTTGGCAAATCCGGTCCAAGATAAAACAATCCCTACAGCCCAGAGCTTGCACTAAGAATAAGCTAAACTAAGAGGACATGAAAACAAGTACGTCTAAGACCTGACTTTAATATACTCGTAACTTTACTCTGTGATACAACGGGAAACCATTTTACCACACTGATCAATGCTTAGAAACACATGATTAAAATTTAAAAAGCTATATACTTTTTAATGTTTTTTTCCCCTTTGAACATCAGCTGTAATATATCACATGAGAATATTGCTTTCCTTGGCTCCTTATCAAGCCAACCTAGTGTTTCGCTTTCTTTTTATAGTAATCTTGGCTGCAGTTCTCATCCGTGAACTGTAGCTGTCATCTCCCAGCAGACCCCCTGCCCCAAAAACACGCTGCAGAAGGCTGTAAATCCAATTAAATGACGGTTATGCATTTAGATCGGCTCAAGACGGTCCTTTCCAAAGGGAAGCCATGCGATTAATAAAGCGCCCGCTGCACACACAATGTATTTGCACCCGAGCGGCATAAATAAATGCCCTCTGACACCCTCCGATCCATAATGCACGCGAGCGCGCTCATTTTGCGGGGTGGGGGGGCGGCGGCGGTTTGAAAGGATTGCGCTGAACCGGCTGTTTCCATAATGCAGGCGCATTTGTTTGCATCCTCTGCGCTTATTTACTATGCCCTCGTATTGCAGTCATCGCTGGACATTGGCAGAATTGCATGCGCGCGCAGACATCGTTTACATTGACTGATTTGAATTGCAGGCACCCTTCTTCGGGGACGATTTACAATGCATAACTCTTTTTTGCATTTTTCACATTCTGCTTGTGGGGCTATTTTTATTTCCACCATTGAGTTGAGGGTGCGTCCCAATAGTCAAAAAATGCACCCTCCCTTCCTCCACTACCACCTCCTCTACTTCGTGCCCCAGAAACGGATCTTTGTGTTTTAATCTAATGTTGCTCATTACATCTTAATTACGTATAAATTCTTGCATATTAATTAATGTCTCGATGCAAACCGCAATGTCAGGTACATTGTATATTGTACAAGTAAATACTTGTACTCAAAACGTTCAGGCAGTTTTGCATATTTCCGGGTAGGAGAGGAGTGGTAGTGGGGGAGTGGAGGAAGGGAGGTGGGGAGTGAAGAATATTGGAACGCACCCTACGTACTTCGCTCGGCAGTAGGCTACATTTGCAATCTCAGTCAGGTTTCAGACAAGACCGGAGGCACAACTTGTGGCATGCCTGCCGGGCAGCTCGTCCTGTTAAGGCACTCTTCTAGCGCATGCATCATGCATGGGCTCAACGGCTTGGTGTTGAATCTGGACTGTGCCAGGGGCCCACCCATGGGGTGCAACTGGCTCTAACGTCGCCCAGGGATGGGAAGGTTTCAATCGAACGGGACGATAGCACCTCATCACACCCACTGCTTTATACAGCTAAATAACAGGATTCATAGTCCACCCCCCCACCTTTCATTAAATGGTTTTTCACTGGCAACATTGCTGCCATTTTTTAATGGTATTTTTTAGTGTGCAGTTCAATCGGTTGTGTTGTGTCGTAGCAATCGAAAAGATATTAATTTTTTTATTATTATTTATTCTGGCCTACATCATATTTTTGCAGACTAGTTGGAAACCAATCATATACTCGTCATCACGTCACTTTCTGCGCCATCCTCGTTGTATTTGTGACGCCAAGGACACAACTGCGCATGTGAAAACTTCCTGGTTCGGATGTGCTCCCCATTGGTTTCTATTGGCATCACTGTCTCTACATATTATGTTCTCTAAGGTTGCAATGCGTACGGCTCTTAATGGGACTGAAAAGAGGTCATTTGATTGGCTACGATTGAATCCAGCTGAAACACACACACTGATAAATATTCAGCCTAACCCTGCCCATTTTCAACCTGTGCTGCGTGCTGTGAGCTCCTCGCCTCTGGTCACAAAAATAATTTCAGTAGCCACGCCTAGTGCACCATGTGCTGTGCAATTGACTGTGCCTACTCCCCATAAACTGGAAAATAGAGCCCTAAGCTATGTTTCTACTTATCCAGAGTCCTATCTATCCATCCAGATAGTTTTGCTGAGTCTTCAAAATATCTATGCAGCTCACTCTGATATCACCCTGATACAATGGACCACAACGGGACCAATGTTTATGGTTTCAACCAAAGCATGCCAGTATTCTGGGGTGTCAATATTGTATTGATTGCCCCAGAATACTGCCATTTGGTTGTCACTGCGTAGATATACAGAGTTGGCGTACTTCGGTAGAAAGTAGTTAAAAAAACAAAAACGTGCACAAGGTCTGTGGATGTTTGTGAGTAACTGTATCATTATACTTGGAAAGAGACAATGCTGTTGAGTTTTTCAAATGTAAGTCTTTGACTCTCTGAGCGCCACAAACATTGGTCCCGTTGAGGTCCGTTGTATCAGGGTGATATAAGGGTGTGCAAAGAGGATATCTTGAAAACTCGCCAAAACTCAGCGAAACTATCTGGATGGATAGATAGCACTCTTGGTAAGTAGAAATGTAGCTTAATTGCATTTTTGGGTGAACTGCCCTTTTAAACGGTAAACTGCTGGGTGGTTGGGGTAGGCCATGTTTCCTAAAATCCTTGGCATTACACAGGTTTCTGTTGATTCCATAGTTTGTTATTCCTGTGTAATCATCATTTTCACGTATAGTTCCTCCTCATTAACAATGACAAAAACCCACATAGAGACTGAAGTTATATTTAAAGTATCCGATTAAACAGGGATTAAACCTGATTGCTACAGCACTTATAATTGCTCTCATACAATGACTGAAAAAGCAACCAAAATTAGCAGTTTTAAGGTCTTCATGCTTATTAGAGCCCATTGCAGACTTAATTAAATCAGCAGGCCAGTAAATTTAAAGTGGGCCCCTATTCATTTAAATTCTCTTCCAGAAATAAAATACACGGTTGTTATGGTTAATCCGTTTCAAATTAGCTCCTGCGCACATTTTCGCCATAAATTGCATCCGGCTATTAAATTGCCATTCAATTACCTTGCAGAGCACGCCTGTACAGATTTAGAGCTGCCCAAAAATCCTGAAAAACATGTATCCAGGTTGACAGCGCATACTGTGAGCAGCAGCATGAGTCCTAACTGCAGTCTTCAGTTACAGCCCCTCCTCTCTCTGTCTTTTGCTGTTTCACTCTACCTCTCTCTCTCCCTGTCCCCCTCTCGCTCTCTTCCTCCTGTCCTCTCTCTCTCGCCCTCTCCTTGCTGTCTGTGTCCCTCCGGCTGTGTCCTGGAGCCACGCGCTGTGGAGGCAGCAGGGTGGCCAGTCGCAGCACGGTCCTTCCTGAAAGAGCACACAGCTCCCCCAGCTCTGCCACGGTGGACCCTGGCCTCGCAGGAACAGGCTGCCCAGACCTTTTCACCCGTGTGAAGATCAGCCGGCCGCAGGGTAACTCTGGCCCCCCCCAGTCCCCTCAGGGACAGCCCGCCTTCCTCAGTCCACGGGTCACATGCTCACTAAGTTCAGCTATGGAGCAGTGGGCTCAGCTATGAGCGAGACTCCTGGCATTCAGTGCGGCGACAATAACAATCAGTTTTTCATTTCAATTTTCACATCACGACTGTCGTTTTAAAGGGTAACAAACGGCAGTTTAGCTAGACCCCGCCCCCTTTTGAAATTAGAAAAATCTGGGCGTGATAAGGTAATAATATAGGGGCTGAGCTCCATATATCAAACCACGCCCCCAGCTATTTTTCTTCCACTAGTAGCCAAAAGCCCATTCTGCAACACTCACGGCGGCTGCTTTGTTCCACTCTTTCTGTCTCGCTACGTGTCTCACTTACACACAAACAAACACGCTAGCTCCGGCTACTGCCGAGCCCCAAGAAGCTAGCCGCTGCCGAGGCAGAAGCAATGGTGGAGAATGCGGCACGCATAGCCTCGTTTGGGCTTATAATGATGCGGCTAGTAAACAACAAATCACACACTGTACAAATAGTTACCCATGCCATGTCGGCTACTCGTTTTACATAGTCTGTAGGCAATCACACTACCTGCAAGATATCAACAATATTGGTTTCCATTTCAACGGGGGTCACTGCACTGAACTCTCTCCAAGAGAGAATGTCTGTTGCAGGGACGTTGCAAAGGTAAACATGTAGCATGCATATAATACAACTCCTGGCTCAACTATGCTTTATACTATATATTAAATTTACTTTAAGCTGTATCATTCAGAAATTTTCAACAGAATAAATTTATTTCAGAATAGTCACATACAGTATATACATAACCATAACATAACAATTTATACTAGAGTTAATAAACTATACATTCATTTTTTTAAAATAAACTAGCTAGCTACTTGCTAAGCTAGACTGAAAAACGAACTATCAAGCTAACTATAAAAAAAAAAATCAAAAATAGGTTACTATAACTTACTAGAATATTCAAAAAAGCTAATCTGTAAGCTAGCTATATATACAGTGCCCTCCACTATTATTGGCACTCCTGGTAAAGATGAGTAAAAAGGGTTATAAAAAATTCACCGTTTGGATAACTTGAAGGGTTTCTTCTCCTGACGTATTTTTCCATAGAATTCAATGGGAAAATTTGTCAGGAGAAACAACCCTTAAAGTGATCCATCCATATCTATTGCATATCTGGCAGCAGAGTGATGGTTTCAGGCTCGTTTGATACCTCAGACCCTTGATGACTTACAGCCATTTTACCATCCATGTATTCCATACTGTTCCAGCATAATGTACAGCAAAATCTAGTCCCACCCCCCAATTCCCATAGAGATCCATTCAAATGCAGAGACGTTATAGTATCGCTTGTAAGAGTACCAGAAAATAAGATATCAAGAGTCTTTTGATGTTGTTGGGTCACAGACCTCAGGAAGTCATGGCATGCAAAGGAAATGCGACCAAATATAAAAAATGATTACTTTATTCTATATATAAATGCAGGGGTGCCAATAATTGTGGCACACATGGTTTTGTTAAAAAAAAAAAAAAATTCTTGAGGGAATTTTCTTTTTAATAAATTTACTTCAATTAAAGGTTGGATTTTTCTTTTTTTCTCATTAAGCTAATTCACCAAACGGTGAATTTTTCATAACCTTTTTTACTCATGTTTACCAGGAGTGCCAATAATAGTGGAGGGCACTGTATATCGCGCTCTCTCTCCTATCTCCTCTCCCCATCCACGGCACGCAGATCAACCGCTGAGATTCGCTTTTATATCTGGGGTGTAGCCCGCCCTCGCTCCAGAACTTCAGGGCGTAGCTGTACAGATTTCAATTTCATCACCGGGAGGAATACATCAGCTGGAGGAATTGTCTGGCCAATCACAGACTGGACGTGCAGTGCTTAACGTTTTACCACCAGAGACACTTTTCAGCCAGATTCTTTGGGTTTATGCTGTTTTGCGCTGACTACAGTAAAATGTCAAGATCTGGACCAGAATCAATCAGTATCGCTTAGAAAAAACCAAATGTATCAGTTCTCATCTAAAATAAATGGTTTTAGTGCTTTGTTACCCTTTAATAACATGGGAGAATGCCTCTGCTCGACTTTCTCACGCGTTCCACCATGGGCAGCCAGGACTTCAGCTGGCAGAAACCAGCCAGTTATTATTTTGCTGCAGCGCTCACAGAAGAGCTCAGCCTCAATGTCCAACATTACTGAAGAATGAACAAATGAGAATGTGAATAAATATTTGTGTAATGTGCCTTGTGGATCAATAAAGGAACCCTTAATGTGAGACGGTGTAAAGTCCTAAGGGCGTTGGCTACCGCGTGGTACCGCAGCAACTTGGAAGGACGGCATCGATTGCATTTACTGCCTTTCATGGATCTTAGGATGGTCTAGTATCAAGACTGACAGTGTGATGCACAACACAATGTTGCCCACAACACAAACTACACATCATCTGTGGTGGATAAGAATGGATGTATTTACCCATTTAATCCACAGTCTATGGTTTAATCCCATCGGCCACAACTGTGACCACAAATACTGTGTATGGATATCTCTGGGGGAATTTTGAGATATGAATGGGACCATTAAATGGACAAATTAAGGAATTTACATATAGACAATTAGGCATATAGCAGATGTTTTTATTCACATTGTCTTACAAAGCACAGGCTACTTTTTTGCTCTTTAGCATAACGACTCCACCTGGGAATCGACCCGGCAACATCTGAGTAATAAGCCTAGTCCCATAACCATTATACTACACAGCCAGCCAGGGCTTGTGTTCCTAGGCTCCCTGTATGAACGTGTTACATGTATAATTCATTCATGCAACATATCAAACGTATAAAACAGTGTGACATCAGAGCAGTTAAAAAAAAAAGCTTGTAAGCAGAAGGTTTATTGCCGGGTGAGGCAATGCCATTTTACTGTTACTTTTCTAGCCTTGAGCAAAGTACCTAACCTGAAGGGCTTCTGGAAACACCCAGCAGCCTATATAAAACTTTTAATGTCTGCGTCAGCCAGTATGAATGCTGTACATAACAGGCACAGTGTGTAGTCGACACACTGTTCTGTTTTTTCCCCATGGCTTGTCAATGAACTGGTGAGCCTAGTGAAAGCTTTCTGTGTCCATCTGAAGAGATATTTTGGGGGAGTATACCATTTTTATCACGCCGTGGCTGATTAAGTTACCGCACTACACAATGTGCAATGGGCAAACAACCGATTGCCTTATTCAAACCCGAGACAGGGCTTCTATCGGTTTTCGATGAAAATTATCTGAGTGACAAGCCTATAATCGTCTCATCATCATCTCCGAGCACGTAGAATAAAGTGGCAAACAGGGCAAATGTGTCCGTCAATATTTTCACTAGAGGCGTTCCCATTTATTTCGTTGCCAGGCCTTGTATGAGGTGCCAGGTGGTCTGACCGGTACATGCCAAGATGTGCCCTTTCAACAGGACCCAGTACGAAGCTCCCTGCCTGAAGGGGTCTGATCTCTGCTGGGGTCCCTTGAACCGGGATGCTGAAGGCAGAATGACTAGCCTCAGGATCAAGGCACCCATCAACCTCAGAGAGACGCGCAGTGACACTTTGTCGGCGTTTGAAGTCGCCCGCACGCCTTGGGGATTCCGCTGTGCGATAACGCCGACGGGTAAAATCTGTAATGCGTCGTGACGAGTTATCCATCTCCCGCGTAAAATCTTTCTCTCTGATGTCCAGTCTTTATTTCAGTCTCCTTTTTGTTCTTATCCCCCCTTTTTTCATGTCTCTCTCTTTGTCACTACTTCCCTCTTTCCCATTTATTTCCACCAAGCCCTCTTCTCTCCTGCTTTGTACATTTTTGGCCATCTGCCTACACCACACATAAACCTCAGTGGCTGGCCACCAAATACAGCCACTCAAAGGGTCCCATTTTACTACCAGGATCCCAGTTTTATTTAGAAGTGTCAACGCTGATGCTGTCAAATTCATCGCATAGCACTCGCATAGAAATCAGCATTACATCTAATTATAGCACTCAATGAGAGTCTGTAGCTTCTGTAGGACGTGCAGATTTTTTGCAAGTCTATTTTTCATAAATTACTGTCACTTTTGCCACATTCTCTTGAGATAGCAAGATGATGAAACACTGCCAATTTCCTCATTCCGTTCTATTCACTCCCAGTGAAATTCACTTTGAAATTCACAATCTCCCTCTGGACTTTCATGTATAGGAATTCCACTTCCTGTATCAGAACATTACTGGTAACCACTTCCCTCAACGCACAGAATTAGCCCCTAACTCTGTTGCTCAGTGGAAGCATTGCCCTTTGCAAGTCTTTAAATAGCACTGCCATGTGGGTGCTAAAATGGGGCTGTCCAAAACACTAATTTTTATCAGAGAGCCATGTGGAAGACCTTTCCCTCCTTTGTGTGTGGCCTGTGCTTTAGTGTATAGCAGCCCAGAACCCCTCCACCAGCTCCAGTTTCTCCACAAGATTGATTTTAGAGCAATCATTCACCGACAGACTCCTTGTTATCTTCCTAATAGACTGACAGGAGCCTCTTTCCGGTCGGCCTGCCCTGGCCTGCAGAGTGCTTGAACAGAGACTGACAGAACCTCATTGTTGCATGTGTTTAAAACCCTCCATCAACCCCGTACCCCGCTACACCACTCCACTTTTTCCATTCTGCTTTAAAACCCATTCAACAGGACATCTTGTGTGCCGGGGTGCGGGTATGCCATTATGGCCGGCTGAAATGGTTCTGTTGTAATCATTTTGTATGTGCATGAAGCTCATTTAAGCCAATAATCATTACAGGTTTGCAGTGCTTTCCAAAGAGCGGCTACAGTTCCGCAAGGGAAAATGTTTTTTTTTTTTTTTGCCCGGGACTGGAACTGCACTCCACACAGTGAAGGCAGGGCTGGTAAGTCAACATATCCATGGACAATCAGTCTTATTTATGCTCAATAACATTCTCCCTTATCAATAAACATTCCCGTCACAAACACATTGTCATTGCCTGAAACCAGCAGATAATTTCCTAGTTTCTCCAGTTTTCTTTGCGAGTATCCTCTGCAAACATTGGCAAAAAGATAGGATCAGCATTGAAGATCCCATATCCCATAAAAATACTATAATCTAAATCGCCCAAGTGACACTTAAAACCCGCGTCGAATGCGATGTGGTCCCTCTGAGTAACTGAGCTTTGCAGCTTCATGAAAACGCAAGCCCGTAAACAAAAAAGGTACTCTCAGTACAGAGTGAGAATGTCCACAAACTACGTGTAGCATATGCGTGGAATTAATTCTTTCTCAGACATTAGGCCAACAAAAACATTTATCGCACTTGTCAGCACTCGGAGGGAATCGTCGCACATAAGCCCTGGGCGAGCTGGAATCACATTTAGGAGCTTGAGGAGTCGCTCCCTGAAGAGGACGTGGCGTCCTCTTTCCTGCTACCGGACAAAGGGGTTGTAGCGGCGATACTCTAGCGGTTGCTACACGGGGGGAATTGAATTGCATAGGGTCCAATTGGCTACCAAAATTGGGAGAAAAAGGGAAAAATCTGAAGAAAAAAAAAGGCACACAATTCAGTTTTGAGAAGATTGTTCTTCTTGTTCTTCCGAAATAAGCATCCTCAGAACAGAAAAAAAATCAGTTTATCAACGTAAAAAATGGAAATTGCTTTCTGTATGAACGTTATTTATGACAACATTTCACCATGCAGTGCAGTATGTAGTGGTGATTTATGTATGAAAGAACAAGGGACAGGAGACTCTTAAGAGTTCCGTGAAGGAACATTCCAGGAATCCTAGTTCGACATTTGCAAGGAGATTTCTTTCCTCTACACACGTTCTTTGATATTTTCTCATTGAGGTGAGACAGGGAGGCAATATATGTTTCTATTACTGTGAATATACTGAACTTTAGAATTCTTATTACAAATTTTGTGTGACCTTTATTAGGTCTGGCCTTGCATAGCTGACGCAGGAGGAATGCATTCTGCCGAGGAAGCCCTGCTGACTCAAAGCCTTTTCCAATTATGTCACTACCTGGTGGCACCTGGGAACAACACAAAGATACAGTGTGTGCGCTAAATAGAGCAAGCCTTACTTACAGGTCATTTACATCAAATAGAGAGCACCCAAGCTCCAAATGATGGCCCACCTCAAACTAACTAAACTGATGAGCCAAATAATTTCACTTTGATCAGGAATGCTTTATGACAGTAGATAATACTGCATTTTTGTGGTGTATATAATATATAATATAATTGTATATAAATGTATCTACACAAAAACATTTCAGTGTAAAGTTTTACATTATTTTACACTATTTAAGAGCAATCTCTTCCTACATGTGTTCATGCAATTCAGTAACCAAACCAGGATTCTAATATTGCCTGGGTACAAGCAATATGTGGGGGGGGGGGGAGAATTAAGTATTTTTATGATTGAGATTATGAAATTTTCAATTGCAATTATAGCCTGCAGACAATGTGAAGAGAATGTGGTCTTTATGTAAAAGATCGACAACTGCCATCCCAAGCCAATGCTCACTCTACGGGCAAGTTTGTTCTGCTGTGCCACAGGGACACTTCTGCCCTGTCAATCAAGTTGGCCATGCTTCATAACATTTCTGTGACGTGAACATCCAGGACACCATTTCAAAATGGCTGCTGAATAAACACCCCCAAACAACCCTTGAGCTCCTGTTCAGCGTCAAATACACGTTGTGACAATGAATGCTGTTTTGTAAGGTAGCAATCTCCTACAATCTCTTGTCAGCCTGCCCTGTTAGGCACTAAGTACCACCCTCCATTTTGGTTCCACCACTACACTGACCTAACTGGAGATTAAATACTGTAGTCTGAGCTTTTCAAAGCCCTCTCTGTCTTTTATTAATTTCCCTTTTGATGATAAGTTGCAGACTTGCCGTGATGTTTCTTTGATCATTCAGAAAGCCTGGAATTCATTTTCTAATCATTCTAAACATCCTTAACATCGTTAAAAAAAGGTGGCAACGTACCTTACTGTACAGTAAGACAGAACATTAGATTTATTTTGGTTTCTACTTTGATTCTCATAATATTTGGCATACAATGAGCACATACGATCATATGCTGGAGAATATCAATTTCAGACCTAAATTTAAATTTCAGACAATAAAAGACACATTTATGACATGAGATTTACAGTAAAAAATAATAAAAGTACTGCGAGATCTGGGCTGCTCGGTGGCCATTATGTTAAAACTCTTGTTCTACTACAAACTCCTTATTTGCATTTATTTTTTATTTTTTACACTGCAGGAAATGTGTCCTTTCCCTTACTTTAGGTTTGGTCACTGTTTGTACAGTTGCAAAACAGCATTAATATTTGAATTATAAAATGGTTCCCCAAAGTGCTGGATCTCTTCTCGTAGTCTAACACTTGTTTGAGCTTTCCAGTGCATATTCTGGACACTGAAATCAGCTGCACATGACTGTGACTGAGAAGGGATGGGCTAACATTAGAATGGTGTAAGACTATCTGAGTTATGAAGCACTCACAGGCCGGGAGAGGCTTGTGACCCCTAGTCATCACTCTGCTCTCAATTAGTAAGAGTGCACTTAGCGGACACACAAGCCTATGAAAGTTTATAATTAGTTCACATGAGCATATGTGCAAGACAGATCACTCACAGCATGCTGTGGCCCCTGTCACTCAAATCACTTTTAATAGACAACAATTGCTGCCCTCTTAAATGAGGTGAACTAATGTTTTTTTTTTGTTGTGGGAGAAGTTGAAAACCATTTGGAAGAAATCCAAGGCAAATGGGTTAGTTGGACATAGGTCATTCATTCCACGGGGAAATGGACCATTTTTGACCTTGACCTCTCAGATCTTTCTGATGTTTGACACCCATAATGTGTCAAATAATGTCAGGATTTTGTGCCAACTTTTACTCTTAATTATCTAATTATCTCAATCATATCTTGAGCATTTGTTTAAGCACCAGCTACAGCCACACTCTGCAAATGTATCCTAAAGATTTTACTGTGCCCAGTACAAGAGTGAAATACCGTAGTTTATAGAGCTTTCAGAAAACTAAAACTAAGGATATTGGTTCGAGCAAAAACCGGGACCAGAGCTGTGCACCCCTATTTTAACCAGTCAACCACCCCTTACAAGAGATCCAACTCTGTAAATTGGCATGTGTATACATCAGACTGTATAGACCAAGATATGAAAAATTGAGCATGATTTTTAAAAGAAGTTTTGAAAAATTTGATTATTAAATTGAATTCTTAATTAATGCAAATAATTAAGTGAAAGTATCCAAACATGACCCATGTTGTAGAGCAAGTCTTTGTGATTACAATGAGACCAAGATATTGTTTTTAGCATTTACAGTTGTCAGACTGTAGATCTTGCAAGTATAGACCATAAGTGGTGGTAAAAAATTGACTAATAAATAAAATAGGCTATAAATGGAGTGAAAATTGACACTTTGTCCCTAATTTTCTTGATGACGGTTTGTGTTTTTTTCTCAAAAGTATAACAAACGTCATTACTTCAAGGTTACATTATGGGTGTAAAATATCAAAATGATCTGAGAGGTCAAGATTAAAAAGGGTCCACTTCCCCCTGGAATGACCCACATGCAGATGCACGGCACATCCCATAGTTCCACCCAAGTGGGCCCAGAAATGACGGCGGGGGACGGACTCACGCTCTCCTCCTCGGCCCGTAGGTCCGGCATGGTGCTGACGCAGAGGGTGACGGCAGTGATGACCACAAAGATGACGGACAGGCAGGCGAAGATCTTCCCGGGGAGGCCCGAGTGTGGGTTCTCCACCATGTCCCTGAGCCGTTGCATGCAGCCCGCCATGCGGCCCTCGTCCGAGCAGGTGCTGGGCGTCTGCTCGTCGCTGGGCAGGGACGACAGGTCGGCGTCCTCGCGCTGCGCCTCCCTGTGCTCCTCCTGGCGGAGACGCAGCTTGCGCAGGCAGCACCACTCCAGGCTGCCCTCCTCCACCCCCCAGTAGAGCAGCTCCTCCTGGAAGGAGAGGGCGCACATCTCACGGAGGAGGCGGAGCTTCCCCGCCGCCAGGAAGGTCACGATGGTCCGGAAGGCACTGGGGTTGCGGTCGAAGAAGAACTCGTTGCGGCTGACGTCGTAGTCGTCGCACACGTCCATGATCTCCTCGTGGTTGTGGCAGCCTTTCAGCTTGCCCAGGCGGGTGAGGGGGAACTCGTCCAGGGTGGTCCAGGGGATGCGGGTACTTGATGCCCCCCACGTTGATGATGGCCGAGCCGCCGCCACGGCAGCCCTCCGCGAGGGGCGGAAGTCGGTACAAGTCCTCATCCTGATCCAGGAGCTTGGCCCTTTTGTAGAACACGCCCTTGTTGGTCGTGATCTCGGGCAGGTTCTCCGGGTGCTTGAAGTGGAAGGTGGGGAACTGGCGCTCAGTGCTGCCCGCGAGGAAGGCCACTTCCTGATACATGGCCAGGGGGAGGGGTCTATGTGGCTGGCTGGCAGGGTGGTGGTGGTGGGGGGGTGTGGGGGGGGGGGGGATGGACGAGTCACCCGTTCAATAACAGTCCTGTCACCTGTGAGGAAAAAGAAAACTCCAGTAACTTGTTTTCTAAAAAGCTTTTTCTAATTAACTTTACATATCTTTATCCTTTCGCAGACAAAGGAAAACCAATCCTACAAAAGAAATCCTTAACCAAACACAATTTTTATCATACAAAGGATAAGTGCATAAAATGTATTTATTATCGGTACGCTTAAGATAATGCATAGTCAGCTTTCAAAACAGTGTCTCCAAAGGTTTCTTAAAACTAATTGCTGCAAAATCTCAAGGTGCAGCAAATTAGTGTCATACAGTGGTTTCAACCCTAGTGCAGAGGAATTAATTGAACTGTTTTTCTCTTTAACGCATGGATGAATCTCTAAATTAGATGCTTTTGTCTAAAGAATTGTTTAGCAAGGTTCAGTAATTTTAAATGCCACAGATCAATCAAGTACACACAAAAGATATACCAAACGCTGTCCTCCCGACAAAAAAACCTTTCGAGCACACCTTGACTTGAAGCCAAGACCGATTACCAGCCTCAATTCTTACAGCACTCCCTGTATTTCTCAAATAACTTAAATTAAGCTAAACAAACAACTGGTTATGCATGATTGACCCAGTTCAGCTAACCTTGTGTATACTGCTAAACATCCATGATGAAAAACTACTGTCGCATAGAAATTGAACAGGAGTGCGACTTGGACCAACAGATACCCCTCTCTGTGATAACTCTGGAACGCTGCACCTTTGCTCAGAAACGTTAAATAATAAAAGAGAGCAGTTTTTCAGTTTGGCTGTCACTGAGCTTAAACCAAGGGAATGTTCTTGAACTAGAAAGAGATCACACTGCTAGAGATAAAGTCAGTGCTGTGTGAGAGCTGGCACAGAGGAAGCTGCACACTTTCTTCTATGTCTCTCATGGCCTGTGTGGACATTTTCACAAAATACTCGTGTTTCATGGTAAACCCGGATACAGGTGCATTGTAACACTTTGGATAACTGTTAAACTCAAGACACTATGGCAGGAAAAAGATTCCCAATAAAGTCAGCAGGTGTAGTGGTTGTTTATAGCCGGCTAAAAATTACGAAAATTCAGGAGCATATTTTGGCCTTGAATGTGATTTACTGCTGTGGCATCAGAGAGAGATTGAGTGAGGGAAAAAATAAACTATTTTTGTCCCTGGTCTGATTTGTATGCATGGAAGAAGAATAGCAAATTTGCTGCCTTAAAACAAACACTTTCTGATGTTAGGCATGAGAATCCATCATTCCCATTTAAAACTGCATTAAATCCATCAGTTAATTTTCCCTTGAGGCTTTGCTCAATAATAGCACTCTCCATTCTTAAATCCTCATGTGACAGTAAAAATTTTAAAAGCATAAATACAAGGTGAACAGTTGTTATTGTTATTCACAGTTATTGTGAATATGTGCCAAGTTTAGAGAAGCGCTGTAACGTTCAGTCCAAAAATGAATCCAAAATATGGTGCAGGTGCGTAGAGTTCAACCTGACAAGAATTTTCTGACGTACTTCACCATCTGAGAGGTTTTATTTGTTTTCAGACACTGGCCTTTAAAGGCTGATTTCACAAAATACACAATCACAAGAGAAAACTGAGCCTGGAAATGATTGAATAATGCTCTTCATTCATTTGGAAAATGACAGGAAATGCAATAGCTTCTACCTAATGTCTCGTACTGACCCATTTACTAATTGTGGGTTATTAAGAAAGCCGCTGGCTCCAGTTACGGTTTCCACAGTGACAACTCTCCTTTCAGAAACCTATCCTCTATCAAATACATATTAAAAATGACTCCAATGCCCATTTGCCCAGAACTAAAAATAGTCTTTACAGAAAGACAGATAAACGTACAAAAAACACATGCACAACTATAACAGGATAGGTTACGTCTGTCAATCTGAAACTGAATATATCCTCATAACGAATGCATGAAAAGGCAAGATTATATGAAATACACTGGGGTGCACTTAGGGAGACTGGTTACATAAGATAAAATATGAAAGGGAATATGTGCAGTGAGAGCAGTTTGAACTCAGAGTGGTTAGGTAAGGAACAGTGTGGTGTGAAAGTTGCCTGCAATAATGTTTCATGAGAGAAGTTTAGATAGTTAATAGCACTGGTGGATCCAGAAGGCAATCACAGGGTTGGAATGTGGACCCACAATTTACATAGTGAACATAGTGGAATGAATGCAGTTTACACAGTGAACAGAATAGAATGAATGCAGTTCACATAGTGAAGAGAATGGAAAGAATACGGTTTACATAGTAAACAGAGTGGAATGAATGCAGTTTAAATAGTGAACAAAATGGAATGAATGCAGTTTGCATAGTGAACAGAGTGGAATGAATGTAATTTACATAGTGAAGAGAATGGAAAGAACGCAGTTTACATAGTGAATGGAGTGGAATGAATTCAGTTTAAATAGTAAACAGAATGGAATCAATACAGTTTACATAGTGAACAGAATAGAATAATGCAGTTTACACAGTGAACATAGTGGAATAAATGCAGTTTACATAGTGTACAGAGTGGAATGAATGCAATTTAAATAGTGAACAGAATGGAATGAATGCAGTTTACACAGTTAACAAAGTGGAATTAATGCAGTTTACACAGTGAACATGGTGGAATGAATGAAGTTTACACAATGAACAGAATAGAATGAATGCAGTTCACATAGTGAACAGAGTGGAAAGAATGCAGTTTACATAGTAAACAGAGTGGAATGAATGCAGTTTAAACAGTGAACAGAATGGAATGAATGCAGTTTACACAGTAAACAGAATAGAATCAATACAGTTTACATAGTGAACAGAGTGTAAAGAATGCAGTTAACATAGTAAACAGAGTGGAATTAATGCAGTTTACACAGTGAACAAAGTGGAATTAATGCAGTTTACACAGTGAACATAGTGGGATGAATGCAGTTTACATGGTGAACATAGTGGAATGAATGCAGTTTACACAGTGAACAGAATAGAATTAATGCAGTTTACATAGTGAACATAGTGGGATGAATGCAGTTTACATAGTGAACATAGTGGAATGAATGCAGTTTACACAGTGAACAGAATAGAATTAATGCAGTTTACACAGTGAACAAAGTGGAATTAATGCAGTTTGCATAGTGAACATAGTGGAATTAATGCAGTTTACACAGTGAACAGAATAGAATGAATGCAGTTCACATATTGAACAGAGTGGAAATAATACAGTTTACATAGTAAACAGAGTGGAATGAATGCAGTTTACACAGTGAACAGAGTGGAATGAATGCAGTTTACATAGTGAACAGAGTGGAAAGAATGCAGTTTGCATAATGAGCAGAGTGGAATGCAGTTTACTTAGTAAACATAGTGGAATGAATGCAGTTTACATAGTGAACGGAGTGGAATGAATGCAGTTTAAATGGTGAATGGAATGAATACAGTTTACATAGTGAACATAGTGGAATGAATGCAGTTTACTTAGTAAACATAGTGGAATGAATGCAGTTTACATAGTGAACGGAGTGGAATGAATGCAGTTAACATAGTAAACAGAGTGGAATGAATGCAGTTTACACAGTGAACATAGTGGAATGAATGCAGTTTACACAGTGAACAGAATAGAATTAATGCAGTTTACATAGTGAACATAGTGGGATGAATGCAGTTTACATAGTGAACATAGTGGAATGAATGCAGTTTACACAGTGAACAGAATAGAATTAATGCAGTTTACACAGTGAACAAAGTGGAATTAATGCAGTTTACATAGTGAACATAGTGGAATTAATGCAGTTTACACAGTGAACAGAATAGAATGAATGCAGTTCACATATTGAACAGAGTGGAAATAATACAGTTTACATAGTAAACAGAGTGGAATGAATGCAGTTTACACAGTGAACAGAGTGGAATGAATGCAGTTTACATAGTGAACAGAGTGGAAAGAATGCAGTTTGCATAATGAGCAGAGTGGAATGCAGTTTACTTAGTAAACATAGTGGAATGAATGCAGTTTACATAGTGAACGGAGTGGAATGAATGCAGTTTAAATGGTGAATGGAATGAATACAGTTTACATAGTGAACATAGTGGAATGAATGCAGTTTACTTAGTAAACATAGTGGAATGAATGCAGTTTACATAGTGAACGGAGTGGAATGAATGCAGTTAACATAGTAAACAGAGTGGAATGAATGCAGTTTACACAGTGAACATAGTGGAATGAATGCAGTTTACATGGTGAATATAGTGGAATTAATGCAGTTTACACAATGAACAGAATAGAATCAATACAGTTTACATAGTGAACGGAGTGGAATGAATGCAGTTAACATAGTAAACAGAGTGGAATGAATGCAGTTTACACAGTGAACATAGTGGAATGAATGCAGTTTACATGGTGAATATAGTGGAATTAATGCAGTTTACACAATGAACAGAATAGAATCAATACAGTTTACATAGTGAACAGAGTGTAAAGAATGCAGTTAACATAGTAAACAGAGTGGAATTAATGCAGTTTACACAGTGAACAAAGTGGAATTAATGCAGTTTACACAGTGAACAAAGTGGAATTAATGCAGTTTACATGGTGAACATAGTGGAATGAATGCAGTTTACACAGTGAACAGAATATAATTAATGCAGTTTACACAGTGAACAAAGTGGAATTAATGCAGTTTACATAGTGGAATGAATGCAGTTTACACAGTGAACAGAATAGAATGAATGCAGTTCACATAGTGAACAGAGTGGAAAGAATACGGTTTACATAGTAAACAGAGTGGAATGAATGCAGTTTACATAGTGAACAGAGTGGAAAGAATGCAGTTTGCATAATGAGCAGAGTGGAATGCAGTTTACTTAGTAAACATAGTGGAATGAATGCAGTTTACATAGTGAACGGAGTGGAATGAATGCAGTTTAAATGGTGAATGGAATGAATGCAGTTTACATAGTGAACATAGTGGAATGAATGCAGTTTACACAGTGAACAGAATAGAATGCATGCAGTTCACATAGTGAACAGAGTGGAAAGAATACGGTTTACATAGTAAACAGAGTGGAATGAATGCAGTTTACACAGTGAACAGAGTGGAATGAATGCAGTTTACATAGTGAACAGAGTGGAAAGAATGCAGTTTGCATAATGAGCAGAGTGGAATGCAGTTTACTTAGTAAACATAGTGGAATGAATGCAGTTTACATAGTGAACGGAGTGGAATGAATGCAGTTAACATAGTAAACAGAGTGGAATGAATGCAGTTTACACAGTGAACATAGTGGAAAGAATGCAGTTTACATAGTAAACATAGTGGAATGAATGCAGTTTACACAGTGAACATAGTGGAATGAATGCAGTTTACATAGTAAACATAGTGGAATGAATGCAGTTTACATAGTGAACATAGTGGAATGAATGCAGTTTACTTAGTAAACATAGTGGAATGAATGCAGTTTACATAGTGAACATAGTGGAATGAATGCAGTTTACATAGTGAACATAGTGGAAAGAATGCAGTTTACATAGTAAACAGAGTGGAATGAATAAAGTTTAAATAGTGAATTGAGTGGAATGAATGCAGTTTGCATAATGAGCAGAGTGGAATGAATGCAGTTTGCATAATGAGCAGAGTGGAATGAATGCAGTTTACATAGTGAACATAGTGGAATGAATGCAGTTTACATAGTAAACATAGTGGAATGAATGCAGTTTACATAGTGAACATAGTGGAATGAATGCAGTTTACATAGTGAACAGAGTGGAATGAATGCAGTTTGCATAATGAGCAGAGTGGAATGCAGTTTACTTAGTAAACATAGTGGAATGAATGCAGTTTACATAGTGAACGGAGTGGAATGAATGCAGTTTAAATGGTGAATGGAATGAATGCAGTTTACATAGTGAATGGAGTGGAATGAATGCAGCTTACATATTGAACGGAGTGGAATGAATGCAGTTTACATAGTGAATGGAATGGAATGAATGCAGTTTACATAGTGAATGGAGTGGAATGAATGCAGTTTACATAGTGAAATTAATGCAGTTTATATAGTGAACGGAGTGGAATGAATGCAGTTTACATAGTGAACAGAGTGGAATGAATGCAGTTTGCATAATGAGCAGAGTGGAATGCAGTTTACTTAGTAAACATAGTGGAATGAATGCAGTTTACATAGTGAACGGAGTGGAATGAATGCAGTTTAAATGGTGAATGGAATGAATGCAGTTTACACAGTGAACAGAGTGGAATAAATGCAGTTTACATAGTGAATGGAGTGGAATGAATGCAGTTTACATAGTGAATGGAATGAATGCAGTTCACACAGTGAACAGAGTGGAATGAATGCAGTTTACATAGTGAATGGAGTGGAATGAATGCAGGTCACACAGTGAACAGAGTGGGATTAATGCAGTTTATATAGTGAACGGAGTGGAATGAATGCAGTTTCAATAGTGAACGGACGCACACACATGTATTTATATACAGCATTGGCCCTTCCAAATTGGGAAGAAAAAAAAAAGGGGGGGGGTATTTATTTATTGCCACATTCTGCCCATTCGCGATTGTTCCTTCACAAGAAAATGTGAATCCTAAAGATGCTAAATTATACCCGTATTGAACAATAAACTGATGGGTAGCTGGGGTAGACCGCATTTCATAATCATCCTTGATGATACACAGTTTTCTCTTTAGACTCCATGGCTTGCTATTCCCGTTATAATAATACATAAATAAATTATAGATTGAGGTAGGTGTCACTACACATTAACTTGTGCTTTTTCATAAAAAGCATCTGGCTATTAAAGAGAGTGTGGAATTGGTAACGTGCCTTTGCTGCCCAGTAGCACAGTTTTGTCTTCAAGTGTATGTGAATTCAGATCAGTCAAAATCAAGCAAGAAGGAACCATACTATGTTAACTTACTTTCAAGCAGCGGCAAATTATTTAGCCTCTCTGGACATTGAAATACATTTATACTTCTAATTTAATGCTCAGACAGAACATTTTTCACTTTCAATCAATCGAAAATCAAATCTTCTGGCAAATGGTTTGCATATTTTGCTAAATGTACCATAAAACATACTTTGATAATGTAGAGAGTGAGAAATCTAAAATTAATATGTAGTTAATTATCTTTACTACACTGGGTATATTAGTTAAGATACATTTCACAGCATAACATATTTGCATATCAGTTAAATAGTTAACAGCACTGACAACATAACACTCAACATACCAATAACGGACTAAGCTAAATACAAATTCATAAGAACATTATTAGAAATATTATTTTAGAGCAGTAAATATCTCCAATTTAAAAGGTAGAATAATATGAACTCATGGTAATCATGGTAATAATGGAAAACGTGACTCGTACGTATCCTTCTCGACACAGGAAGACAGGGACATCCTTAACTTTAGCCTTAGGCTAAAATAACCTCAGTCAAGACTTTTTAGTTAAGTAAAGGAAACACAAATCTGACAGAACTCACAGTGGACATTACTGAAATGTCTCCTTTTATCTACAATGAAACCACAGTGAAACACAAGAGAGATGCATTATAATAAAATGGTGATTGGAAAGTAGCAGAGAGGGAAAGCTAATGGACTCAGACACTAATGAGCAGGGTTATTTCTGTTCCTCGAACAAGAGCCTCAGAAGCTGACAGAAAGAAAGAACAGCATGGCTGAGGCCAGTTGGACCTAGGGTTTATTTCATTCTGTGTGAATGTTCGAAGCAAGCTTTAGAGAACACCTGAGAACACAATACAATAAAGCATAGGTTGAGGGCAGTAATGTTGTGTAGTGGTTAACCCCTTCTTGCGAAGACCCCCTAGTGGCCATGGTGCCGAGATTTTGCTCAACTCAGATATTAATTTCTCCTGCAGCCAAACTATGAGTGGAAACAACAAACTCAGTGTTTTACCTTTATTAGTACACGGTTGGTGACAAGTGTCACTATTGTCCCGTAGAAAGTCCATTTAACAAGCAACCCCCCACCCAGTCTCGCCTGCAACTTTACCGACCCATGCGTGACACAGTGGACAATAGCGTCTATATAAGATATAATATATAAAATATATTTTTTTATCAACAAAAATTTGTATTCCGTCATAGCGACAAGATAAACCCAGCCATAGCCCGATTGTATGGCAAAAAAGCAGTGAAAAGCCCTGCTCACTCAAATGCAAAATAAACATGTGAAATTCTTGTAGAATTATACCTCAGATTTTACACACTTGTGGACATGGAGTCTATGATCCAGGAAATGTATAGTTTTACCTGTTTCACATACGTATGTAACTCTCAGTATATCATTCCAAAATAAAATAAAAACTTTTTTTTTGCATTTGTGGCACTTTACTTTGACCTAAATTATGAAAATAAACTAATCTAAGTTAGTATTGTAAATGGTACACCTGTCTTGTTTCATTTAAGCCAATTTCCAGGTTTCTGTGATGCTCACCCCTGGAGTCATAGAGCCTTAAATAGAACACCCCCTAAATATGTGAGAATTGACCAAATTTGCCATCTACATGAAGGGGTTAAAGAAACAGATTTGAAGGTGCCTAATTGAGCTATTTGAATAATAAGATGTTCATTATGGATGTAGGAAACCAGCTGTATGAATGGATAATATTCTGAAAGTTTACGCATTATTAGGACATCTAAAGCACTAAATAAGCTTACATTTTCCAAATAAGATAAATCTTTCACAAAAAAAACAGCAAATGAATGCTTCATAATCACTCAGCCTACCTCAAAAAATGTATAAATGTTGATTTTGTTGAGCATGATTGGTTTGCAATTTACAGAAATGTTATCAGCACTAGTCCCTAAAGTCATAGGTGTCTGATTTGAATATCAAGCAGACAGAGGTTTTCTTCCCCTGTTGCTGTGAGAAATGGCCATGTAGGCTTTGGCTAAACATAATTAACGTACTTGTTTCATACTGAAGTGAATTATTTTCTAAAAGTAGCCTAATTATGCCTTAAAGATAGGCATACATTTATTTTAAGCTGCCAGAAAGAAACATTAAATATCGAGTGACCAACAGCAATTTTGGCAAGAGAAAATACAGCATAAACTACAGCTAGCCCAATCTGATTGAGGTCTACTAAAACTGAAATAATCAGTAACCGTTGATAGAATACCTGAAGAATTTACATGATTGGTTGTCACAAAGTTGACTAACTATGCAGAATAATTACTCACCTATATGCTATGCATGTATAAATAAAAATACCCACCCCCCAAAAAAGTTACTGAACAGAAATCTATAAGGATCCACTGACATTCATCTTAGGTAGGCTAATACATTATTCCAAGGTGTGCTTACTCAAGATTTCAGACTTGATTTTACTCAAACAGCAACAATAGCATCAACAACATGCAATCCTTGTGCAGTGAAAAATGCTCTAAGACAGTCGTTTACAAACCACACCTAGTTGCATCAGGTGTGCTTGAGATGGAACACATCAAATACCTGGATCCGGTTGGGGGTACCTGAAAGAGATGTTTGGGAACCACTGCTCGCGGTTCTAAAACTCGGTCCTGGGGACCAGTGTGCATGCTGGTTTTTGTTGCTGCCACAACTGCAATCCCAGAATTTTAACAAGCTGTGCATTTTTATTAATTACATGCTTTTAATGTTTTGAGGGATTATTTACAAAATTGCTATGTATGCCATTAATAATATATTCACAATGTGCTTATTGTGTTGTATTGAAAACGATTACATAAAAACAGGTAAAACTTTTTTTTACCTGATCAAATTCAAGACTGAGGTGAATAAATAGCCTCCTAATTGGTGAATGTGTGGACACCTGGTCACTAAATCTAACCATTTGGTAGAAGAAGATGGGACACCCCTGTTCTTAGCTCTTTTTTTCTAGCCGGGAAATTGAAATATGACTCAACAGCTTTTTAAAAAACGAATTTAAAAAAAAGTTACTGTCTAAAATTTCAAGTAGACTATAGCGGTAAATGACGCACGGTTTACCGAAATATGTTAACGTTATTAGCCTACTTACACGACCCAAGACATTCAGGGCAGATGCGTCAACAGTGAGCCGCTCGGACAGATAGGCCTATTACTCATACAGGTAGGCTATTTAATTAATTCGAACAGCAATAGGGAAAATTAGCGGCGCCTTCTGGGAGGAATTGTAAGCAATTTTTGAATATTGAAAACTTGACCTTCTTTGCACATTTCCTTTCCAGATTTAATTGTAGGTAATTATAAACTATACAGACGAGCCATTCGGTTATTCCGATCGTCTACATTCGTTCTTCATTTTAAAGTAGTTGTGCTCATCTTAAACGTAAATGGTTCTCAATTTCTGCAGTTCGACAGCTGACTTTCAAGAAACTGATTAACTCTAGGCGGCACCTTCCTCGATCTATCAAACTACTTTGTTTTGTTAACAATGTAATTGCTCATTGTGATTACCAATCCCATTGATACAAGATTAGAATACAAACATTCTTATCAGCAGTTACTCCCTGGTGCATCGTTGCGCATATCAATAAACTGTAGATGAACTATATTTGTGGCGATGTAGGCTACCTGACAATGTCACTAACATACACTATAAGACACGATGATAACATAATTTCTATAAATGCATCGATTGTAGCCTATAATTAATTAAATGCACGCACATCTTTACGTGTAATTCGCTGTGATTGCGAATAGTCTGCTTTATCTTTAAGACACTCATCGGTCTACAGTTCAGTACCTAGCTATTAACCATACAATAATGTTATCGTTCAGGTAAGTCTTACCTGCAGTGTCGGCTTGTGTCCATCAGAATCAAAGTTCATCCGAATCAAAAATAACAAATAGACGCCCATCCATTTTATACAATAACATCAATATCAGTGTTTACATTGTTGAATTGCTTGTCCTTTCACGTCGTATTCCAGGTGTTCTCAAACGCAGGTTGCGTCACGTGCTAACATTTGGAACCGTTTAGATCAAGTTTCACAGCTATGTAAAGTTGCGTTTATCCCCGAGTTTCACTAAAGTACAGGCGATATTTTGAAGGCAAGAGGTAGTCTACTTCTGATCTGTCTGTTCTCTTAAAAACGACCTCTCCGACGCAAAGCTTCTGTGGCTGAATTTAATCGGACTAAGACTCTTGCCGATAGTCATCCGTAACTACAATCTAGATTGGGTGTTGCCGTCCGTTCTTCTTTCTCCCATCCCAGTTTGAACGATTGCAATGCACTGCACACGCGAACCAATGCGCTCTACCCCGTTTTCCCAGGGGCGCTCCAAGTTGCGCAAAGCCAAATAGAGACGTCAGGAAAACGGTATACCAAGGCAGAGTGCGACAGTGAGTGCGAAAAACTAGTTTCATGATCAAGCATCTTTTCGTTTTCGCTGGTAGCGGTAGTCTAGATGTATTTATTATCGAACAATATAAGTGTATAGTATAAATGATGTTGTAGGCTATTTAATATAACATAGGTTAGCCTACGTTTTACAATAGCCAGTAAAAAAAATACGAATAGTTTCTTCGAATGGACAAAATAGCTTTAGTTACGATAATCCATTTCCATTTAATAACAAAGACGTCAGGTTTGCTGCAGTTAAACGACATAAATTATCGCATGGCTAACGGCTGTGGCAGGCTCTCCATAAGATCACTCAGTACTGACTATCTGATTTATTATGGACTGTCGTTTGTGTCAATTAAAGTGACAAATTATTTAAAATGTGAAATCTTCTAGAGCTGTGTGGTTTGCGAAGCATGCTCTGAAAAACGTGGGGAACGCGGAACAGTGAGAAGTACAGGAAATATGGAGTTAATTAAAAGTAGCCAACTCGTGAGATTGCAACGAATTATATTATTATTCAGACTGACTATTTAACGGCCGACTACTTTTTACCTGCCGATAGCCGCAACACACGTAGGTTATACGTTTAGCATATAGCCTAATTAATTATACGTAGCCTACACACATAGAAATCCCAAAAAATGTAATAATTTTTTTTAGGCTACTCATAATTAATGGCATAAAATACATATAAGTGAAGAATATTGACCAATATACTAATCATTAAAGGAAAAGATAAGCAGCGAGTAGAGATCTTTTCCTGTAAAACGTCCATAATTCATTGGACAGTGACACATTTTTTGTTATTTTGGTTCTATACTCTAGCACTTTGTAGAGTATAGAACCCTATTTATGCAGTATGGAATACATGGTTGGCGAAATGGCTGTAAATCATCAAGGGTCTGAGGTATCAAACGAGCCTCAAACCATCACTCTGCTGCCAGATATGATGACTTATTTTTCCATAGAGTTTAACAGGAAAATGTGTCAGGAGAAACAACCCTTAAAGTGATCCAGCCATATCTACTGCATATATGGCAGCAGAGTGATGGTTTGAGGCTCGTTTGATACCTCAGACCCTTTATGATTTACAGCCATTTCGCCAACCATGCATTCCATACTGTTTCAGCACAATTTACAGCTCAATCTAGTCCCACACCCCAATTCCCATAGAGATCCATTCAAATAGAGGTTATAGTATCGCTTGTAGCCTAGGAGTACCAGAAAATAAGATATGAAGAGTCTTTTGATATCGTTGGGTCAGGTGCCAGGACGTCATGGCATGCAAAGGATATGTGACCAATATTTAAAAAAAAAAAATTACTTTATTATACATTGTTAAACTGTCCAATATTTTTTCATGCCCGAAAATGGGAGGGACTATGTACAAAAGGTTCTATAGCCTAATTTCTAAACGGTTCATCCGATATGATGAAAATACCCTCAAATTAAAGCTGACAGTCTGCACTTCAACCTCATTGTCATTGTATCCTTTCAAACTCAAAGTGCTAGAGTACAGAACCAAAAATAACAAAAAATGTGTCACTGTCCAATGAATTATGGTGCTCACTGTATTTATTAAATGGAGCACGGTCGGCCAGACCTTCTGATTCTGAATAAGAGCGTTTCACAAATTAGTTGGACTGGACAAGTAATATCCTCATTAGGCTACAATTTTTCTGAAAGAGAAAAGGTATGGAGTTAGATAGCTGCCAAAACATTTCGTAAACGTAAATTGAGATTCGCAAATGTAGCTAACTCAAATTACAAATGTAAACTTAAAATCGTAAATTGAGATTCGCAAATGTAAGTCAAATTGAAAATGTAAAATCTAAATTTGTAACAAAAATGTATTGAAGTGTAAATGTAAAACCTGATTCGTGTAGCTACGTAATTTTTTTTATCTGTACATGCGGAACTCATTATTGGAGTGTGCGCTCTATTCTCTACATACATGCGTTTAGTCAGTAGCCTATGGTTGGCACCAAAATAGAACTGTAAACGTAATTTGGAATTCGTAAAGAGAGAAACGCAAACCTAGACCAGGAAGCCACAATTAAAAACCGGAAGTCTCAGAAACAACGTTTCCAAATTAAAAGTTCACAGGTTTTTCCAATCAACTGCAACAAGCGTATGAAAGCTTCCACCAAGGTTCCACCCGCGCATTCACAGTAACTAGCTTAGCTAACCAACTCATTTGCAAACTATGGCTGGAGAACAGCGGTTGGCTATACCTATTTCCCAGGTAACGGTACAGTCCCACAGAAAGCGGTAAAATCGTATGCCAATTGGAGATAGAAGACATAATTAATTATGGGTGGGCACCTCTGTGCCTAAAAGACTGATGCACAGGTTCCCAGTTCAGTCGTAGATTAGAATAAAATATTTTCAATGTAGCTCAAGTAGGCTATGCTTTCATGTCCTAAATTGTCATTCACAAGTTTATCAACACATTTAGCTAAAATGAGATGGCATAAATGGCTGGGCTAATTATAGCCGAGTAAAAAGTATGAAATCCAGAAACTGATAGCCGTCCTTGTCCACCCCTGCCCGACAGTAGCCTAGGCTATGCCATGGAAGCTATCACTCTGGGGTCTGGGGGGCATGCTCCCCTGTGAGAGAATTTGTCCAAAAGCACTCTGAAATGGTTCATTCTGATGAGAGAGTATAAAATTACTTTTTTCAACAATTAGCTACATGCCGTCATGAATGCATTTTGCCAGCCTTAAACTAAAATATATAAGTGATTGCTATAGGCCTACACTAGGCTACACATTTGCCACAGGCAGGCACGCCCAATCCAATCGTAGCTACCGTTCCTTTTCCACATGCTTAATACTACACTTGAGCCATCAAATAAATTAAATGAAAGCTGTCACGTTTGTTGTACTGGTTTATTTAAAGTATTTGTAATCACAGTCCAGTAGGTATGCAGTAAAAATATATGGCACCGCATGCTACGTCAGCTTTAGAGATCACATTCAACTTCACAGTCAGTAGGCTAGGCTACGTCAGCTTTAGAGATCACATTCAACTTCACAGTCAGTAGGCTAGGCTACGTCAGCTTTAGAGATCACATTCAACTTCACAGTCAGTAGGCTAGGCTACGTCAGCTTTAGAGATCACATTCAACTTCACAGTCAGTAGGCTAGGCTACATCAGCTTTAGAGATCACATTCAACTTCACAGTCAGTAGGCTAGGCTACGTCAGCTTTAGAGATCACATTCAACTTCACAGTCAGTAGGCTAGGCTACGTCAGCTTTAGAGATCACATTCAACTTCACAGTCAGTAGGCTAGGCTATACAGCTTTCTAACTTGATGCTGGAAATAATGTTTTAAACCATTGTAATCACATTCACATTCACGTAGCTAGCAAATAGATAATTAGCCTAGTGCAAACAATGTTGTCTCCTCAAGATGCGTTCTGGACCAATGGCTTAGCTCAAGCGAACAGTGCAAAGCAGTAGCGATTTTTTATGTTAATTACGAGAGTAAAAAAAGTTTGCCTTCATTCTCAAACAAATTCCAGTTTACAGGCCACCACAGTTTAGTTACCTGTATGTAATTTAGCCCGCCAATCTTTAACAATTATATTTCAGCCATAATTTTACAAACAGATGATTTGTCCTGCGCTAATAGCAGAAGTGGGAACCAATATATTTTTATGGGTTATCGTTAAGCATTGAAGATTGCGTTTCCTAAACAAACTGAATGACATGGGAAACAAAAACGTCAGTAGCCTATAATATTATGCTTTCGCGCGTAACTAAAAAAAGTAATTTTCTACTCTCAAATCATCAGAATTAACCATTTCAGAGTGCTTTTGGACAAATTCTCCCACGGGGGAGCATGCCCCCAGACCCCCGAATGATTACCCTCCATGGCATAGCCTGTCGGGCAGGGGTGGACAAGGAACGTCTCTAGGCTATCCGTTTCTGGATTCCATACTTTTTACTCAGCTATAATTAGCCCAGCCATTTATGCCATCTCATTTTAGCAAAATGTAATCGACAAGTGAACCGGCGTGGGAACCTGTGCATCAGTCTTTTAGGCACGGAGGTGCCCACCCATAATTAATTATGTCTTCTATCTCCAATTGACATGCGATTTTACCGCTTTCTGTGGGGCTTTACCATTACCTGGGAATTAGGTATAGCCAACCGCTGTTCTCCAGCCATAGTTTGCAAATTAGTTGGTTAGCTAAGCTAGTTTCTGTGAATGCACGGGTGGAACCTTAGTGGAAGCTTTCATATGCTTGCAGTTGATTGGAAAAACCTGTGAACTTTTAATTTGGAAACGTTGTTTCTGAGACTTCCGGTTTTTAATTGTGGCTTCCTAGTCTAGGTTTGCGTTTCTCTCTTTACAAATTCCAAATTACGGTTACAGTTCTATTTTGATCCCAACCATACTGACAAAACGCATGTATGTAGAGAATAGAGCGCATTCTCTACATACATGCGAGAATAGAGCGCATTGTCACGGTTTCTCTGGTTGCTGCCACTGTTCTCCGCATAGGAATTCTCACGGCTCCGGGATGATCCCTTCCGTGTTTTATCACCGATCCTTGTCTCTATTCGCTCACCTGTTCTTTATGATTTCTCCCGATATATAAGCTCATCTCTTTACTTTTCCGGTGCTTTGTTATAACATTTCGCTTGTACACAAAGCCGGTAAGGTATAGGATCTTCGGTAACTGCTTTCCTTGTTGTTTCAAATTAAGCAAAGCAGGAAGACCGGTTTAGAGCTAGGAATAGATCTTAGGATCTTTAAATATTCCTTTTGTTTCTCACCATCCTTTTCTTGCCCATTTCTCTTTTCTTATCTCTCTGTTATCTCTTTTTCTTGGTTCGTTATCTTATTCGAACCTTGAGGTAACCGGTTCTATTTTCTTGTCCTCCTGTTTCTTTTTTCGCACCTTGGTTGTTTCACTCTCCTCGGAGAGTGTGAGGTCTCTCTCCTTATTTATTACTTGTGTCTTTGAGTCTCGCCCTCTTTTGGGGTTTGTTTTTGGTTTGGCTCTATGCCGGGAGGTTTTATTCCCATTACTTTAGTTTTTCCCTCCGTTCGCGGCCCCTATTATTGGTCCTCACTTCTGATCCCCACTCCCGTCGCCATCTATGGATGAATCAGCGACCCCCTCTGTCAGGGATCAGGCTGCTTTGAACGCTCATGAGGGCATTAGGTCCCTCCAAGCGCAGCAGCAGATTCTCGCCACTCAGCAGGATCAGTTACTAACCCAATTATGGGTTCAGGGGGGATGGTGCCGCGAGATGGCGGAGAGCGTCAGACGCTTAACAGTGGTTCCTCAAGCACCTACACCTGCCCCTCAGGCCACGCCCCCTCCTGCACCTGTCCTTCAGACTGAGAGTGAGCCCAAACTTCAACTGCCCCCGCGGTATGATGGACAGGCTGGGAAATGTCGGCCATTTTTATCTCAATGCCTTATCGTCTTTAAAGCTCAGGCATCGCGGTTCGGCTCACAGGAGTCCTGAGTAGCTTTTATTCTTTCACTACTCACTGGTACCACTTTGTACTGGGCTAGTCCTTTGATACGGGCTAGCACCCCAATTATGAACAATGCTGATAGTCTGATGGAGGAGATGGCGTTAGTCTTCGACCATGACGTCTCCGGTCAGGAGGCCGCCATGCGACTGACCCGTCTCCGCCAGGGCAACGATTCTGTGGCAGGGTTTTCTATCCGGTTTCGAGCACTGGCAGGAGAGACAGGGTGGTCAGAGGATCCGTTGATATCGCTATTTATTAACGCGTTATCCGATCCCATAAAAGACAGTGTTCGAGCCCCCTGCTATATTCAGTGCCCTGGTTTCCACAGCTATCCGCATTGATAACCATCTCAGGGAGCGCGAACGAGAGAGAGAAAGAGAGTACAGGAGAGACCATCCTACTCGCTCACTTCTCGCTCCTGTTGCTGCGCCTCAGGCCCCCTCTGCCGCTTTCCCTCCTCTTAGTATGGAGGAGCCCTTGCAGGTAGACGGAGCTTCCGTTCGGGCTTCCAAAACTACTAAACTGTGCACTGAGTGGTGTCGGTATTGTAAGCGCAAGAGGCATTCTTTCAACCAGTGTCCCAAGCTACGGGGAAACGAGGGGTCTCGCTAGGGGAACCGGGGTCCCTAGCGAGACATGACGGCACTGCTTCTCGGACGTTAATTCCCGTTCTACTGTCCTGGGATCGGTGCTCAGTGAATGTTGAGGCATTCATCGATTCCGGGGCAGTGGAATGTTTCATTGACGCACAGTGGGTCACAGAACACAAAATACCTGTTCTACCCCTATGACGGCCACGCTTAGTTATGGCTCTCGATAGCCGCCCATTGGGTCCCAGTACTATAAAGCAGACCACGGTTCCTCTTACTATGCGCACCCCCTATCAAGGCCACACTGAAATTATTCAGTTTTTTGTAGTGGATTCCCCCACTTATCCTATAGTGATAGGCCACTCGTGGCTGGTGCAGCATAGCCCTCATGTTAAATGGGGAGGAGATAAAGCGGTCATTCTCCAGTGGGGTCCTCAATGTACCTTGCATTGTAATTTTACAATGAGGGGTCCTCAATGTACCTTGCATTGTAATTTTACAATGAGGGGTCCTCAATGTACCTTGCATTGTAATTTTACAATGAGGGGTCCTCAATGTACCTCGCATTGTAATTTTACAATGAGGGGTCCTCAATGTACCTCGCATTGTAATTTTACAATGAGGGGTCCTCAATGTACCTTGCATTGTAATTTTACAATGTGTGGTACATTGTCGAGAGGGCCCGGGCATGATTCCGAGCCCTGTTTCGACTCTGATTCGGAGGAGACCAATTCCTTGCCCGATCAGGTGGATTCTATTTCTGGGTCAGATATTGGAGAGGAGAGTCTGGCGTGGGACTCCCTGGCCGATGATTACTCGTCTTGGGAGGAGGACTCTCCAGAGGCATTTTCTGATTCGGAGATCAGGTGGTCTCCGTTGCCTGATTCGTCGGCTGAGGGAATTTGAATTAAATTAGCAGGGATGTTTGAATTTCCCTTGCCGGTCAGTGTGCCTACCGAGTATACTGATTTAGCTGAGGTCTTCAGTAAGCAAAGAGCTACGAACCTACCGCCACATGAATGGAAGACAGCTTTCAACACTCATAGCGGACACTATGAGTACCTGGTGATGCCGTTCAGGCTCACTAGCGCCAGGGCCGTCTGGGAGATATGCGAGGCCCGGTGCGAAGTAGGCATTGCGAGGCCTTTATGCACTATGCACGCACGTCTTTTTTTCACAGGCACAAAATGCGCATGCTATATGCCCGTTAGTTTCAAGTCTTTTCGTTGCGCATGGTGCGCCTTCCACTGTTGTGACGTAGCCTACCATATGCTGCACACAATCCTAGTCCTGCTAGGTCTACAATTGACTTTTAATAAATATTATTATCATATGTGTAACATGTAAAACTTAAAACAAAAAAAAACAAAAACAAAAAACTGCTTGACGCGAGGCCCGGTGCGACCGCACCCTTTGCCACCCCTTAGCGGCGGCCCTGACTAGCGCCCCCTCTGTCTTCCAAGCGTTAGTTAATGACATTCTTCGGGAGATGCTGGAGAAGTTCGTTTTTGTATATTTGGACGATATTTAAATTTTTTCTCCTGACCTGCCCACTCATATCGGCCATGTCAGGCAGGTTTTGGAAGCTCTCCTTAAGGCAAGGCTCTTCGTCAAGGCAGAGAAATGCTCCTTTCATTCCAATATGGTCTCTTTTTTAGGGTTCATTATTTCAGAGGGGAAGGTTCAGATTAGTGTTGTCACGATACCAAAATTTTGACTTCGATACCGATACCAGGTTTAGTATCATGATACTCGATACTGAAACGGTACTCGATACTGAAACGGTACTTGAAACTGAAACGATACTCATTCGATACTCTGTACCTCTACTGAAATGACCTTAACCCTATTTACTTTGGCCCTTCAGAGGCAATTTCCTCCTCGTTTCTACTAGTTTTATTTAAATGTCAATATCTAAAAAAATATTCCCTGCACATCCATGGTTTTAAATTCGAACTGAAGAAGAAGCTGTATCATTCAGAAATTTGCTACAGAATACATTTATTTCAGAATAGTCACATACAGTACAGTGTTTCCCCTAGATTTTTTTTCAGGCCGGGTGGTAGGCCCCTCGAAACTACCAGTTTTGTTGCGCGTACACGGTGTCATCAAACGCGCGTGCGGGGCCGAGGTAGTATCATCGCGCAGGTCGGGGGTACGGAGAGTCGTCGCACACATGGGGAGGGTGTTGGTAACAAAGTGGTGCATTTCTCCATTCTGAGCAAAAATAACGTTTGCTCACAAAGGCGTATGGTAAATAAATATTAGTTATTTATAATATTAATAAACTTAAAACAGAACTTATATACAATAAACCCCCCTTAGCTTCACAAATGATATTCAGAACTATACAACTTAAACCCAGGACAAGGAGTTTGTTTCTACCGGTTTTTAAGGACTGTTTCTGGATCAGCTATCTTTGCAGCACTGTAGAGCTGGTTTTGAGACTCCTCCATAGTGCTGATCCATAATCAGTCCTTAAAAACAGGCAGAATCAAACTCCTGCCTCTGCAGTATTAGCTTTTACTCTACACTAAAATGTAAGAGTTCTGGTCAGATAGCGAAACGGACGAAAGTGCGCCATTTTGCGTAGAGGCGGAAACTATAATTACACCCTCATAATATCAGCGCTGCCATTGAGAATTTAATTAGGCCTAACGGGAAACCGAAGCTGTTTTGGCAAGGGTTTTTCCAGATGCTATTTTGATCATTCCAGCATTCTGCGGTAAGGGAAATATTGCAGCTACATAAAAGTAAAAGAAAAAAAAGATTATATTAAAAAAAAGAATAATATAAATTTTTTTTTAAAGTACCGAACGTCGGAAAATTCTAATACCGAACCGTTTTTTTTTTTAAGTATCGAAAAAGTACCGAAGTTTCGGTGTACCGTGCAACACTAGTTCAGATGGATCCCGATAAGGTCTCAGCAGTAATGAACTGGCCCACTCCTCAGTCAGTTAAGCAGGTTCAGCGATTTCTAGGTTTTGCAAATTTTTACCGTAGGTTCATTCGCAATTTTAGCACGCTAGCCGCACCCATTACCGCACTTATCAAGAAAACCTCCTCTGCTCACTTTCAGTGGAATTCTAAGGCGGAGGCATCGTTCGCTGAACTAAAAAGAAGATTCAGTTCGGAGCCCATTCTTATCAGTCCCAATCCCTCCATCCCCTTTGTCGTAGGGGTGGATGCTTCCGAGTTAGAAGTGGGGGCTATTTCGTCACAGCATTCTCCACTCGATCGGAAGTTGCACCCATGCGCTTACTTCTCTCGGGCACTAACATCTGCCGAGAGGAATTACGACGTGGGAGATCGGGAGCAACTAGCAGTCAAACTGGCGTTGGAGGAGTGGCACCATTAGTTGGAGTGGGCTGAGCACCCCTTTACTGTATGGACCGATCACAAAAACCTGGAATATGTCCAACAGATGAAAAGACACAATTCCCGGCAGGCCCGTTGTGCACTGTTTTTTACCTTTCTGCTGACATATCGTCCAGGTTCCAAGAACGTTAAACCAGAGGCTCTTTCACTGGTTTTTGATCAGTCCGACAGGGATCCCACTCCGGAGTCCATTGTACCCACATCTCAAATTTTAGCCCCGGTCTTGTGGGACATAGAGGTGACTGTTCAAAGCGTTGCGCCTTGATCCAGGCTCAGGCAGAGGCCCCCCTAATTGCCTCTTTGTACCTCACAATTTAAGGTCTCGGGTCCTTCAGTGGGGTCATTCTTCCCAGCTTGTGGCTCACCCGGGTGTCCACCGGACCAGGGAGTTCCTCTCTAGATGGTTTTGGTGGCCAAAAATGGAGAGGGAGGAGCGCGAGTTTGTGGCTACTTGCACCGTTTGCGCCCGCAACAAGGGGTCCCAACTCCCACCCTCGGGTCTTTTACGCCCTCTACCCATCCCCAGTCGCCCGTGGAGCCATATTGCCCTTGATTTTATAACTGGCCGGCGTCTCAGGGTAACACAACCATCCTAGTGGTGGTTGATAGGTTTTCCAAGGAAGCTCATTTTGTAGTCGTACCTAAACTGCCGTCAGCACCGGAAATGGCCCACCTGGTAGTGGATCACGTGTTTCGCGTGCATGGGCTTCTTAAGGACGTGGTGTCGGATCCGCCTCAGAATCCCTCACACCTATAATGAGTTCTGCATGTACAGATAAAAAAATTACATACACGAATCAGGTTTTACATTTATACTTCAATCAATTTTAATTACAAATTTAGATTTTACATTTTCAATTTGATTTACATTTGTGAATCTCAATTTACGTTTACGAAATGTTTTGGCAGCTATCTAACTCCATAAAAAGGCACCACAGAATCATAATGTGAATGCAGACTTCATCAGTAAAGCTGATATTGAGTGCCGGAAGACATGGATGAGATTAAAATGACAGTCACACCAGTAAACATGTTTTCCTTCATTTGTAAAGTAGGGAAAATGTGGGCCTATTTACTTACTGTAAGTGAAGAGGAGATCAGTTGACATCACAAGGTTTTCCATTTACTGTATCTAGGTCTATAGCAATAGTTCAGTTCTCAGTTGAATTGTATTATCGACAATTATTGTTGTGACTAAGCTGTGTATGCATTGTTAAAATGCTTGAGAAAGTGTTTTAAATTACAGCTAGTGGATATTTGTTGGAGGTGTGCTGGGATATATACCACACAAACTGCTAAATGACCAAATTATAATTACCCCAGGCTTCTACATTGAAGTATTATGCTTTAACAAATTAAACAGATACTTCAAGTAACATGTTGCTATTGGTTATCTGTTACCTGAAAACAAGCTGCAGTGCAAGTGATGCGAGTCCATGAGTAGTTTTCTAGTTTGTAGTTTTGGAGATGGTTGATCAAACAGTAGGCTACTTTTATAATAACACTATGCGTGCATAAATACACATATAAATACATACTTTTATCGGTAAGGTTAGATCTGTTTATGGCCTACATCAAAGATTTAGGACACATTGCAGTAATTCAGTTCCCTTCGTTGCCATTTCATTGATCACCACTCTGGCCCAACAGAAAATAAACAATGTTTCACAGTGTTAATAAAATCACGTTGAGATTGTTTTCCATGACGTCCACATGCATTGGACATTTAACATTTAAAACAAATGTTTTTACTTTTGTTGCTTTTACATCTAGCCATCTTGACACAGGCCACAAAATGTCCTCTAACTCTACTGCTTGATAGATATCTGGCTTTATTTATTTGTCACAATTTCTCAGCAGAAAAATAGACTTAAAATAGCAGGCAAGTTTTTTTACTTAGGTTCAGACTCCGTAACCTGATCCCCAACCCAAATGAGTCCATTGCTGTGGCAAAAGATGAGGGACACCCTGTCCAACACAACCACACATGCAACCCCCAATTCACTATACAGTATCTTCAACCACATCCAGACATATCACACACATTCCTGCCCCAGAATAAACAAGTTACAAGCAGAGGTTACTCTTCAAGTGGGTAGTCTCAGCTTTACTTCAAAGACTTAAGACTTTTCTTAAGACTTTTCCCTGTTATATAAGAAACGCCTAGTACCACAGTGGCAAGGATTGCATTATTCTACAGGCATTTTGAACAAGGGCTCCTTTTTTACAAGTTATATAGGACATGTTAGAACATTGTAAAATTATCTTTTATGAGCTAAAGTCATTATCACTCAGTGGTGAAGAAAAATTGTATTTCAGTCTAGTAAGCAATCTATATTTTAATTTGTCCCTTTTGTCAGCAGTTGAAGATGTGTGAAAGTGAAGTTCACTGAAGTGCAAAAGACAGAAAAACGGACTCTCACAGGCTCCACAGACTATTGAAGGCATAGATCATTCTTATCTTCTCCTTGTATTCTCTTGTCCTTCAAACGGAAAAGCATTAATCCTGAGCAGTTCTTTATTTAACTTTAATTCATCCATACTGTATTTTATTCACTTTATTATGCTGAAAAGAGGATATGACCGTCAGTATTTTTGCTGGAGCCGTTATTGTCTGTACTGCTGTTTGTACAACACTTCAATAAAATATCACTGTCAGTCATCTGTGATTTAATCTGTGTGGGTTTATGCCACACATATAAAATACAGAGCTGTTCGAGGGAAAAATGAAATCAAAATGGTATTATGTGTTACTGCTGTTATACAGAAGAGTTTACACTATTATGGTAATCATGCATATGGTTTATTTAATTTATTTAAACATGTTTTGGAGAGAAAGACCTCAGATATAAGAAAATCAACCCAAAAAGTCAGGAGAAAGTAACACATTCAAGACACCTCAGGGATATTTAGTCCTTGTCTTCTGAGACTATGGTGAGATCTGTATTATTAATGAATTAATTAGCAGCCTATACTGTAATTGATCAGCACATGTACAAAAATATTCAATACAATAACAAAAAGACTATTAGAAATGTAATGTTTTGCACTAATGATAGCCTCTCAACCTCCAGTGGCATGGAACCCTTTTGACCCACAAATTAGGTTATCACAGAACAGAACACATGAGGATGTTTGTCTTTGCAATTCTCCCCTCTCAAGATTCAACGGCTAATAGCACATACGTACATTCCCATTCAAATGCTGATTAGTTAGGCTAGCTACAATGCATTTGTGTATCTGTTTTGAGCAGATATTGTTTGGTATGGCTTGTTTTATGTTGACACAAACCATTAGTGGAGTTACTATTATTTTGATGTGTATATAGCAGTGTTAAATTAATCTCCCCTTTCCCTGTGGATGCCAGAGTTTCAGAGTGATTTCACATTTTTATTTAAAAATTTTTTTTGGAATGAGCAGGCACATGCTGTGATTCAATAGCCCCTTAATCCCAAGGCTAATCTGTCAGGTCTCCATCAGGGAATCTTAATGGAATCATAGCCCAGAATGAGCAGCCAAGAAAACATTTTAGTATTACAGCCTTATGTTAGGAATGAGTTTTTCCTTTTCTTTAACCAGCACTCATCGTACATACAAATATAGTTTTGGTGATCTTAATAAAATTTCACCAGGAATGCATAAACAGCGATTCAGAGTTCTCGGATAGATCCCTGCTGAGAATTCTTTTTACAGGGATTCAGTCATCTCAGGAAAATGCCCTTTTACTTAAAAAGGTGAAAGAAACTCAAACAGAACGGTTCACTCAAGACAGAGCTATTCAGGAGAATGCGTACTTGTGCAAAGACGGTGCAGGTACCTTGTGCTGAGGTGCAAAGAAGGGCAGGCTTTCAGGTCCATATGGTTTATGAAAATCAATTTTCCACATGAACACACTATTAAGGCTGAAAGAGAAGCTCTACCATGCCTGTTTTTTTAACCATGTTTTTGGCAGATGGTGCGCCTCAATTGTCCAAGCAGCTGCCACTATTGCTGCAGCCTGCAGGGGGCACCGTAACCTGCTTGGTTGCACTCTTGTGAATTGTTGGTACGGCATGGCAGGGGTCCCTTCCAGTTGGGCCATGTCTCACTGGGGCCTTGAATGAGACATAGTATATTCTTGCTGAGGACACATGTGTATGATATATCCATAGTGTAACAATGGTATGGAAATGTAATACTATCATTCTGAATGCACCCATGCTGGCTGGTGTATGACTCAGCCTTGTCTCATGGAGACAAAGCCAGAACCTGTATTTTTCCGTTCTTGCATATCACGACAAAGAATCTATTTTTGCAAACACCACTTACCTGAGGTGACATTAACAGGACCATAGTGAATGTAGAGAATAAGGTAAGTTCTTCCTTTGAAATCTGAGGAAGTGGATTGACTCTTGCCCATGCAGTCTTTTGGCATGTTGTAGTTTGTGACATTACATCACCAAGCGCTTGCCATTTTGTCCATTTCTAACATGCCGATTTCTGTCTTCCCCCAGCCTAGCTGTAAGAGTCTAGTTCCTAGATACTAAAATCTGACACTCAAGTACAGTAGTACTGCTGGTTTGCCTACTGGCCTTGAGAGCCGGATTTAAGTATGACTCGGCTAGATTGTCAGTTGTATTTTAACACTGAACAATCTACTGTAACATATAGTATCTACCATAACCTATAGCCTAAAAAGCCGAAAGCCCATACACCAGTTAGATAAAATCATAACACGCATTTCTTAATACACAGCCCACAACTTATTTGAAAGGAGAGTGCTTACCAGAATGTATACCAGAATGTATGTAGGATATAGTTGATAATGAAGAGGCAACTCATATTGAAATGTATGACACTGTCTTTAGCTCTGCAACACAGTGGACTGGAAACAGTCAGCATTTAACCTTGACGTTTAACCTTCAGATTCCAGTGTTGGCATCTCAATTACAACTCACAAATAGTTTCTGTTAATTATGGTAATCGCTGATCTCGCCAAACTCTATCTGTGGAGAAAAGAAACAGTTCCAGTGAATTGTGTGTCAAAGTTAAGGACAGATCTTTACTGCATACAGGCCAGTGACAGAGAAGGATAAGGTGTAAACCTCAAGCACACTGTATTGTTTTATAAATATCAGAGTTTATTCGTTTATTCGGTTAAAGTTTATTCGGTTAAACTTTTCACTATTTATTTTTCGACAAGCAGCTTGGAATATTGAGAGGTGGGGAACCGATAGAATAACTGCAGGGACAGGTGATGATGAATCAGCAAGCACAGATTGTATCTTCAATTTCAAAGATAAGAGAACACGAATAATCCTTGAAGGACAATTAACAACCCCTGGCGATTTGTGACGCTGATCTATTGCAGCGCGAGAATGTGCTGCTTCAGCGCAAGTGGAACATGACAGACTTTGATTACACCATCAGTACGCCAGCTGTACATCCTGTGAAAGTGTGTGGGCTGACATGACCGGAAAGATCAATGGGTTTTAAGCTGAGACCAAGGACCATACTTAATCCAATGGCAATGTGCTCTGGCCCTGCATGTTAGTAATGAAATGTAAACACTCATTTTCTTAATTTCTAAGGCAATTTTTGGGTTTGCCAAATTAGCTATTGGCTATGAAAGAAATGTACTCTAATACTTCAATTAGGCTACTCATTCAAATGTACAAATAACATTGCAATTGGATTGAATCTGAGCCTGTTTGGCTAAGCTAGTAGGCTCAAACAAAGAAGAAAAAAGATGCGTTATTAATAGGAAGCTTTCGTTCCATTTGCTTTATCATGCTGAGCTTGAAGTGGCATCTGCCACAAAAAAAGATTTAGCTGCAGAGAACTCTCTTTATCTGGAGAACAGTCACGTCATTTGAGAGTAATCTGCTACTGACTGGCAGCTGCTCTGCTTTTTAAACTGGAAATGATGCCACCGCTCACAAAGCCGCATGTTAGAACTTAAAGTTGTGAGTGTCTAAATAATCTATATAAAAATATTTAATGCCCAAAATAAATTATTATCGTATGACATTGTGTCAAACCCCAGTGCATCTTACCTGTCACGGTACCTGTTTTAAGATCCACGTGCACTGAAATGATGCCACATGATAAAAAATTGGAATGCCAATATAGTAGGTCTCTGCTGTGCACCTATGGATAATGTGTGCATGCTGTGCAAGGTTGTCTAATTAATATAAACAGAAAGACCATACACAAGTTAAAAAGTTAAGAAAAGTTTCATTAAACTAGTATTGCCTCTATCCAGATTTTACTTTGAAAGAAATAAAACATTTTGATCCATTGTTGCCCTTACATACAGGACACTGCAGTGACTAGGGACAGTGCACTGAAAGCACGAGGTCCGCATAAACATGTCAGAATAATTTCTTTTCGCTAAATTACACAAGGCGAGCTGGTGTGATGCTCTGGGAAATCACCCATGAACTAGACAGGTCTGCCTGGGGTAACAGCACTTTTTACGTCATTTCACACATTGAGGTGCAAATTGGAAATCAATTCTAAAAATAATTTTTGTCTTAGAAAAACTTGCTCATATATCTCCAATGGAAGTTAGGCAGGGAGGAAACACATTAAAGTGCTCTCAAGCACAGGAACCAGAAACAGGAGCCATTTGATTATCTGAATTTCATATGGCTGTTTACACAATGTCATCAAAGCAAGGTGCCCGTAGTATTTGGATTCTGGGTCTGCTGGGTGGCTCATTCGGTTAAGGCACCACAATGTGGTGTATGGATGAGCCCCACCGTCTCGGAACAAATCCATAACATGCCAGTGCCCTCTGTGGCCAGTAGCCCCATAGAATGACGTGTAATTGGTAATTGCATCGCCCAGGGTACGGGAGCGTTCAGTCGTTCATCACTCTCTAGTGGCTCCCATTAGTCAATCAGGCGCTTTTGGGTTGCATGCCAAAGCCGTATATGAGATGCCTTCCTCCGACTCAGCTCTATGTGAGCTTGGCTGTGGGCTGCGGTGGGAAAAGAAACAACACCGGCAGGTGACACCATGGGCCCTATCTTACACCCAGCACTAACCCAAATGCAAGTGTCTTTGCTATCTTACACCTGGCGCAGGGTTCATTATAGCCCCTAGCGCTTACGCTGGGTAAATACCAAGTGATGTTGCGCCCGTAGCAAGTGAACTGGGCGTGTTTGTCTTAAGATGAGGTGTGGCCAGGATTATTTTTGGTGTATTGCTATCTTCAGCCAGCAGAAAGCGCTTGCACTAAAACCACCAAAAACCTGGTCTAAAGTCATGTCGCAGTTGTTTACGTTATTTTAACTGGGCATAACTAGGCGTGATTACAATATGAAATATTATTATTATTATTATTATATTATAAATTGTCATTTACACCTAATGCGTGAATTGTCATTCAATGGAAAACCCATGCTCTGCAATAGACAGACATTTGAATTGTGAAAATGCCCTTCAGATGTCATTACAATACAGTTCTGTTCATCTAGGCCTACAGCCTGTAAGTAAATATAATGGTTTTGACTGAAAAAAGTTCTAAACCTTTTCCAATGAATATTGCATTTATTGTTTCTCAAATAGTCTAGGCTACAGTCCCCGGGATTCGCTGTGCATAAGGTTTTTCAATAGCCTACGGTTAAAAAACAGAGATAAATTTCACCATGTTAACTGAATTTCAGCCTTATTCTTCGTCCTTCATATTTTTTTTAATTACAGTGACCAGGCTTCCATACTCTCAGCTTATTAAAACCAAGCTGATTTCACCTGTTATACCATAACTAAACAAACGATTTTAAAGAGAACAATTCATTCACAATAAATGTTAATGCCATTATCTGCATGTGCGCTTTAACTTCATGCAGGAACAGCTTTTCACCTGCTTTAAATTGCACTTTTCACAGTCTTCCCATTCGCTTTAAAAGCCTGCTTTTCCACCTTGGCGGATTGCTTATATGATGGTGAAACAGACATGCTCGTGCATGTGTAGGGCAAGCAAGGAATAGGCTATATGGATCAATTGTATGATCAATATTATTGATATACACAATCATAAACTTTAACATTAGGGTTTAACACCGGCACGGGTTCCTGGTAATTCCCGACAGTGCTGTCATTTTAGAAAATAGGCTATATTCGGTTAAATTTAATTAAAAGCACCTATAACAGCTGAGAATAAGCTACCAGAATATGGCTTCAGTATCACCTTAGACATCGCCAAATTACCCTGCTTGTTTAACCTATTTCATTTGATTATACAATGAAACATTGTCAAACATCAATTCCATGAGGCTGTTCTCATGGAGTTCTCAAAGTTAAAGCTTCATCTGAAGTTCATTATGTGCATTGTAATATTGATTAATAACACAATACCATTATTTTGCCTTAATGACAACACTAAATACACTAAAGCTGTCAGGTTGGAAACCCACAGGTAAGTTCACGCATATTTCCCCTTGTTTTATAATGCCCTGCTTATGGAAATGTGACCAACCTGTTTTACTGATAGCGTAATGCTTTAAACCAAGTCTACTTTCCCAGGAAGACCATGAAAAGTGTGAGTTACAGCAGGGGAAACAGACCTGCTCCTGCATGAAGTTAAAGCACACATGCAGAGAATAGCATTACAATGAATTGTGAATTAATTCTGTAATGTGCTGCAAATTTGTTTTCGTTTCTAATTAGACTCTTAGTTCTTTTTAAAATCGTTCTGTTCAGTTATGGAATAACAGGTGAAATCAGCTGGGATTTAATAAGCTGTGACTATGGAAACCTGGTCACTGTAATTTAGAAAATATGATGGACGAAGAATAATGTTAAAATTCAGTTAACATGGTGAAATTGAAATGAATCTCAGTTTTTTAACCGTAGGCTATGGAAAAAACCTTATACACAGCGAATCCCGGGGAATGTAGCCTAGGCTATTTGAAAAACAATAAATGCAATATTCACTGGACAATGTTTTGAACTTTTTTCAGTCAAAACCATTACTTACATTAATTAAATTAATTACTTACAGGCTGTAAGCCTAGATGAAGACAGCTGTATTGTAATGACATCTGAAGCCCATTTTCAGAACTCAAATGTCCGTCTATTGCAGTGCGTGAGTTTTCCATTGAATGAAATGAAAGGTGTAAATGACAATTCACACATTAGGCTTGATATAGGTGTTATCAGCAAAGTGTTTAATGGATAGCCATTGTTTTTGATATAGCCTACACAATAATAATATTTCACATTGTAATCTTGATATTTTTAGTCATGCTTGTGCGCGCCCCTGTGTGTAACAGACAGGAGGGTGTATGCACGTTGTGTACACGCCTATGTAGACGCACTTATATGTGCCATTAAAATAACGTAAACAACTGCGACATGACTTTAGACCAGGTTTGTGGTGGTTTTAGCTCAAGCGCTTTCTGCTGGCTCAAGATAACAATACGGCAAAAATAATCCTGGCCACTCCTCATCTTAAGACCACTTTCTATGGGCGCAATATCACTTGGTATTAAAACGACGTGAGCACTAGGCGCTATAATGAACCCTGCGAACCCTGGGGTGTAAGATAGCAAAGACACTTGCGTTTGGGTTAGTGCCGCTTAGCGCCGGGTGTAAGATAGCAAAGACACTTGCGTTTGGGTTAGTGCCGCTTAGCGCCGGGTGTAAGATAGCAAAGACACTTGCGTTTGGGTTAGTGCCGCTTAGCGCCGGGTGTAAGATAGCAAAGACACTTGCGTTTGGGTTAGTGCCGCTTAGCGCCGGGTGTAAGATAGCAAAGACACTTGCGTTTGGGTTAGTGCCGCTTAGCGCCGGGTGTAAGATAGCAAAGACACTTGCATTTGGGTTAGTGCCGCTTAGCGCCAGGTGTAAGATAGTGTGGTTCTGTTGCTAAAATTGATTGAAATAAAAACAAATAAATTTAAGGAGTTGATATTGATGTAAGCAGAAATGTTTTTTTTTTTTTTTTTGCAAGTCACAGGAAAATGAATTAATGAAACACATAAAATGAATTCACTTCTCAGAAGACCTGTTCCTGCTTTCTGGCAGCTGGCATATCGCTTCATCTCAGCAGAGGGGCAATACCTGGTGCCAGTCTCAGGGCACAGCATTGCCACTTTATCTCTACCATCTGCCGAGGATGTAGCTGAACAATTTACCCAGGAGGGATGGTAGATTGCATACTTCCATACCCTCCGGTAGTCCCGTCGGTCTCAGGTTGTTGCGCCCTGATCTGTTATCGAGGTCATCCAGCTTGTGTTGCAGCTGGGTGATGGCCTTATCTGCCTGTGTAGCTTGATAGCTAACCATGTCATCCTTATCCTCCAAAGTCCAATGTGCTGCAAAGCTTCACCAATTTTCAGTAGCATAGTTCAAATATCTTCTTCTAAGGTTTGGATAGACTAAACGACACCATCAAGCCTTCCATAAAAGTTGTTGCTGATAACTGAGTTAAAATAACTGAGAAAATACCTGCTGCTCCCATTTTGGAGTTTCGGAGGAGTCATAGTTAGCCAAATTACAGTTAGCTGTTAGCCTGTGGCTGTGTTACTAGCTAGGCCTCAATATCTACCATATTGGAGTCTTGAGGTCTTTGTACCTTGTTTCACAGTTGGTTTTAGCTACAGATGCATTTTCTGCCATCATTACACAATCACTAGCGGTTTGTCAATGTTCTTACAGTGTGTTCTCTGTTTCCAAGGATAATCTTTGAGCTAATAGTAGGTCTGGGTGTAAGAGCTATTGCCTAGTGTGCCATCTTCACCAGATATGGAATGTAAAGTCCACACAAATGCATTCTGAATGTTGCCTAGTACTATAGGCACAGTAAGTCCTTATGTTGCATACATAATCAGTTATCTGACCATAAACGTGTCCACATTTTAGTCAGATAATTGCTCACTTCGATATAGTTTTTCGGCAATAGTTTATACTGATTTACTCCCCCGCCCATCGTCCACACTTCCAGCATTTTGTTGTTTACACTTGTAGAAATGCAAGTAAAACAGCTGAATTTATCATTCAATATTGCATAATGTATTAATATCTGAAGAACTAGGTTGAATGCTTTCATTTGGCAATGTATTTATTAGATATTTCAAAGCTACATCTGATCATTATCAAAAGGAAATGTCTTGCATCCCACACAGAAATTCTGACACACTTTCAACCTCGTACTTAGCTCACAAAATGCTCACTCAGCGTTCAGTATGGATTTTCCTAGTACCATTGGCCCCATGTTATAATAGACTTGATAAGGAATGGTTTTAATAAATGCACTTGACAACCTAATGCACAATTCATATTCTTTATTGTGGGAGTTTCACTGAGGAAAATGACAAAGGATCACATTCTTCCCTTCCTGCACTTCACCATATAAGTAAGCCAGAAAATGTAAAAAAAAAAAAAAAAAATGGCTGTCTTGAAAGTTATTTCTGTTTTGCACCACTGTTATTTGCTTTGAGTGTATAAGCTTCAATGTGATGTGGCATGCATACGTGCATGAACTGTAGGTATAAATACATAAAACTGTGCGCGCGCACACACACACACACACACACACACACACACACACACACACACACACACACACACACACACACACACACACACACACACACACACACACACACACACACACACACACACAACACATGATTGCACATCTAAATATTCAAACAAATGGCTGTTCATTTTCACACAAGCCCTTGTTCCTGGACAGTCCACAAAGGACTGTTCTCACGAGGACAGCACATTGTGTAGAAAGGTCCATTCCACTGTGCTTTACGTAACTGCTTTAAACTTTAATAGTTTTGTGGAGGATTAATGAGTGAGGTTCCTATTGGAATATAAAGGCCCTGCTTGAAAACTGCCAATACAATGTAGTTTTGAAGTACAGACATTTCATCCCCCCAAACCCTCCCTCCCAGCTGGCTTTCTCTTAGAAATGTCAACCTACGTAATAAATTACTGCTTGCAGCGCACTTAGGTGGTAGCTTTCAGACAGCAACCTTGTTGAAGAGGTGACTGGGGTGAGAGATGTTGATTCTTCCTCTCTCCTTTGGAAATAAAAAATAAAATGAATAGGTAGGAAAGCAACAGCTAATGTGATTGACAGGCAATGAGTCATCCACCACAGAAGTTGTTGGTTTTAACCTTTTCCATGCTTCATGTCTGGCAAAAAAAAGTAATACCACTCCAGGGGGAAAAGACCTGCAATACCGTGCTAAACCAAGGCTAGAAACAAAGGCTAATTCTTGAAATTTAGCCACAACGTATTTAATGCCCAATCAATCTGCTCTGCTGTGTGCTGTCCTGATAAGCTTGTTTGAATGGTTTGAATGAACCTAAATGCTATTGTTCATTTCTTTGAAAAAGCGTTATGGCCATTTTAAAATCCCGAGCCCCTTATTTCTAAACTGGTGCATTTAGTACACTTAGGGCTTGATTTACTGAGAATTTTAGCATGTGCAAAACATTTTAGCACATGCAAAACCAATAATATGACCAATGATTGGTCATGATATTTGTTTGCACCAATCATTGATTGCATTATTAGTTTTGTGTGTGCTAAAAGGTTTTGCACACACTTAATCGGGCCCTTAGTTCCCTTCTTAACATGGCCTGTCATTTATCCTCCACAACCACAAACCATCACTTTGCCAGATATACAGTAGATATGGATGGATCACTTGAAGGGTTGTTTCTCCTGACTAATTTTTCCATAGAGTCCAATAGGAAAATTAGTCAGGAGAAACAACCCTTAAAGTGATCAATATATATCTACTGCATACCTGGCAGCAGAGTGATGGTTTGAGGCTTGTTTGATACCTCAGACCCTTGATGACTTACAGCCATTTAGCCAACCATGGGCTCCATACTATTCCTGTGTAATTTACAGCTTAATGTAGTCCCACCCTCTAATTCCCATATAAATCCATTCAAATGCAGAGAGGTTATAGTATCGCTTGTAAGAGTACCTGAAAATAAGATATCAAGAGTCTTTTGATATCCATTTATATCCATTTAGTCATGATAGAATGACCTGTTTACCTGTGTTCCATGAACTTCCCAGTCTTTTTTTTTCCCCTGTCCCAACTTTTTTGGAATGTGTTGCAGGCATCAAATGTGGAATTAGCGTATATTTACAAAAAATCAATAAATTTGATAAGGTAAAACATTAAATATCTTTTCTTTGTACTGTTTTCAATTAAATATATGTAGAAGAGAATTTACAAATCACTGCGTTCTGCTTTTATGTGCATTTTACATACTGTCCCAACTTTTTTGGAATTGCCGTTTGTAGTTATGTCTATGTATTTAGGCCTAGATGTGGGACTCACAGGCTAGCTTTGAAACAATTCTAAAACATAAATATCGGAAACTGAAAGTGTTCTTAAAACTATGAAACATGACTGTGGCTTAAGCTTTTAAGCAAAATGAAACTTCAGCTTCAGCAACCCTATGTGAATGTGGAGCCTTCCTTATGCATTGGACGGTTAATGCTGCAGCATAATCAGCATTACCATTGTAGACATCACATGAATGAGCTGATTTATCGCTAAAGCATTATATTGAGTTGATACTTTAATACTTTAAAAATCTAATTGTATAAAACACAGTTCTATTTCTATTGTTCTCTGCTGCATTTGTCATAATAAAGACTGGGTAATATAACCTAATCTCCTTGAAAAAGGTGCTCTGTTCAATAGAGTAGTTCTAATTCCTTCCATTTATGTGTGACACAATAATAATAATAATGTCAGTTATAATATTTCCCTCATTTCAAAATTCTCTATCGATTCAGGAGAGCGCACCTGCCGCGCCTGCCTTCTGAAGATTCTTACTAATAAGGTTACAATTATGTATGTGTGTGTGTGTGTGTGTGTGTGTGTGTGTGTCTACGTGTGGGGGGGGGGGGGGGGGGGGGGTGTCTGTTTCCAAGGTTGTGAGAAAGAGCGGCTGGTGGGGGAGAAGAAGTAAGTAGTACTGTCTTTGATATGCCTCCTGTGCAGAACAGCCAGGCAGGGAGGGTAGGAGAGACCGTAAATAATTCAAGACCCGCTGAGAAGATTTGCATGATATCAAATCCTCTCAGTGATGGGGGGCCTGCCTTTCTTTCAACTGGCTCCCAACTTCTGACAAGCCCCACGTTGAGCGATGATGGAGAAAACCAGAGAGGAGCCCTGTTAATTAGCGTCATGGGAGGAAATTCTGAGAAGTTGCAGAAACTACGGCCCCAGCTGGGGATACCAACAGCAACAAGGGCAGAATCTAATCATATGACATGTTCTTATTTTAGATATCTAACCACTCTCCTGATAAAACGGTTTACTAAATGAACCCGATGACTTTTTCTCACAAATGGGGGGACTTAAAACCCCCGGATGAAACCCTTATTTCCGGGGTTTTGTTGAGGGGATTCAGGAGCACACTAATCCGACAATTTCAGGAAATAAACTGGAAGTAAAAACTACAACTTGTAGTAGAAGAGCAGGACATTATTACAAATGACTTCCTCACTAGTTTGGAAAGAGTTTTGCAGGATTTCATTGGCACACTGCTTGCAAAGTGAGGGGAGAGGGCACATAGTAAACAGGGGTCAGGGAACCGGGATCAGTCGGTCATGGCCATGGTCATCCATCAACATGGGAAAGGTCAGAGAATACAGAAACAAAATGACTTTTATGAATCAGGCAATGGCTATAAAAAAATGGCTTAATGTCTGAAACTACCTATTTCTACCATTAGGGCAATTAATTCAGTTCAAATAAATTGGAGCCGTGATGAACCTGCCTGGAAGAGGAGTGAGGAGGATGGTTTGAGATGCAAAGATTTCCCCCAAGAATCACAGTTATGCATAAAAAGCCATATCCACTGTGAAGTGTGGTGGTGGGTCTGTGATGTTGTGGGGCTGTTTTTCCTCCAAAGGCCCTCGGAACTTTGTTAGGATACATGGCATCATGGACTCCATCAAATACTCTGAGATTTTTTGTACCAAAATCTGACTGCCTCTGCAAGAAGGCTAAAAGTGGGTCATGGTTGGATCTTCCAGCAAGGCAATGATCCAAAGCATACCTCAAAATCTACACAAAAATGGTTCACTGACCACAGAATCAAGGTTTTGCAATGGCCATCCCAGTCCCCTGACCTGAACCCCATTGAAAACCTGTGGGGTGAGCTGAAGAGGAGAGTACACAAGCGAGGACCAAGGACACTGAAGGATCTGGAGAGATTCTGTATAGATGAATGGTCTCAAATCCCTTGCTATGTGTTATCCAACCTCAACAAACATTACAGGAGAAGACTCAGTGCCGTTATCTTTGCAGGGAGGGTGCACAAAGTACTAAATACAGGGATGCCAATAATTGTGGCGCTTATCTTCTTCAAACTAAAAATCATTTGCAATGAGGATTTGTTTTTCCTCTAATCAATGGTATTAAACTATAATTTTCTACTTTTTCTGAATATAGAAGACATTTGATGAACAATAAACTGAATTTAATCCTGCACTTTCTGCTCATATTAATTGAGTTTGCCAATAATACTGGTGGGCACTGGGTACTGTATGTATAATATTAGTACGTGCCAAACTGAGGATAAGTGGCATTGCAGTATGTTCATTGTTTGGTCAATTTTTTGCTGGAGCATTGATCTATACCCAAACATTTCCACAACAACTTGTAACCTAACTGAGCTGGCATCATCTGAAAAGACGTTGCATCGCAGCCAAAAGTTTGAGTGTGAATAAATCAAAGATACATTTTCTGTCCGCTTTCTTCAGTTACTTTATTCCTGATTAATTGATACTGTTCATGACTCATTAATCCACCTAGGAAATGCAGGCTGCAGAACAATAACATAATTAATTCTGACCAATCTGTCCACTAAAAAAATTAATGTTTGAAGAGAAACCCTTTTTTGCATGTGATTTATTTGTACTACAGAATTGCACTTTAAAAATTATTTTTTATTACAGTAGTCCATTGGCGGTGAGAAGGGAGAGTGTCTATTATGTAGAGCCGTTACTATACTTGTGGATTATGTTGGTGATGTACAACATTGTACAGGTTTAGCAGGGTTGGTGGGCATACCGAGTGTTAGAATATATGTATATGCATGAATTGTTTTTTAAGAGTATCTATCTCCTATTGGCTCAAATGCCGTCACATCAATGGGGAAGAGTTCAAATCGCAAACTGAGAATTAAAAGCAAGCTCATGGTCTTGTGAACAATGTACAAATAACAATCGAGTGTGTTAGACTCGTTAGAAAGTGTTGAAAGAACAAAACAGGCTAAAAAACACCCTTTCGATGCATTTCTTTTCAAACTAACTTCCCAGTTTATTTATTTATTTATTTATTTATTTGCAGGTGCATCAAACTCTCCACCAGTCAAAGTCATTAGAGAGAAGGGTAGTTGCTTGACCCGACTTGTACTCAGCTCAAACCTCCTTTTTCACCCCCCCCGATTCCACGTCTGGCTGCTTTATGTTCATCCTGTAGTACGCTCTCAACCCGCGTAAGCCAGCAGCGGGGGAGAGACGGGCATGTCTGCCTGTCGCCCGCACCCCTTCCACATCTGTCACTTGTGCCGTCGTTTGTATGACAAGTCCTCTATGCGGCGGCTGCCGGACTGCATTTCTCTTGGCACATGGCAATTTAATAGATGTGAGGCTTCAAGTTACATATTTAATGCCCCCGTTCATCTGTCGGGCAAACAAAAGGAGTCATCTGGAGAGGACGTGTAAACATAGGAGGCTATCCAAGCAGGAGAGAAACAGTAGATCCTCAGCGTGCCAGCTCACTACTGCATCTCATCACAAAAAAGGAAAGCAGTCAGCACAGATTACCCCGTTTTTTTTTCTTTGGTTTGTTTGTTTGCATTTTACAACAGCATGACCGACAGCAAATGGGTTACTACTGTCTGAACTACCTTCATCACACCAAGGAAATAGCTGAACAGCCAAATAAGTTTCTAGAAGGAGTTTATATATTCTGAAGGTTAAATATTTTGCTTATTAAGGTCTGTTGAAAGTCAGGCTGATAGAAAATTTGTCACACCTCACATGCTGATGCTCCCTTGGATACTGTATAACAGTATGAATATAGTATGAATGCCAATAAAAGGATTTCCTTTTCAACACTGAACAGCATGCAAATGCTAAATCCATAATTGTACGTAATCTTTGCTAAAGGGACTGCTAATTACTAAGCAGACAAATTTCCGCAATACAGGTAAATATAATCTTGGGGGGATTTAACATGCTTATTTTGCTGCATTCATCTCACATTTAGTAGAAATTAGTTATTTTTTGGCTGCATGAAATATTCACTTCAATGGGATTTCCAGTGGTTTGTCCTGCTCAAGCAGCAGTTCTTCTGCTGTAGTGAAAGTAACACTGAGGTTGTGGGTTAGCAGGATTGTCACAGTCCCTTATTGCATTGAAGAACCTCCTCCGGCCAATTAGACACAACCTGCTTCTGCCAGCAGCGGAGAGTACCGCTCTGACATACTGACTGTGCAGCTCAATGCTGCACTGTTCACTGAAAAAAAAGCAGTGGCTTTGAAGGTGGGCTTCAGATTGCCTGCTTTTCCAGCTCTGGAGAACCAAAGAATCTGTCCATTTATATATTCCGACAGGACTTGTAATTAGCTTTTACAAAGCTTAAAGCATCGTGTACCCTGTGAGCGTGGGCAGAATATTATTTATCAGGCATGAAATTAATACAATAGTACTGTGTTGTATTTTCAGTTCCAAGTGTAATATTTTTTAACTGGAGATGTAAATGGGCCATGCATAGTGTTATGTGAATAATGTATGCACTTGGAACACAAGGATATTCCTGTGGGGCTTAGTGTATCACAACAGCACATACAGTACAGTACCATAGTACACAAAGATCAGTCACATATTCTGTGTCCTCAGGTCTAACTGAAAAAGCTTCTGCAAGAGACAAGAACACAGACCTCCATGAATGAGTGAGTGAGTGAGAGAGAGAGAGAGAATGGCTACAGACTGCAAAATATGAGTAACGAGAACACAGTCTTCTCAGCATGCACTCACACTTAGAATATCATATTGCTGTTAGCTGTGATATGCCCTCTTAGTACACACCTGATTCTGTGGTAATGCGTATGCTACCTACAGCATATCAAATACAAGGAAATCAGGTCAATTCCATTAAAATTCACTCAGTTCAGAAAATTTAATGAATAAAATGATTTGAAATTAATACATTGAAAAATGCCAATTTTAAAAATGTAATAAAGAGTGTCCAAATTAATGACACCAAAAAACACCCAGTGTAAGCTGTGATACATCTTGTGAAGTGGGTAACAAACAACAATAATTTAATCATGAAATCATTATTATTCATTGCGTTGTATGCTGCAAATGGCAGCGGTAAATTAAAATTTGAAATCCATGCTCACATAACGGCCAAACAATCGAGCATCAGTCTTGATAGTTTTGCCTCTTGCGATTTGTCTGTCAATTTGAAAAAGGGACCAAGGGTAGAAAGGTGAAGGAATGATCAGGAAGATAAATCCAATGGAAGGAAATAAGCTGTGCTTGATGATTAGGGCTAATGATGAGATTGAATGGATTCAGCCATGTACCACGATAGCTCAACATCAGTCTAATCCACAGTGAGACTGTTCATTAGACCTCAGCAAGAGTGATCTATTGACAGATAGCGGCACTGTTGACTTTGAATGCGCACGAAGAAAGAAAAAATCTGACACGGACAAGCGACAACTCTGGCAGGTTTATTGGGTGAAGCTAAATGGTGACAGCTGAGGCACCGTGCACTTTAGTGTGATTAACATTCTCTCTGATCAATTGAATTTGAGTGGCTATGACTGAAAATATAAAGCACTGAAAAACGTTTTTTTACAGAGGCGGTTAGGCACGCCAGTTTGAGACTCGTGCGAGTAGTATATTGGTGGTGATACTATTGCATGACTTCCAGTATGTAAATCAATGGCGGCCTTATCCCAAACACATCCACACCCCCCAAATAAAAAAGAAAAATACATTTTTCAGTTCTTTCTGACATTGCAGATCAACATTGCAGAGCAAAGCTTCAGAAAATTCATAAGTGATTTATATTATTTTATATAGAGTTCTTGGGCTCTCCTTCATGTATATTGATGAGGAAGAATATAACTGAGGCGACTAACAAGAAATAAAAAAATGATCCAAATTGTGACCTCATGAAGGAATTTGAATACTCAAGCATTCTCTCTCCTTTCTTGTTGCTATATGTAATAAGCTCAATGGTTTCCTGAAAATATAATGTTTATCAAGTTCCCAATGGAAAGAAATGTTTAAGCAAATATATATTAGCCTAAATAACCATGCAATTAATATACACATCCTGCAACAATATTTCCATATTTTAAAACAATTTCACATTTCATGTCTCTTGACCCTTATGAAGACACACTTTCTGAACAAGGACAGCCATTACTCAAGTCCAAGTTCATACTCACCAAGCAATACAAGCAATACCTCTGGCAACAGGGACCATTTTTAAAGCCTTTGAAATGATACTTGATGCCTTGATATGACACGAGGGCCTGCTATGCTCCGTTAAGGTGGATTCTTACCACAAAACAACGAAACCATCTTTTCACTCCAATGCTGTTTTTTTCTCTCTTTTTTTGAAAGATACAGCAAGGTTAAAAAATATGAGTGAAAGATTTTATGTCAACTTCTGGCTTTCAGGTTTGCTCTGAAAATGGTGTATGGTGGTGGGTGGTGAGCAACAAATAGGGGAGAGGTTGTTGGATAAAGTACTGTGATTGCAATAATGTGAAATTGTCCATATGTATGTGTAGTTTTTCCTAGGTACGTCTCTTACATCTTTAAATAAAATAATAATTTATTTATTATGAAACAATCTCTTGACAGCAGGTGCATATTACACTTTTAAGCACATTCCTTCTATTAATAGTGAGGCTGATTTCCACAAGTTGTAGGAGAATTGTATCCGGTTGACTGTTGTTGCACACCTGATACAACTAATAAAGCCCTTGATTAGTTGCACCTGGTGTGCTGGAGATGGAACACGAATAACTATATCAATCAATAATCAAATAACTGGATCTGGCTGGGGTACCATTCCTGTTTCCTACTGACATTTTCAGTTTTTCACTTATCAAAAAGTTCACAGTACATTCTGTTCCTTTTATTTATAATGGTTACCACAGCACACATTCAAGCCTAAAATAAGCCAATTGATTTAGGTGTTTTTAGACATGGAGCATGTCTCTTGATATGCTTGTTTAATCAATCAATCAATCAATCAATCAATCAACCAATCAATCAATCTGTGAGCAACATGAGCTAAGTCTATTGACTATTTGAACTCATTGGATATTATTTCCTCTTTCATTGAGTTTTGGGGTTATATTGAGTTAATTGAGTTTTTGCTATAAAATACCGTGGTAACACTTTATAATTATGTTGTAATACAGGGGTGTCCAATCTTATCCGGAAAGGGCCGGTGTGGGTGCAGGTTTTTGTTTTAGCCCAGCACTACAACACCTGATTCAACTAATTAACTAATCATGCTCTTCGATCAGACCTTGATAAGTATAATCAGGTGTTGTAGTGCTGGGCTAGAACAAAAACCTGCACCCACACCGGCCCTTTTCGGGAAATATTGGACACCCCTGTTGTAATACATCATTAGTAAGGCATTTATTCAGTATTTACTTTCAATTTATAAATAATGATTCCTACATTCACAAACATATATAACATATATGTTTATAATATAACATTATATGATATATATTATATAACATTATTATAAAGTGTTACCAATACTGTAATAGGGGCTGCTGGGTGGCCCATCCTGTTAAGGTACTGTTCCCTGGTGTGAATGGCCCTGTGGTTTGGTGTCAAATCCAAACTATGCTTGGGTTGACTGTGACCAGCACCCTTGAACTAGCGTAAAAGGTTGGGAGGCTTTCAGTTGGCTGAGATGACAACATCTCATTGTGAGCTCCACCAGTCAAGGGGGCTCCCACAAGTCTATCTTGAGCTGAACATGAACTGTCTTCCTCCCACTCATGTCTGTGTGCGCCTGACAAGCAGTAGCTGACATCATGCTTCAGAGAAGATTCCATGCTTGCCTATGCTCTCCTGAACCAAGAGCTGAGATTGCCGCAATGAGCACTGATAGTGAATACAATACCAAATTCAGTTTAAAGTTACTTGTGAAAATTAATTCTGGTCCAACCCAATTTGAATGTTAAAGGGGCCATCTTTGTGGTGGGTAAAGCTGACAAAATAAATTTTCACAAGTAACTTTAAACTGAATTTGGTGGCTGACCAGGTATATTCAATCTCATTACATGAAATTGTATTAATTTACCAGTACTATCCAGTGTAACGTGTATTAAATTGTACAATTATTGTTAACTAATTTTTTTATAATGAAGAATAAATCATAAACTGTTAATGCAGAGGTACAGAGTGATTAAGCTGGCTTTGTATTTCACTGAATAGATTTACCATTTTACTTGTTAGACAATTATTTATCATCAATCTGTATATGAATAAATAAATACAGAAAAAATTGGCTACTTTAATCATGAAAATAATAATGTATATATAAATATACATTCAGATTAAACATGGATAAAGAATAGAATATGCATTAAAAGCATTTCAGAACAGGTAATCCTCAGCAGGCGAGAAGTGAAAAATAAAAACTTTATTGCCTTGACCTGTACCCGCTGACTAGACTTTACTCAGCTGGATGAGGCTTAGGAATTCAGTTTTTCAATAACATAAATTCTGTGGATATGAATATTAAACTGACCCAAAGTTTTCGAGAAAATGATTTTCCCCAAGTGTGATATAAATGTGAGGGCAGATTACCATAAAAGCTGAATGTCAAATGAAATAAATATTAATTTATTATATATGGTTTCAAATTGCAAATACAGAAATGTTTGCACTAAAGGTGTCAAAGTTTGAGGGTATGAGATTTTGGAAATTAGGGTCACACTTTAAACGAAGTCTCCATATAAAGGCTGTATATAGCATATATAAACCTTTCACAAACATGATGTAAAGGTTTCATAAATCATACATAAGCAAATGTCATGCTTCATAAAGGGTGACATAACACTGTCTTATGCAACATGTTATGCCAATAATGTCACCTGGTTGGTTATGTCACATAATGGCTAAACATTATACAGGGTGTCATAAAACATGCGTATGTAGGATGCTAGGCTAACCCTTTATGAAGCATGACATTTGCTTATGTATGATTTATGAAGCCATTATGTCATGTTTATGAAGGCTTTATGTATGCTATATAAAGCCTTTATATGGAGACTTTGTTTAATGTGTGACCGGATATTATTTTTCAAGAATTCAGAAAACTATTTGTAGACAACATTATATTTTTTACATTCCTCTATAGCATACATTTAATGAAATAAACTTTATCTGGTAATATAGACTAAATATAAAGTTGAGTGCCTTTAGTTGTGCACCATGTTGTTGTGGTTGGAGCAGATAATAAGTATCCTGTAATGTTCCGTTCCCTTCCTGTCCGTTTTCCATGTTTTACCCTTTCCCCCCGTGTCATGTTGGATTTCCTTCGTCCGTGTTTTCCCCGTTGCTACAGGCTGGGCGTGCCCCTTCTGTTTATTTCACTCTGTTCCCCCACTTCGGTTTCAACCTATCTCCTTTCACCCTTGTTGCATGCATTCCCCACCTGTCAATTAGTCAATCACCCTCGGTTACATTCCTCACGCTTTCTTTATTGTTTTCAATTTCACTCCCCTACTTAAACCTCTGGCTGGCTGCTATTCGGCGCCAGTTCGTTAACGTTCACCGTTTGTATCCTGGTCCTTTGTTTCCGTGTCCTGTGCGCTAAACTCTGCAGTGGGTTTTTCCCTGTGTGCTCCTCTGCTCCAGAACCTACTGTTTGGTATTTATCCAGCCCTGTCTGTTGCGGTTTGCTCTACCTGTATCCTGTCTGCTTTAATTACCAGCTTCACCTGTACCTTCCAGTCTGTAGCTGTTACGACTCCCCTTTGTGTGTTGCGGTACCTCTGCTCCCAGCTAACGTTGCGCCTGCAGTTGGGTGTTCTGCCTCTCCACCCTACAGTGGTTCCTGTCCGGCCGTGGCTACCTCCATTGCTGCGGTTACGGTTCCAGCCTCCACTGTGGCCCAGCTGCCCCAACCGGGCCAACCTGAGCTCCGCTACACTGCTCTGCCCTGCTGTGTCCTGCCATATCCCTACCTCTGCCTTCAGTCCAGCTCCTGTTCAAGTTCGAACCGCTCCGTTCCCGTGATCCAGTTCCAGTTGGACCTCCCGGTCCAGAACCAGTCCAGTTCCGGTTCGGAACTCACCTCCCGTATCAAGTCCAGTTCCGGTTTGGAACAACCCGTCGTTCCCGTGATCCAGTTCCTGTTGGACCTCCCGGTCCAGATCCAGTCCAGTTCCGGTTCGGAACTCACCTCCCGTATCAAGTCCAGTTCCGGTTTGGAACAACCCGTCGTTCCCGTGATGCAGTTCCTGTTGGACCTCCCGGTCCAGAACCAGTCCAGTTCCGGTTCGGAACTCGTCTCCCGTATCCAGTCCAGTTCCGGTTTGGAACAACCCTTCGTTCCCGTGATCCAGTTCCTGATTGGACCTCCCGGTCCAGAACCAGTCCAGTTCCGGTTTGGAACTCGTCTCCCGTGTCAAGTCCAGTTCCAGTTTGGAACAACCCTTCATTCCCGTGATCCAGTTCCTGATTGGACCTCCCAGTCCAGAACCAGTCCAGTTCCGGTTCGGAACTCGTCTCCCGTATCCAGTCCAGTTCCGGTTTGGAACAACCCTTCGTTCCCGTGATCCAGTTCCTGATTGGACCTCCCGGTCCAGAACCAGTCCAGTTCCGGTTTGGAACTCGTCTCCCGTGTCAAGTCCAGTTCCGGTTTGGAACAACTCTTCGTTCCCGTGATCCAGTTCCTGATTGGACCTCCCGGTCCAGAACCAGTCCAGTTCCGGTTTGGAACTCGTCTCCCATGTCAAGTCCAGTTCCGGTTTGGAACAATTCTTCGTTCCCGTGATCCAGTTCCTGATTGGACCTCCCGGTCCAGAACCAGTCCAGTTCCGGTTTGGAACTCGTCCCCTGAACCAAGTCCAGTTCCGGTTTGGAACACTCCTCGTTTCCGTGATCCAGTTCCAGTTGGATCGCCCGGTCCAGTACCAGTCCAAGTTCCGGCTTGGAACTTCCTGGGGTGATCTAAGTCCAGCTCCGGCTTGGAGCAGTTCGCTGTGCCTTAGGACTTCCTCACCCCTCTTTACCATTGTGTTAACGTGTGTACAGCTTGGGACTACCCCAAAGCTCCTAAATAAATACCATTCTTTGTTCTTCTGTCTCTTGGTCGTTGCATTTGGGTTCAGCCCGTGTTTGGTTCGTGACATATCCATCAGTACTTAACTGGGATATCTGGCTCTTTTTGAAATTAAGAATTCCTTGAGGGGCTTACATACCCAACACAGACCTTATATATCCAACCCCTCCCCTCACATGGAACACTACCATTTCTTAATATCTTGTTTAATACATTCATGCTCATTTACCGTAGTACTTCAGAACAGTAATATTGCTGTGGGTTCAGTTTAGTTCATAGTGTGAACTGCAGCCTTCAGGAGATGGGCATGGTTGTCTTTTTGGAGACCCTGCCTGAAACAATCACACTCTATCAAACACAATATTTCATTAATTAACACCCTAATTTTAACACCCTTCATAGCAGGAGCCATTAGGACATGTTTCTATAATGGATGACCAGAATAATTGGATTTTACCATTATTTCCGTTTCCATCAGTGAATACGTGAAATCTGTGATCATTTCCTGCTTCTTACAAGCTTGTGGTGGACTTATTTGAAGCGTAATTTCAATGTGCAGTGGTTATTTCCTTTGTACACCGTATTGTCCTTTACTGTAAGACACTTACATTTCTGCTTGTTATCAGCATTTCAAACATATCACCCATTAATACATTCTGACACAAAAAAATACATTTTCGGGAAAGGAAACCTTCCTTCTTGGGAAAATAAATTCTCTGCCTGCCATAGCAATTGCCTCGGAGCAAAATGGGATTCATAAATAAGAAGGACTACAAGCCACACAGAGGTCATGGCCGAAAATATTTTTGTTAGAATGACAAATAGTTCAACAGTATAAAGTGTGAAGGAAGTGTGACACAGGCGTGATGCGTGCAGTTTATTTAAGACGTGACCGTGGCAGGGTCTGGCCTTATGTGACCTATTGCACGAGTGATCCAGGCTGTGCCCCGATGCCTGGGGGCTGCATGTTCACATCCAGACAGCACTTGCTGCTGATGAAGCCTGGATAACAAACTGCAGGTTCTGCCTTTTTTTCATTGGGCTGGAGGATTTTTTAATGGGCTGCAGGTGTCTCACACAGCAGATCCGCTGCACATCAGACTGGTACGCATACCTCACTGTGCATACATTGAAGGGCAGCATTTGCCCAATAATCCATAATTCCATTGGACTACAACCAATTTAATCTGATTTGTTTTGAATAACAACACTAACACCATTAAAGCCCATATTTGGAACTTCGAGAAGAAAGCATTCAGCTGCTTAAGATTCTGTATTTAAAAAAAAAAATGTACCGCATATTGTGGAAACAGGTTGTGGTACCTGAAAATAGCACAAGGCTTGAACACTACAAAACAGTGAATTTTGGGAAATATCAACTGAAACCTTGCAAAGTGGTATATTCATTATAGGGCACAGGTAGCTAGCATCCATTGAAATATGATTGAATGTGTTTTGGTCATGTCTAATATCAGTCTTGCAATATTAACAGCAAGAATGTAAGAGTGTGCTTGAATGTGGTTTTCTATGTTCCCCTGCTATCAAGAGATTGGTTTCCAAAGAGCAAAGGGTAGTTTATATAAAAAAAATAAAAATAAAAATAAAATAACCCATATACCACTACATTCATAGCACTCAGCACTAAATATAGTCCCCCACTGACATAAAAGGAACAGAGTGTGATGAATGTGCGTACAAAAACTTCATACTCTTGAAACTACCAATAGTCGTGATGTGCAAAGGCGAGGGCATTCGTTAAAGCTCACTTTATACCAGCTGCCATAGATCTTAAACAAGTGTTTTTTTTCCGTGAATCTGAAATGGTTACATTTTCTGTTGGTTGCAGGAAATTCCACTGTCTAGGAGTTCTGTATATCTCTAATGAGCTGTGAAACGTTTCATCATGCAAGCACAATAAATGAAACCTGAAATCTACCTAAAAATTGGAATATTCTGTACTTTTTTGAACTATAGCTCCAGTCCTGTAAAATACAAATCCTCCCACCAAGAAAGCTCAAATCAAAAGCCTCTGATCTTCTCCACACCATTAGGGCAGAGATAGTATGTCCTGACCTGATCAAAATGTTGACCGTATTTTCAGCAGTTCAGTGAGGCCATCTGGACTCATTTATATTACAGAATATAAGACAGAAACTATGGTAAATAACTGTTATATCAAATGTAGGACCAGTACTGTAGAATTTCTTAAGTAGAAAACCACCTGAAGCAGGTGCCATAAGGGTTATGTAGTAAAGGTGTCCTCAACAGCCAGCACGTTTCAGCTTCAGCAAACATCTTTCAGCACACTTCAAGCTATCAGTAGGATAGAGAAAATCAAGGGATCATGTTGATTTTTTTTATCGAAAAAAACCCTGTTACAACTCATATTTGAAGATGATCTCTCCCCTCCCCCAGTTGGATGTTGTAAACAACAGCCAGAAGGCATGGCAAATAAATAGCATCAGAGCGGCGGTAACGGCGTACAGTTTAACGCCTCATAGAGATGGATGCCTCCCAGGAGGTTCCCCCGCCCAGCACGGAGACAGGATGTTAATCAGTCGCGAGCGTCAGCACTTCCAGTCAGAGGGAGCTCTTTCTCAAAACGCCACGCGAACGCAGCGTCCAACAATGCTCTCTTTGGGGATGCCGACTGCCAGCTTAAGGAAAGGACCTCGGCTGTCAAACACCAGCTTTCTTTTTTTATATTATTATTATATTTTTTTTTACAGTGGGGTTCATTGACATGCTTACATGGGGATTTTGAAGTTTTCAAGATGCTAATATTGAACTGTGAGGTAAAAATTCCCCTTAAAAAAGAAGTAAACTTAGATCAGGGTTTAAAATACATACTTAAACGTATACTTTTTGTAGAACTGTATCCCAGATAATATTGAAGTATGAATTACATATATAACCAAAGTACTGAAAGTCTGCGCAGCCAAATACATTTGTTCAAGTATTAAATACGGTCCAAATGGACACCTCCCAGATTAAAAATAAAATGTTTGTTGCCCTTGGTTGAATCTTCTGCAAAACATTTATGCTACAGCTTTTGGTGTATTATGCTGTTAGTACTTAGGTCAAAGACATGAAATGTGTTTTGATCTCCAAATCCATTATTTATTATCCTCAAAAAGTATTAAATAAATACAATGAATAATAATTACAATACATCTCCTTTATGAAGAACCTTCCCTATTTTACTGAAATACCATTCATTGTTGGGGTTTTGCAGAAATGTCAAGGTGGAATAACTGTCCAAATACAGTATAGCACACAGAATGCAGTTGTCCAGACTGTATCGGCAAGAAATAACCAGCTTTATTGCACATGAAGCCGCATTATCGCTATTACAGTAAGCAGCTGTGATTATCATTAGAAACAGGGTCACATAGAAAGATGTGCATCGTCTAGCTGAACGATTTCCTATAAACACGGGTGACAACAGATGTTTCAGTGAAATTCTATGTTGTATCTATCGGCTGCACTGTCCTGCTGTGAGGTATTGCTTAATTATCCGTTTCGAACTGAGACTTGATAAGTTATTATTATTGAAAGTCCATCAGTTGCAAAGACTTAATCACTTGCAATAAAGCTGCTTTAGGCCAAGAATTTCTCAGGACAAATGGCTGCTAGAACTTCACTTTTGGACAAAGAATGTCTTTAAATAAGACATTTAGACATTAAATACATACAGTGCACTCCAAAAGTGTGAGGACAGTGACAAAGATTTGGTTGTTTTGGCTCAGTAACTATGAGGTTAAAGTGCAGACTTTCAGCTTTAATTTGAAGGTTTTTTTTACATCCATATTGGAAGAACCATGTAGCAGTTGTAGCCATTTTTTAGACATAGTTGTCCACACACACAATTTTATGGCACCAAAAGTAATTGGACAAATTAACATATACTTAAATAAAGTCATCATACTTAATATTTGGTTGCATATCCTTTGCATGCTATTACTTCCTGATGTCTGTGACCCAACAACATCGAGAAACATTTGACATCTTATTTTCAGGTACTCTTACAAGCGATACTACAACCTCTCTGCATTTTAATGGATCTTTATGGGAATTGGGGGTCTGACTAGATTAAGCTGTAAATTGCACGAGAATAGTATGGAACACATGGTTCGATAAATGGCTGTAAGTCATCAAGGGTCTGAGGTATCAAATGAGCCTCAAACCATCACTCTCTTGCCAGATATGCAGTAGATATGGATGGTCACTTACAGCCATTTAACCAACCATACTATTTCCGTGTAATTTACAGTTTAATCTAGTCCCATCCCCCAATTCCCATAGAGATCCATTCAAATGCAGGTGCTCAAAAATGGGGAGGGGGGGTTATGCGTAACAATGGCTACTGTAACATCCGCCGTTTCCCTCCATTCCACCTCCCTTTCGTTTCCTTAGTTTCCCCATTTCTTATGTTTCATGTTGTGTTTTTCAGTTTACCATGTTTGTCTCATTTCTGTGTTCGCTGCAGGCTGGGCATGGTCCCCGTTTAGTTCGTTTCTCCCCTTATTGGTTAGCCTACCACTCTCCCTCTTGCACACATTCCCCACTCCTTTCAGTTATTCAATTAGCCCTCTCACCTGTTCCCTTCTCTATTTAAGTTCCCCTCTTTCAGTTTCATTGCCAGTTTGTTTTCTCAGCTCCGTTTGAGATCACTCCCGGTCTATTTGTTTGCTACTGTTTGCCTTAACCTGTTTGTTCTGTTCCTTGTTCCAGCCCGCCCAGCCTGCCTCCTGTTCTGCCCTGTCCAGCCCAGTTCCCTTCTCCTGCCCTGCCTTAGTTCGCCAACCCCGTATCCAGCCTGTCACCTTTAGTTTCCCTGCAACTTTGTCTTGCATAAATATACTCCCAGGTTGAGTTTTCATCGAGTCTGTCTCAGTCTTGCATTTGGGTCCAGTCCAGTGCTCAGTCGTAACAGGCTACAATTGCTACCTCGTAGTTACTGTTCCATTTCAAATGCAATGTGCTGGAGTAGAGCCAAAACAACAAAAAATGTGTCACTGTCCTAACACTTTTGGAGTGAACTGTATATTTACATATCCATATCTAAATGGAGATATATGCTCTATTTACATATTACGATATTTTCAAATATAAATCTGACATGGTAAGGTAAAGGCCATATGACCACATTGTATTGATGTACTGCAACCAGTAAAATCAATGTGAGAAGGAAAGTTAAATAGCTTGATGTGTTGCATAAGTATAAATGACATTAGGCTGTCCTCCACAGCTACAAGACACCCTTAGCCTGGCCAGTAATGCTGCCCCCCCCCCCACCCAGCCTTTTAAATAGGCACATTTGTCTTCCACATGATTATATCGAGCTAAATGGTCAATTTCCAGAACATTATTTGTCAGAATACATTCTGTAATGTTGGGATTATTGATGTACCAGTCAATTAGCGGGGGCGAGGTCATTGAACAGCCTCCAGTGGAAAATTAGTATTTTATTTCTGTAATGAGTTTGTTTGAAAAATACACATAAGGTTAAAGGTACTCCCAATCATGTATCCACATGTTTAATTACAAATAATGTGAACACATTTTAAAAATGGACCTTTATTCAAAATTTTTATTTCAATCTATAATTAAATGTGTGGCGTGAATGAAGATAAATGTCAGCAAAACCTCGGGAAAAATTTAAAGCTGAAATGGGCTGATTCCATAAGTACCCAGGCAACACTTGATGGAAGCAGCTTTAACAGCATTGTGTTTATTGTTGGGGCAGAATAGGAGGGGCATGGTCCAAGAAAGGGTTCTGTACACACTTTCAAAGGAAAGTGTAATCCATTAATGTCCATTTATGACCCCCTCACTTCACGTGTGAGTGGACCGTGTTTCAAAATTTATGAAACGTCGTAACGAGTGCCACTCGCTTTGAGTGGTTTCAGAGCCGGTGTGGAACTCAATGTAACCCTTGAACTCCATATCACAGCTCAAAGAGAGCTGCCTGTGTGCTGCGTGAAACATGCCATTAACAAAGTGTATGCGTCTGAGAACAGGTAGACCCCAATCTGTTACAATAAGAAAAAACCTGTACATAAACCTTATTACAAAAAAATACATATTCAGGGAACCAAAGTTACAAACGTTTACTGCCTATATATGCTGTATATTTAACCACCGTGTCCCTTCACAACCTCTACAATCCTTCCAGGGAAGCTGTCACATAATTCTGTAGTAAGCTCTTTCGGAATGGTGCTGATTCCCCTGGGACCTTCCAAACACAATGGAAGTTGCTGGAACACTTCTGTTAATCGTTCTGTCCAAAATGTACCATACCATTTTAATGCCACACAAAACAAAGTTTTAGTCTCCTTATTATCAGAGTAGAATAATGTCTAAGTTCCCATAACTTTGCATATACTATATATATATATATATACACTGCCCGTCGAAAAAAAAAGTCGCACTCTAATATTTCGTTGGACCGCCTTTAGCTTTGATTACGGCATGCATTCATCATGGCATTGTTTCAACAACCTTATGCAACGTCACAACATTTATTTCCATCCAGAGTTACATTCATTTTTGGCCGAGATCTTGTATTTACGACGGGAGAGTCAAACCAATGGGGTTAGGGTCAGGACTCTGGTGGCCAATTCATGTTTGAAAATGATTCCTCGTGCTCCCTGAACCACTCTTTCACAATTTGAGCCTGATGAATCTTGGCATTGTCGTCCTGGAATATGCCCATTGATGGGATAACCTGGTCATTCAGTACATTCAGGTACTCAGCTGATTTCATTTTGTTGCTGCATAATGTTGCTGAGCCTAGACCTGACCAATTGAAGAAACCCCAGATCATAACACTGCCTCCAGAGGCTTGTACAGTGGGCACTATGCATGGCGGGTGGAACGGCGACTTTTTTTTTGGACGGGCAGTGTATATACACACACACTGTATATACTCTTTGTACATGAGAAAAAAAAAAACCTGCGGCCTTCATGGCAAGTCTAGACAGAACATCAATCAGTGAGTCTCAGGGAATACGGATTTCATGATACGTATATTCCGGGAGCAACAATGTACATCGTCATTCCTCAAGTTACTTCAGAGAAACAGAAACCGCATTCTCACCCACAGTGAAATCGACTATTCTACTAGTCTTCAGCACACATTACAAACACGGCTTTCTACTTCGAGACTAGCAAGCAAAACGCATAATTCCTTTCATCTACATTCATGGTGGAGCTGCTAAGGTATTGGATAGGGGCATATGCTATATGAACACTACAGGATTATTTACGGTGAAAGTCGATATTAATTTTCAGCGGCAGTTTTACATTCTCCAGTCGGTGCAGGGTCGCTGCAAACGAGCAGGACAGAGATAGAGACCACATGCTGTGGCCAATACCCTGAATGGCTTGTAGGGTGCTGGGACACCAACAAATAGCATTCATAATTCATCCTAAAACCAAAACCGAGCCCAGAACCCAATTATTTTCAGTGGACTTTTTCTTCAGAGAAGAAAGTCTGGCTGCTAGGAACAAGGTACTATTGGTTATCCACTCACATATCCACAGGACAATGGCCTTGAAATATTTTGAACCATCAGTGAAACACTGTGAAAACGAAGTATACTGCATGCCACAATGCATTCAAATGAGCATTTGCTTCTGTCTGTGGCCGGTTTCGTGCGCCTTGCCAAATGATGGAGGTAAAAACCACTAGAGCATGAACCATTTCAGCGGCAATAAGGCCGATCCCATAATTTACCCTGTTCCATTACGGTCCTTCAGGTGATGTACAGCGTCGGGCGTTGCGTCTAATCTGCTTTTAACGAGGAACAAATGTGCTGGCCACTGCTGGCCTTTTCATATTAACTCGGCTACTGCAACAGGGCAATTCTGAGACAAATCACTTTAACATTTAGCGTACCATTAGCACTAGCGTAGAGTCCGCTTCGGGGACATGAGGTTCATTCAAACGTGACCTGGTTGTATTTAGTACTGGCACATTCATTGCACATTGACCTTTGACTACATTTGGGTCCTCGTGCGTGTGCTTAACGTGCCCCCCCCCCCTTAGCCATTTTCACAGTGCAATATCCCCTTGCCAATATCCCACTAGCCAATGCAATGCACAGGGACATAAAAACAGCAGGTGTAAAAAAAATAAAATAAAAAGAAAAAAATCTTTATTAGATGCAAATAATCTTTTTGTCTGGTCAAGTATGAAATAGAATATACAAAAAACTTTACATCAGTCTTTTCATTAAACATAAAAAATCACACAAAAAAAACAAAACAAGCAGAAAGGGAGATGTCGAACACAATACAGCGCAAGTTTTTTTTTTTTTTTAAATGCTTTTTTTTGTTTCTATAACTAAGTGGCTGAGGCCACGCTGTGAAGCAGTAGCCTAGTTTATGACTATGCAGGGCTGGGCAGTATGGCAGCACTGTGCTCCGTCCCCGTCTCCTCTGCACAACCCAGCAGAAGGAGGCCAGGATGAAAGACCCTTCAGTCTGGTTTAAAACCAACTGGGGGGGGGGGGGGGGCTGGACTGAGCGCAAATCAATGGGGTGCCGGGGCCTGTGATTGGCTGCGACAAAAAAAACGAATCGACCCACCCCAGCTAATTACCCTATCGTCAGCTTGTTTTATCTACATTTGTGGGTGGATCCAACTCTTGGTTGGACTAACTGAAGAGCCCTTGGCCGCACATTTGAACATTAGACATTCAATTTCATGCCTACTCCTGATGCACAAGCCACCTTGAAGTGCACGTGTCTTGAAAGCAATGGGTAGGGTACAGAGAAGAAAAGGTCTTAGTCCACACATTTAGGCCATTGGGCCATACTGCTGGTAACAACATTACATCACCCCTCAATTGTTTAAAAAAAAAAAAACCCTACAGGGGAAGGTAAAATGTGTTTTAGCTGCAGGCTCAGATGTGCCTTTTAAACTCTTTGGCATATATGACCAATTGTTTTCATCATTTTTTATTTTCTTTTCATTTACATATAAAAATCGTAACAAAACACAATAACTCAAAATGAAAGAAACCTGGAAAGTCCCGCACTATTTTAATTCACAATAAAACATTACTCTCTGTTTCTTATCCATACCTCTAAAAATCTCTATTCTACAACTTCATAAATGTTTATACACAAATAGTCCCTCTAAGGACCCTCACCGCCACCCACCCTGAAACATAATATTTCTCATTCGCATACATTCTCACACACACACACACACACACACACACACACACACACACACACACACACACACACACACACACACACACACACACACACACACACACACACACACACACACACACACACACACACTCTTCATTTGCTCAGGTACCACTGTGTGGGTGAAGTAAGTGTTTCTTTGTGACTGAACAAAATGTTCTTAATGTTCATCTCTGCGAGAAGTCACATGAAGTCGTTGAGCTCTGCTTCCAGGGCGGCGGCCATCTCGTCCGCCTCCGAGCTGCTGCCCTCCTCGTCCTCGTTGGACTCCTTGCTGGAGTCGCTGGCCGAGTCGCCCTGCTCGTCCGCCCTGGCCTCTTCCAGCTTGCGCTTGTGCCCCCTTGAAAAGAGGACAAGGAGCAGACGCGGTCAGTAAAAAGTGACCACATAGGCATATGCACATTATATTTAACACATAATATACATTTCATATTATATGGTGAGTGAAGTGTTCAGTGTTGAAACCAGAATGGTTATGAATAGCTCTTAAACAAGTCCGGGTGAAAATTTCCACCATACTTGGGTATTCTGTATTTTGATGAAGACCCAGGGACTGCCAACACCTTAACTGGTCTAATAATTCCTATGGTCTAATAATCCAAGCTTGCATTATGCACACTGGAGTAAACAGTAAGTATATGAGTTTCTTTACATCAACACCTCCCAGATCTGGGTTCCTATATTATCATGAGCAAAAAAAAAATCAATGACAAGGATTTTGAAGGAAAATGCTCAATGTTTTGAAGGAGTTTCGCTATAATTGAACGAGTAAAAGAGTAAAAGACTCTTTATTTATTTAAAATCCCCAGCCTCACACTCTTAACGGTTTGAGTAGATTTAGCATGCACATGGCACCGAACTTTGCAAGCGAATAAACAGGCAGAAAATTAAAATGAAGCACCTTCAAGGATTCTATGCAAAACCCAAGTGCTTTCACCACCTTGAATTTTACAAATTCAAAATCACTCTGAAGGTTTTTCGAGGACCCATGGCATCCTGACGGTCCACCGCTTTTTAAAGCAAACACAAAAACAGCTCTGCAGCCTTTACTGCTCAGGGTTTGTCCCTAGGTTCAAACTCATCATGAGAAACTATTTGAAACACACTCATTTAAAAACTGACAACTGCGGTAACAAATTGCACAAACCCCCATGAAGAAAAGGAAACTCCCCTCTGGTAGAAAATAAACAACTGAAGACAGTTTGAGGCAAGAGACGGCAAAATTCAGACAACTCCTAACATCGATTTCTTTGTGATTCAAGTTCATCCCGTCTACACAAAACCCCCGCTCCATCAGTAGTTGCCGTATCCAATTAAAATTGCGCGTCATCACTGTTCCTTTGAGTTTGTCGGCCGAAGGGAAGACGCAACACGCCGTGCACGGAGCTGGATCTGCACTACACGAGCTGTGGCAGCTCTTGAACCTACAGCACCAACCCCACATCTGTCAAATGCCAGATTTCCTGTTCCCCGGCCTTCTGGGAATAGCGTGATGTAAAGGTACAATGTCACATTCGATTTGGTGTTCCAGCTCTGCCGCTGCATGTTACGCTGTGAAGTCCTATGGGCTTCAGCATGTACTGTAACACTGTACACCATTGATAAAAAAAGAGACCAGGAGACCTTGAAGCGGCTGGGTTACGGAGGGTGGACTGCCGTTAGCCCTGCTGAAAAGGGGGAAATGAAAGCCGGGTGGTGATCCTGCGCCGTTTTCCAGTGCTTTTCCCTAAGCCGGAAAGGTTAACCACTCCGACGGCTCTTGGTGACACCGCGGCTGGCGGAGGAGGAGTAGCGCTTGTTAAGCCCCGCTAATGAGGCAGGTAGCGCTCATGTGATGCGTGCGTTTCCCAGCTGAAAGGGAGGCCCTCATTAGAGAGGTGTTCTGTCAAAAGTCTGTAGAGGGGCTTTCAACCAGAGGGCTCTCCGTACAAAAGCAGCTTCCCTTGGATTGGCTAAATTAGCTCAATGGTTCACATCCGCTCTAATATTAGAACACAGCAAAACCTTCTAGGTAAGGATACAACAGACTAAAGTACAGACTAAAGTCTTCAGCAGCCATTCAGGGCATGAGCAGAAATTCGCAGTCAACGATGTCAATTCGATAAAATTATTATAAACAGCATGTAATAACAGCAGAAGGTGGTGCAAAGTCCAGAAATGGACCTGCCCTCCTTGTGTACAGCTGGTCTAGATCATTTTGTGTTTTGCTTTGCATGCTGACGGAAGCAGTGATATCCCTCCACCTCGAGGCATTAAGGAGTGCCATAGAAAGCCTGTTTCGTCCTCCGTGGCTCCGCGCCAGTTCATTAGCCTCAATCTCAAACGCCAGCATTACCCATTAATCTAGCACCCCGTGAGGACTAATGCCCTTAATCAACATTGCACTTTCTAAAGCAACTTTTCATTAGCGCATTTAAAACACTGTTTGCATCCATTAAAACCCTCCTGTAGGGTCCATCAGTCTTGAATGCCTGGCCGTGTGATTTGGAAAGCCTGGCGGGTGGTAGCCGATCGCCGCTATCCGCTTTTTAAAGGATTACATTCCTGCGGGGGATTCCCCTCCCCCACGCAGGAGACGGAGTGTGGAGCGTCAGCGGCGATAAGGTCAGGCTCCGTGAAATGACAAGAGCGTCAGGATCCTCCGCGGACCAGGAGCTGGCCCTCTCCGCCTGGCTCGGTCTCTCACGCTACTTTTGCAGGTAGAAAGTCCGAGGAGGTCTTAAAGACCCGGGAACTCAAGTTAAGTTCAAACAGTGGTAAAACTTTCTGCTTCTTAGAATTCCACGGAGGCCTGTGTGACAATTTGGCGTGGCAAAAAATGTAATTATAATAATGCTTGACAAGATGATTGACAGTCGCGGCTCTTCTAAAACTGGTTCGCAGAGACGCGCGTGCAGCTGATTGACAGCGGAGACAACAGGGGGCATTTTACCAGGGGATATTGCAGGCAGGACACGAACGACAGAAAAATCACACATTTTGCGTGCCGTCAAGCATGAAAAATGTCAACAGCCTAAAAATAAGGCTCTGATTCGGACGACAATCCTGAATGTACCGCTGTGAATCACTGAAGAACTCAGAGAATCAGAGACGCTGATTCAAAGCACAACTAAAACATTAAGGCTAGTGATACAGTATTGCGACTTATGTTAGAGATGCCATATGTTAAAATGGCATCTCTCAGTAGAATAAAGTGAAATGAAGATTTCAGGAAGAACGAGTGCTACCATCTTGCTCCTCCACGACTAAATATAAGCCTCCTCTCCTTCAGCACGATTTTACCTTTCAGCAAACCAATAGTGACAGCACTAATGATGGGACACAGAGATTGACACTACGGAACTTAAGAGCCCTTCAAGAAACTGACATGGGGGGGAAAAAAAAAAAAAGGAGCCGCTGGCTCCGTTGGGGAAAGTATTACATAAAGCAGCCTTTTTTAAAACCTGGCGTGAAGGCAGTAATGGAAATTTCCCCAATATTCTATTGCAGATGCTATAAGAGTATTTCGATAACGGCGGGAAAATGAAACATTTTCTTCATTTGCATTCGGTCATTACGAGTCATTACATGCTCCATAATGCAATCCGGCAAAACACATTGCAGTTACTGTCTTGCAAAGAGAACTGCCTTAAAGAAAAATAACCATAAAACTCTATGAAGTTAAAAATGTTAGTCCAAAGGAAAATATTCATGAAAACAAAGGATTTAAATCTACCTTTTGACCCCATCACCATCCACTACTACTTACAAATGGGACAAGAACATAATCGGTACAGAAGAATATTGTTAACTTAATGCTGTACAACAGTAAGGCTTTCTTCTGTATCAGTTGAATGCTTATGGCTGAGGTAGGGAATAGGTAAGCTGATCCTGAATTCTCTGGATGCTTTCATTCACATTGGGGTCAGAACTAGGGTAAGCAGATTCTGGAAGTTACAAACATGGGGCAGAGGAGGAACATTTCATTTTACTGCCCGCTAAACTATGACTACAAAATGGGTCCACACTATGACTACCAAAGGACTAATACTGTTGTGTGACTTATACCTTTTTTATGGGGCTGTAGGGTGGTGTATGCTGCTAAAGCACCAACTCTAATTACAGTGACACACTCTGTGGTCCAGAGTTGAATGCTGACAGCCGGCCGTGTCAGTGCTAACAGCACCGCGTAACTGTCGCCCAAGGGGGAAGTGTTTCAGATGTTCTCACTGCACAGTACAGGCTCTGATGGTCCGCTGTGTAAGATGTGCATACCAAGCACGAGACAGTGCGACCAGAGTGAAATGAGGTGATGTCATGGCTTCGCAAAGTGAGGACGTGCTGACGTGCGCTTGTCTGCACTCTCCCAAACAGGCAGGAGCTGTGGCAGTGTGACAAGTCCCAATTTGCCTCGGAATTAGGGATTAAAAAAATGGGAACAAGAAATGATATACTTCACAACTTACATATAACCGTACATCCCCACGGGACCAAGTCAGCCACAGCCATTGTGCTTTAAAAAGCATTTTTGAGACTTACAAGGTGTTATATAACGATGGATATATACTAGGGCTGTCAAAATGAACGTGTTAATGCATGCGATTAATGCTAAATGTTTAACGCTTTAATAAAAAGGATAACGCAGTAAATTATGAAGATGTAGCACGCACACACAACGGCTACGCACATGCATCTTGCTAACTGAGATGGAGAAGGAAGGAAAAGTTCTCGGCGTAAAGTTTCTTCAAAAAGTTTCCAGATGGCTCTTTGGACAAAACCGATGTAATCTGCACTGTTTGCAATGCCGATTTACGTTACCATATAAGTAATTTGTCTTTGACATATCATTTCAGACCGAGACAACAGCGTTAATTTATGATATACTACGAAACAGGCTTACTATAGCTGGATATACTTACTATAGCTTACTAAAAACAGCTCTTTTTGCTCCAGTCCATCTTCCCAATTTGGCTGGGTTTGGTAAAAAAAAACAGTAAAAGATACATTAGCTAAAAAGGGTAGCGAAAAACTGATTTTTTCAAGCCAATTTTGATTGCCTTGATGGTTTTGATTGAAATTTGATTGCACTTATTGCAGTTCACAAAAGTATTACTTTTGTGTTTGCATTGGAAAGAAAGCTATTAAACAATTATTATACTTGATATACATATTTTGTGTTGATTCTACATTTCTACGTTCTACATCCACAAAGTTAAATATCCTCGATTTCAAATGCAATTTTAAAATGTGATTAATCACAGCAAATCATGCGATTAAATTTTTTTTATCGTTTGACAGCCCTAATTAATTAATAAGAATTAATTTTTTTTGTTTCTGATTTTCCCGTTTTCTCCCAATTTAGTGGCTAATTGTACCCCTATGTTACTCAATTCTCCACGGATCAACTGCTTGAGAATTCGCTGTAACAACCTCGTCAGCCGTTAGTAAGAAGGAGGACGCAGTGCTCCTCCGAGCTCCTGACTGTGATTCCAACTCGCCTGGGGCCGCTTGTATGCGACGATTCTCCCCCGCCGAGTCCCTCTGCTTACCCCGGGAGCAGCCGCCCATTTCCGCCCCCTCAAGGCACCGGCCATACTCGGATATGGAAAGACCAGGGTTCGAACACCTGATCCTCGGTGTGCAACTGCACTGACTCAACGTTGCTCAAAAGTTTCCGGAACTCCATTAATTTTCTATGAAGCGAAGTTACCAGAAAAACTGCGCAACTGAGCAAGTGATGTTTTCAGATAAACAAGGCTTTTTTGTCAAAAACAAAAATGACAGCGGAGACCACTTTGGAGTTTCAACTGATTATAATAAAACTGTATCGTCTTTGTATATGTTGTTTGCGACATCAGATTGTAAACATAGTTTTGAAGGATGACAAGCTAGCAGAATTTGAAAGTCAGTTGTAGCGTCTCATCCACCAGCAATCTATTTCTCTTGCTAGTTAGCTAGTTATTGCTCTCGCTATCTATCTCGTTATAAAATAACTATAGAAACTTTGTTTTTCTTCATCAAAGATGAAGATGTAGCGCCACTAGATCACGAAGCAGACACAGAGAAGCTCTTGCCCCACACTTAGCATAGTAGACTTTAGCAACCCATCAACCAAGTTGCTCGCTGTGTGAATGCGGCGTAAGTTTCAAAAGAAGACTACGAATGCTTCATATGCAACCATGGTTTGTACAAAACAAATTAAGCAATCTGAAGGCTATTACCTCCTGTTGCATCGACTCAACAGATGGTTGATTTCAGAGCATTACTAGACAGGCTAATATGCTCTCATTGCACAAACAGCCTTAAGCAGCCCTTTCTTACCTGATGTATAAAACATTAATTATTTTATTGCCGTTTTAGTTTTTGTGAACTGAAAAAAGATGGAGCAGTTCAGAATTATGTTGGCGTGCTGTCATGCAATTTTTCCCCAAGTCTGGAACACTTTTGAGATAACAGGATGTTCTTGCCTTCAGACTATACCCGGAACCCATCAAAATTCAGCTGAGCCCTCACAACAGACAGTGACAAAAATCCTAAAATCAAGAAGAGGGAATTTCTCTCCTTTTATCTTGCTTCAAAGCCAGTGCAGAAATCATTGCACTGCACATCAATATATGAGAGAGGGAAAGACATACAGTAGATATACAGTATAACAAGAACGAGAACTCCTACCAGGCCAACTAAACATGAGTGAACCTCTGTAACTTTAACTGGGAAACTTGATACGATGTGAGTGCCACTGCTGTCACAGTCCTTTTCGGGCTACTGTGGAGAGCGCGCAAGCATAGGGGATGCGGGTAATGACGGAGTGGAGTAGACCTGAGACATATTCATTTCATTCATTATTCTCCAAGGCTTCTCGAGGTGAAAGTTTCTGATGTTTAATATTTTCTTGTGGAACTGCAATGTAGTTATGTAGTTATTTTCTGACTTTTCTGCCTGTATGTGGAGTACAGTGTAAGTTTCAACATGGGCGAAATCTCAAAAATTTGTCTGCAGAACATTACACAATTCAAATTGGGAGTAGTAATGTCTTGGAACTAATTTTAATTGATTGACAGCCTTAATATCCATAAAGAACACATTCTAAGCTTTCCAAAGAGGTATAATCATTAGTCATTAGACAATTGGGAGCGTTGTCAGGGCTGTATTGTGTATTTCAAAACATGTGCCTTTAAGCGTGCTGAGTGTATTTCAAAACGTGCCTTTAAGCCTCTCCATGGTTTTGCACAAGAGAGCTTCGTACAAAAAGATTTTCAGTGCTTGAAACTGCTGGATGCTGTAGTCGTCCTCTGGATTCAGATGAGAAGATTTACATCAATGACTCTTCATCTGAAGCAGACAGCATGGATTCCATAGTTAAGTGTTGCCTTGTGTACAAGGTGTGCGTGTGTGTTTTATGGTGTTGAATTCATAATAGTATAGCTAGCTAGCCACAGAAAGGCTAGTAAGGTTGTGTTATCATTGTTTATGATGTCACAGAGTTTTACATTAGTGGTGCTGAATTCAGAATTAAAGAACCTGTAGTCTCTCTTATTCTGGTTAAATTTTGTTTAAACTTAGTTAGCTAGCAACCTATTAGGGATTGGCTATAAGCTAAGCCTGCATAAGGCTCAATGATAAAGTATGGGGAGTCTCTGGAAAAAAGTCCCTGCCTGAGGTGACTTGGATTTGTATAATATAAGTCATGACAATAGTAGTGAGCTGTCAATTTATTATGGCTAGACTGTAACTGGGAATTTATATTACACTATAGTAGAAGCTTTCATGTGTGGCCTAGCCATTCATTATGTTGGGTGAAACAGCATAGCTAATATAGGGACATAAATGGTTGACACGGCAGCTTGTTGTCCCGTACAGTAATCCATGGGCTGGCATATGTTTATATAAAAGATAATTATAGTAGTTGTAATAGTTGTAGTAATTCATATGACGCTGTAAATTGTGTACATGTTCTCATCCATTGTTAGTCTGACTAGTTGGTAATAAATTACCTTTTATGATGAGAATGGGGCTGTATTAGACATTTTTGGCACTGGAAACTAAACTGAGACAAAGAAATTGAATATCTAAGGGTCATTCCCCTCATTAATTGCCTCCTCATAGGACTTAATAATGTGCTTCAAATGGACACTAAAGCTGTGTTCATGTTTGGATAGCACGGATAGCTTTGGATAGCTTGGATACTTTGCATATGTTTCCATGGGTTTGGAAAGGGTTGGGTACGTTTTTGGACACCTATAACCATTCTCCTAATCTTTGCAAAAGTTGGAAATTATCTAATGATATAGATGCAAATATACTTCCAACAAGTCAAAAGAGCTTATCTGTTGAAAATATTTGATTATCTCCTGAATTACTGTGATGCACAATTATCCATTTTGGGTAGATCTGTCGACATCAAGGCACACCGTTTCAAATTCCTCATAAGATTTGAGCAGTAATACATATCACTTTCATATTTTGTACACATGCAGACAGGAGGTTTGTAAACCAGAAAATGTAACGTTTAACCTTTTTCACATATTTGACTGTAAACTAGAGTGGTAGAACTTCACTGTCCATAATTTACATCTGAGTTATGAAAATAATTTAATTTATGGCATGATAATAAATGGTACCAGGGTCTTCTTTAATTTAAGCCATTATTTTTGTTTGTGTTACATTGATATCTGGAGTTATAAAGCTTTAAACAGAATGGTACAAAACAGACGAAAATGGGTCAAATTAAGCCTCTGCGCAAAGAGGTTAAGCAGCTCTAGGCTGTTCACATTGAGCCCATTACACAGCCTGGTAGATTTCCAGCACAATAGAGAGAAGGATGGGGACAAACATCTAAGTTCTGCAGCACAAACAGAGGAGAGAAACCACTTTAAGCTCAGCATCACAGAGGATATAAACCACTTTAAGCTCAGCATCTCAGAGGAGAGAAACCACTTTAAGCTCTGCACCACAGAGGAGAGAAACCACTTTAAGCTCTGTACCACAGACAGCAGAGAAACCACTTTAAGCTCTGCACCACAGACAGCAGAGAAACCACTTTAAGCTCTGTACCACAGACAGCAGAGAGAAACCACTTTAAGCTCTGCACCACAGACAGTGGAGAAAAACCTCTTTAAGCTCAACATCACAGAGGAGAGAAACCACTTTACGCTCTGCACCACAGAGGAGAGAAACCACTTTAAGCTCTGCACCACAGAGGAGAGAAACCACTTCAAGCTCTGCACCACATACAGAGGAGAGAAACAACTTTAAGCTCTGCACCACAGACAGCAGAGAAACCACTTTAAGCTCTGCACCACAGACAGCAGAGAAACCACTTTAAGCTCTGCACCACAGACAGCAGAGAAACCACTTCAAGCTCTGGAGCACAGACAGAGGAGAGAAACCACTTTAAGCTCTGCACCACAGACAGCAGAGAAACCACTTTAAGCTCTGCACCACAGACAGCAGAGAAACCACTTTAAGCTCTGCACCACAGACAGCAGAGAAACCACTTTAAGCTCTGCACCACAGACAGCAGAGAAACCACTTTAAGCTCTGCACCACAGACAGCAGAGAAGCCACTTTAAGCTCTGCACCACAGACAGCAGAGAAACAACTTTAAGCTCTGCACCACAGACAGCAGAGAACCCTCTTTAAGCTCAACACCACAGGAAGCAGAGAAAAAAACACTTTAAAGATCTGCATTCTCTTCCTTGTTTCAGTATCTGAAATGCTCACAAAACGTTAACAAAGACCAGTGACGTAGATTTTTTGAAAAGTCCCAAACCCTCCCCCAGAGCCCTCACAGAAAAGGCTAGAGACAGGGGAGAGGGAGGGATATAAAGCAAGGGTGAGGATGGAGAGAATACAAAAATGAAGGAGAGGGATCAAAAGGAGCACAAAAACAATAACTGGTAAATAACCAATTAATTTAGAATGTTAATAGGATATTGGCAATTGTCAAAAGGTCTCGAAAGACTTTTGGCTCAGTCTCAAAGAGGCAGATTAGGCGGGCTCAGAGGTTTACATTTAGCAACGTCATCCGAAAAGTATGCAAAAACATACGTCATGTCATGTGGGAAATCGTTTTACTAAGCGCTCAATATGGAACACAATTGAAAAGCTCCAGGATGATATAAAAAGCTAAAAAAAAAATTTGTGTGGGCCTTTAGGCTCTGCATCACAGAGAGAGGAGAAAAACCTCTTTAGGCTCTAAGGCTAATTATTATACACTGCCTGGCCAAAAAAAAAGTCGCAGTTGCACCAGTCATGCATAGTGCCCACTGTACAAGCCTCTGGAGGCAGTGTTATGATCTGGGGTTGCTTCAATTGGTCAGGTCTAGGCTCAGCAACGTTATGCAGCAATAAAATGAAGTCAGCTGATTACCTGAATGTACTGAATGACCAATGACCATCAATGGGCATATTCTAGGACGACAATGCCAAGATTCATCGGGCTCAAATTGTGAAAGAGTGGTTCAGCCACCAGAGTCCTGACCTTAACCCCATTGAAAGTCTTTGGGATGTGCTGGAGAAGACTTCACGGAGTGGTTGGACTCTCCCGTCGTCAATACAAGATCTCGGCCAAAAATTAATGCAAGTCTGGACGGAAATAAATGTCGTGATGTTGCATAAGGTTGTCGAAACAATGCCACGACGAATGCGCGCCATAATCAAAGCTAAAGGCGGTCCAACAAAATATTACAGTGTGCGACTTTTTTTTTGGCCGGGCAGTGTATAATATAATTACTGAAACATATACCCCAAAAAAATGTCAAATGTCACCTGGCCTTGATTTTAATGCAATCAATTACTTCAGAATCACCGACTCTAGGACGGCCACGGATTTTCTCACGGTTCACCTTTGAACTCATTTTTTGATTGGGGCTGTTCTTTGCAGTTTGCAGACGCACATCCAACGCTGCAGTCTACTGGCACAGACCTTACGGAAGCAGGAATTAGTCAAACCATTAGAGAAGTAATTAAATGGAATTAAATGGTTTTTCAGTCCTATTATATTGTACGTTATATTATTCTTCCGCTATAATGTCAAAGGGAGACAGTCACTAGTAGAAAACCGTCTGGAGAACCTGCGGTGCGATTGTTCTCCTGTGACAGCGGTTCCCTCCCACCCTCTCCCTCCCACCCTCTCCCCCCCACGCCTCGCTCTCTGCCATCGCTTTTAACACAGCGCCAGACTGTCACATTTTTGTTTCCAGTTGCGGCAGAAGCGGGCGGCCGGTTATCGCCACACAACACAAGTGTAACCTCATCTGGCGGCACACCTCTCACCAGAGATTTCTGAGGGAACGGAAAAGGTTTCGTTTTACGTTGAGGCGCGTAACACAGCGAAGAACGGCTAGCTTGGGTTTCTGATAGTGGAAGCATATCTTAAAAAGGATTATTCCATCAAGCAGATGGGCATTAAAATGCATAGCAGAGTAAAAAAAAAAAAAGAAGGCAAAAAAGTAAATATGTTTGCATGAGTAGAATTGTGCCTACGCAAAAGGCTGGGCAGTGCTGTAAAACTAAAGTTTGTTGAAAGTAGTGGAAACAAACAAACCTTTAGGAAAGGTTGCAGACGTCGATAATGTTCAAGGTACGCGACACTGGGGGAAAGTGGGAAGCCTTTGATGTGATTTTTTTAGAGGGGGAAAAAACAAAAAAAACAAGTCTCGCATGCCCATTCCCTTGCATCTTGGTATTGTTGCGTCTCTAAGCGAAAAGAGAAGCTTCCCACGGATCCTTTTGTTTTTTTTGGCGTCGTTTCCTTGACAAGTTCAAAGTGCGAGCCGCGATAAGGCGGCAGCCTGACAGCGGCACGGGCCGGGGCCTCTGAAATGCCAGTGGCGTCGACGCCTCAGACCATTACTCAGCTGTGATCGGAAGCCCACCTTTGTTTTTATGTGACTATTATTCAGCCATTGATTTTGTCTCAAGATCTCACTCTGCATCCTTACATTACAGTAATATATCCCCTCCAAGCTTCCTCCCTGCTCTGGTTAAAGTGAGGAAGTTGGGTCCGGGGCTTGCTCATTCTGCTGCGAGCTCTGTTCTATCATGAGAGCTCTTGCAATGATACGGGAAATTCAGCACTTAAACAATTCATTACATGCCATCGAAAGGTTGAAATATGACATTTTTTTAAAATGGGACTAGTACAAGTCCATAAGGTGCCATGACCGCAAGGACTTTTACCAGATTACAGAACAAAACATGCGGAGCATATATCCTCTCACTAGGGTTTCTGAAGGCTCTGCTGTGAAACCGCGTGCAAACAAAGCTTGGCTCTTGGTGACAAAGAAAGTCTAATTTATTTTCAGTCTTTTAGGTGATGCAATTTCGTAAAAAAGTGAGAAAGTGTCATATACACACACACACACACACAAACACTGTATGTGTGTAGTGTGTGCTCCTCCAAGGACATCACAGCGTACACACATACACAGCCCACGCTTACTCTGATGGCTGCATGTGTGAAGAGTGGCTCTAACACAACGGGCAAAACTGTGAACCCCCAAAGGGAAAACAAAGCCATGATGCAAGACCACGGCAAACGCAGTCTGATTTCTGGGTTGAGTTTAGCGATTATCAAAGACTGACAGAGATACCCTCCGTGCGATCTCAGAGACCTTCCAGGTTATGCTCTGAATGTACAGCGTGGGCCCGGGTGACATTGGTCGGATATAGCAACCCCAGCTAGCCAATCCAGACAGCACATGGTTCGGGAGATCAGCATTATCGGCGAAGAAATGGTGGCAAGGGGGACTGAGGTAGGACGCTAAAAAACGAAATTTCACAAAACCAAGAATTTATACAGAAACCAGGAGTAATTAAATAATAAGTATCCACTCGCGCCATTTCAATCACTCCAAGTGATTTATTAGAGAAGATAAAATTTCACTCAGTGCGGCCTTCGTCTGGTAACCACGGGTATTCCACACTGCGTTCTGGAAGACAAAATTAGCACGCAGGTTCATTATGGGCTTATTCGGTTGATGCGTTCATTTCACAAAATAGAAATTTAAGAAAAGGCAATTAGAATCACAGAGGAATGATGCGCGCTCTCAACTAAAGCAGCTTGCCAAAGTAAATAATGGCATTATTCACTTTACAGAGTAGCCCCTGTTGCGAAGAAGAGTCTGTATATCTATGGAGCAGTTCAGAAGTTTAAAAAGTACCAAGGAACAATATTTGTTAAAATGCTAAAATATGTTTTCTACAACTAAATGAGGCATTGGACACACGTGCCAATTCACACAGTGCTGTATCCATGGTATTATGGCTAATTATTTCTCACTGATAGCATAACAGCAGGCAATAAGGTTTCATTGTGTTTGAGCAGCACATTAAAATCTACAGTAAACAACCATATAAGGTCTATTTATTGGACTGGAAATTCCCACTGCTGCCCTCAGAAAGCATAGGTTTTTGGAACAAAAGGACAGATTTTCTCGAGGTCTATGCGGTGAACTGAGTCCTTCCATCAGGCATGAGGGTTTTACACAGCCGCATAAACTCGTACTGACACCCTAACACTCAGTTTCCACTTCACTGTGCGCACATCACTCACCCCACTTGCTACCTCATGCTGGCTTTTAGCACAGGCATCACTGTGGAAAATACTCCAGCCAGGTAAGGTAATAACACGCACTTTGCACTTGGTGTAAAAACCCACTGTACCTCCACGGCAATATTTTAGAGGAAACAAGCTCTGTAGAGCGCATCACGGTTGTGAGGGTGTGTAGATAAGGCTGTCAAAGAACACTCCCAGCGTGCACCATTAATCGGGATTCTTCAGTAGCGGGGAGGGAAAAAAATCGAGCGTGCCGAGCTAACGCTGTTTAAGAAGGGGAGGAACGGTGAGCGAGGCCTTCGTTAGACTCGGCGCCTTCGCGCTGCGTATTTCCCCTTGGGCTGCCTTCAGATGGGAGATCGTACGTGTGAAGTGATAACGTTCAGTGTGACGACCTCAATATCCTCTGGCTATGTCAAGTCTTTAACGCGTTAGCGGCTTAGTTTGGAGATGGCAAAACAGTGACAGCAGGTGAACGAGACTGAACCCAAAAATCAACTGTTGCAGACGGTGAAAATCCACCAACGGATTTCAACTTGTGAGCCTTCCTGCACAGCCGCTCTACAGATAGGGCTGTGTTCGATACATCGATACAGTTGAGTATCGCAATATTCTCTCGCCCGATTTTCGTATCGATTCAGTGACTCCCGTATCGATATTCTGTGTTTGGGTTTTTAAGCGCGCAAAAACGTATGTACACCTTTAACAGCGCTGCATGCCTGCGGACTGCGCACACACTGTATAGCCCCAGCCCCTGGCTGAGTGGCTGGCAGACACCGGAGGATGTAGCTAGCCAGCGTTGCCGACATTCAATCACCCAGCGCATTTAAATACATTTGGGGTTTGGCAAAAAACACTCAAGAACAGGACCAAACTCATGCCATCTGCAAGATGTGCCATTCGCGAGTCAAGTAGCCTACTGTGGAAACGCAACGAGTCTACGATCGCATTTGAAAAGGCGCCACAGCACGGAGGTAACACAGCTTAATGTTAACGTTACACCGACGAGAACAGATAGGACGCAGTTGACTCAATTATATCTTTTATAAAAATTACATCTTCTATAAATATGCCGCGATATTCGGCCATACAGCGTCGTAGATAATGAGGGATTATTACGAATTCGGAATCTCTCATTATCTACGACGCTGTATGGCCGAATATCGCGGCATGTAAAAGATATAGGTTCTGCACCTGTTGTAAAGTCAACTGCGTCCTATCTGTTCTTGTCAGTGTACCATAAGATGTTACCTCCGTGCTGTGGAGGTAACACAGCACCATAGACTGCATAAAAATAGCACAGCACCCATTGCCCATGATAAACCATAGCGCGCTTAGCCTACCAGTTATCATAGCGCTATCTAGTGGTTTTAAAAACGGAGATGGGGGATGCATATATAGAACGTCTTAGTCCATTCTGTAGCCGGCACAAACTTTTCCTACTATCCATAGATGGGCAAGACTTATTTCTATAAAGGGAGGCACGTTTAGCATTAAGGTTTTTTTCGTTAAATTTGTTTGTTTGATCTGAAAAAAATCACAATTTAACCAAATACCTAGATATTTGACTGTGATTGAACCACAATGTTTTTTTAAGTAAATAGGTGAGTTCAATGTTCTATGAAGAAAAAAATCATATATTTTGTTTTACTCAAATTCAAGACTAGTTTCAGACTGGTAAGTAATCTAAAAATAGATTGACTCCATTGTTAAAAAGAGTCAATCTATTTTTAGATTGACTCACCATATGTTCTCTTGTTCAGGAAAGGGGTTTGCAAAGAATACCATAATTTGTCAGTGTTTCTGATATTTGAATAACATGTATGAAATGTGCGAAATGAAATTCATTTTAAACTTAATTGAAACCCTCATATTATCCTTATTTTTGTACTTTGATTAAACTAGCATAGATTGTGATGTTTATTGCCATATATTTAATACTGTGATCCACATCGCATTGCAATTCACATTGTATCGTTATACACGTGAATCGTATCGTGATACGTATCGTATCGTGACCCTTGTATTGTGATGCGTATCGTGAGGTACATGGCGATACCCATATCTACAGATACCAGCAACATGCAACTCACTGTCCAACACGATCCACAAGTTTTGCAGGCTAAACTCTAAATTGGGATAAACAGATTAACCAGATTTTTCCCCTATGTTGTTTTCACTTTAGTCAAAAAAACCCCCAAAACATTAAAAAACAAGAAAACCACCAAGAAAACAGCACCAAGATCAACACGACCTATGGAAATCCAGCATGCTTTTCTGAGGCAGCAATTTCCCGTTATGCAGTAATTGGCTACGGCTTCTAATGGCTGTATTCGTGCTGACGAGAAAAACAGACACCGACAGTCCTGTTCACTGGATGTAACATTGATACCTAAAAAAATAAAATGATGCGGAAAACAAAAGCGCTAAACCATTTGGAACTCAGACAGCGACGTGTATCGATTCCTCGCTCCACAGATGCCGCGCAATGAATAGATGCGACTGCCTCAGAAGTCAATGAAGCGCAGATACCAAAATGAACGCAACCAACAAACGCGCGCAGGGCATAACAGCAAATTCCTCGTTCCTTCATTAGTCTTTAGGGGAGATGGGGATGGGGGACGGGTTCATTAGTCTTTAGGGGAGATGGGGATGGGGGACGGGTTCATTAGTCTTTAGGGGAGATGGGGATGGGGGACGGGGAGGATGAATGGCCCGTTGTTGAGGACACGCACTTTCATCTTTGCCTTCGTCGGCATTGCAGAACGTGGGCGCGCTGACAAATTTCTCAGTAAAATCCGATAAGAGCTCCGCTTTGCATGCCATTGCATCTAAGGCAGATTGATAGCTTGGGGGAAGGGTCTGGCAGAGCTTGGAGTCCTTCTACGGCCCTGTGGTACTTCAGAGGTTCTGGAGGTCGAGGAGTGCGCTGGAGCCCCGCCTAAAAAACTGTCCCGTCTGAGAGAGGGCTGCGATTACATCTTAGCAGCATGCAAGCAAAAACAAAGTAAAGTTTATAAGCAATTTCATAAAACAAGCTTAACTATATAGACAACTCTGAAAGCTTTATAAAAATTTTTTTTTAATAAAAAAAAAAAAAAGGCTTTATGATGTGAATGAATGTTACACCTTTTGTGGATTGTGTTAAAAAGTGAGAATTAGAGTAATTCTAATTCAATGGCTTACATGAGTTCATAAGCGATAAAATGTGTTCCATCAGAGGTGATTTAACACTGAACACTTTACACTATTTTCAGATCCACGATTAGGAAATGAGAACCAAGATCTTTCCAAGTGTGAACCAAGTAAGTTCTGGATCAGAACAAACATTAAACAGCAATACATAGGAGATCACAAGAACGCTATAGACGTTCATAAGAACATGGCATCTAAAGATTTAAAGAGTATAAATTCCTCTCACAATGCCTTCCAATAATCATCAGCCAGGGATATGGAGGTCCCATGTAGTGGGAATGGCCCAAAAAAAACCCTATGAAGTAAGGACTTTAATCGCACACCAGCGAAGGTGTCAAGAGTCTTTTACAACTGTACCAGCATTATGAGGAGTCTGACTGGTGGGCTGTGTCCTCAGTCAGACTGGAATTTAATCATTTATTGGTGTGATGACCAGCAGTCATATGTCTAGACTGATCTTCTTGATTAGCCATCAGTTGTAGTCTGGTGCCTCGGGGAACTTTGCTTCTGTGGTTCTCATTTGGTCTTTCGCAACTAATTACTCCGTCTTGCTTATGAGTTACTTTCTTACATCAGAAGATAATGCATCAGCCTTTTCTTATTGTCACTGATGTCATCCTTTTGCGCTTTTATACCACCTCAAACATTTCAGATTTTCCTGTACATTGACAATACTGTAATTAAATAAAAAATAAAAAGCACACCCTTGAATAATATGTTGGCAAAACGGAGTGGAATTATGTTATTCCAACTGACTGTTCACAGCAAATTTCTAATGCATTTCCATCACATAGCATGGTCCATAGCAAAGGCACCGCACTGTTGCTATGGGAAACACTTTAAATGGAAATTAAAGGAGCCAAGTTGAAATTCAGTCACTATTTCACTGAGTATATTTGAACTGCCTTTGCTAAAGGCAGGTAACATGACATGAAGGTTTCTTCTCCCTGTTCAGAGTGCAACCAACAGACACACATCCCAGTGCAGTTTTGATCTACCCATTCAGCGCCTGTTAATTGCTCCTGGGTGACTTTTTAATGAGGCTCAAACACAAGACTCTCTCCCTCTCTGTGGGGTTGGGACAGTAGCGCCGACTGCACTAGTTTCCAGTCAGGAAACGCGACAGATGGAGATGCAGCAAACTCTGCTTCTGAAAACCTGGCTTAATGAAAGCTTTTGCACAGAGAAATTAGCTGGCCTCAGGACTGCAAACTGGGTCAAATTACACTGCGTTCATTCCCATCTCAACAGCTTTTTTTTGTCCGTGCTGTCAGACGCCTCCGCCCAAGTGCAGATCGTCGCCCGAGGCGGAGAGGGAGATCTCCCAGCAGCTTGAATGGCTGGTCTGATGTGAACGGCGCTTTGAATGATAGGTTCCCATTCAGTTGAGCGCCAGCTCCGCTGACTCCGTGGAGGGGTTACCCGAGTGCGCTGGGGGTATGAGGGCCAGTTCCAAGTCGCCACGTGTCGCAGAATCACTTCTCATATCACCGCGGGACCCCAGATACCAGCGGCAGAAATTAATCTGTGGGCAAACGTGCCCTCGTGAGTGTTGTGTCCTGCAGCGTTCCTGCTGAAAGCTACAGAACCCTTGATGCAAAACTTTGGGCTTTGTGCAGACATCATAGAGCTGTACCTTTTGTCAAGAACCACGTTTCGGCTGCAATTCTCAACAAATTACAGAACACCTGACCATTGAAAATCAACCAGTAGACTGTTGGTGTCTTCACCTTTGTTCTTTGGTCCAGCAAATATCAAAAGGAACGGTAACAGTCAAACACAAGCAAAAAACTGTGCTTGGTGAACTGACAAAAAGAAGCACAAAATCAAACGCCCCAGTAAACCTGCCAGAAATTGTTTGTTCCCGGCACACCATGGCAGAGGAAGAACAAAATCATTCGATTTGTATAGATCACATGCAGATGATCAGCCTTGAAGCAAACACTTCAACATCACCATTAGCGCTAAGCTAATGCGCCTCTGCACCATTAAGGCCTTGAGGAAAACAAACAAAAAAAGACCCCAGAAAAACAGTTTCTCTCATTTTCTATGGCCTGAGCATTGAATGACTGTCTCAGAGCACAGGAAGACATGAGTGCACTCCCGTAGCTTTCTTCCTTTCGGCGCGACTAGAGAAAATATACAACCATGCATTGTTTATCTGAGCAAAAACTTTCATTAAGGCCAATTAAATCATATTGCCTCTGGGGGCTATGACGCCTCTGGAGCCATTATCCTATTCACTTGTCTTAACACTGTCGCGTGTAACATAACGACATCACATAATTGCTACAATAAGGTAATACCCAATCCCATCTTATGAACATTATCATTTTATAGCCTTAAAAGATCAATTAAAAGATAAAAAAAGAGAATTTGCAACACTTTACAATGTGCATGGATAGAAGCTTAGAGGATGTGCGCGTGCCATCTACTGCCTCCATTTTCATGAGCAAGAAGAACAGGGGGTTGCCTAACGTCTGCAGCAGAGCAGCTGTGGAACGCAATCCATCTTTCCCATGATGCACTGGCGAGGTCTGCGCACAACTCTTCGGCTGCCTGACTCACTCCTTCACTAGCCATACGTCATGTCTCCATTACCCTTTTCGCACTGAAAGATTTAATGTTTAATGTTTAATGCCCCATTTCGAAGCGAGCGGGGGGCCGCAGACGTCAGCGTTTCCTGTCCGCCGCCATGTAAATAACCAAGAAAAATTCTAAATCATAACACGGATGGCAGGGAACAGAGAACCTATCATACGGTCTTCCTACTGTGAGGCTTCCTTTTACAACATATTCAGTCATCACCACGTGCTGCTATGTGCAGGTCTTAAGGCCCAGTCCAAGGTTTTGCATTCAAATGATCATTGTGATCGCCCAATTAAATTTGACTTACCCTGTGAAAATGAAGATGGGTAGGCTCACAATCCAGTTTTTCATTGAACAGCATGACGTTACCCAACAAAGCCTTTCAAAATCTTATTTTTGCATCTCCACTCCCACCCTAATTTGGAATTCCCAATTCGCGAACTATGTACAAGTGTGCTCATATACGCCCCCTGCTGCCGGCTCGGTAGAGTGAAGACAACTTGCGGTTCTCCTCCGACACACGCGGTGCTAGCCAGCTGCCTCTTTTCACAACACAGCCAAATGCTACCCAAGTGCAGAGTTGGGGTGGAGGAGACCCAATCATACGCATGCACAGAGAACAATCTACGGTCGTCCGGAAGGCCAAAAGGGGTCGTTCAAACAATGAACACTGCTATCCCCGTCAACTGAATCCTCCAATATAGCCCTTGGGCGACGCAAAGCCAACTGTGCGCTGCCAGCTATGGTCGGCACTAGCACAGGTCGGATTCGATGCGAGACCGTGGTGCTTCACTCATGAGCAGCAAGCAACGCTTTTACCGAGTAAGCTAGCCAGCAGCCAAAATCCTTCCAAATCTGGCAAGCAAGAAGGAGAAATGATTTCCTTATGTCAGAGCAAGATTAAGTTAATTTAATACGAGTCTGTCTTTTACAGTAATCATGATTTGTGACAATTTGAGGAAGTGAAAAATACCCATTACTGTTCGAGTTGGAGACAACCTTGTTAGGATCAGTAATGTGCCTATCAACCCATGAAAAAAAAAGGCTTTGCAAACCGAACAAATAAAACTATATACGCCAATGGATTAAATCTATATTGTGTTTAATGATTAATTGTGCAGTTACAAAAAAACAGAACAAAGAAATCAAGATGAGGGCAAAAATCATAGGGGAATTGTATATATCTGAAGCTGAATGGAGATGGGGTCTCTCATTGCGAATTGGGGTCAGGACCAATTCTCCTTACACTGTGGGATTGGGATTTCATAGGGTTTAGGCCCATCTGTGTATGCGCCCTCAAAGTCTTGTTTCAAGTGAACAATGAGGGTCCTGAAATACCTCTACTGATAATTGGGCTGTAACAGATTATCGATCCAAACCGCAAAAGAGTGGAGTTTAGGGAATGGTTGAGACTGAATTTTCTATTGTTCAAGCATGATCACTTGGGGAAAACATGATACAGTATTCTAGTGCTTGTTAACAAACCAAAAAAGAAGAAAATAGTTTTCTTCTTTCACATCAATATTCATGAAGCAGAGCCCCAGCATGAAATATTACATTAATATCACTTCCTTACCAGCATTCAAGAAATGTATTTCTCTTACACAAAACAGGAACTGTATACAGAATTTGGTCAAATTTCAAACAATAGGCTACTTAATTAAATTATGCTTACTTAGTAATCACAAAAACAGTATTTTTTGTTGTTTTTGGCTGTGGTCCAGCACGTTGGATTTGAAATGAAACTATGAATAAATAAAATCTTGAATTTGAGGGTATTTACATCCATATCGGGTGATCCATATAGAAATTACAGCCATTTTTTTCCATACACAGTCCCCCATTTTAGGGGATAAAAAGTAGTTGGAAAAATGAACAGAATCTTACATAAAGTTGCCATATTTAGTATTTGGTTGCAAATTATTTGCATTCAATTACCGCCTGAAGTCTGTGACCCTTAGTCATCACCAGATGCTGGGTATTTGATGATGCTCTGCCAGACCTATACTGCAGCCATCTTCAGTTCCTGTTTGTTTTGGGGGGCTTCCTGTGGCTTCAGCCTTTTTTTCTTTTTTAAAATTTGCCATCTCCAATCCCACACAACTTTCCAAATCTTGAACTATGTACAAGCGTGCTTATATACACCCCCAGCTGCCGGCTCGGGAGAGTGAAGACAACTCGCGGTTCTCCTGCAAAACACGTGTTGCCAGCCAGCTGCTTCTTTTCACACTGCAGCCACAAGCCGTGCACACGCAGAGCTGGGCCGGAGGAGACCCAATCATACGCGTGTGCAGAGAGCAAGCCAGCCAATAGAGGTGGTTCAAGCAATGAACACTGCTATACCCGCCAAATCAATCCCTCCCATATATTCCATGTGCGACGCAAAGCCAATTGTGCCCCACTGCTGCAGGGTTGCCAGTTACAGTCACCATTGGCACGGTTGGATTCGATCTCAGACCAAGTGAGAACGCATTTTCAATTGGATTCAGGTCGGGGTGATTGACTTAGGCAGTCAACAACATTCCACTTTTTAGCCCTGAAAAACTCCTGGTTGCTTTAGTAGTATGTTTGGCTCATTGTCCGGCTGCAATCCAATAAATTTTGAGGCATTTGGTTGGATCTTAGCATGTAAGTTTCTGTACACTTCAGAATTCATCCTACAGCTGCCATCAGTGTTCACAGCATCAATAAAGACAAGTGGCAGCCATACATTCCCAAGCCAAAACACTACTTTTTTTTGAGCAAACTCTAACCGGGCCATTCCGTTCTTAGGCTTATCAGTGGTTTGCATCTTGTGGTGAACCCTCTGAGGCTATGCTGGTGTAGTCTTATCTTTATTGTAGACTTTAAAAGACCTATGCCTACATCCTGCAGAGTGTTCTTGATCTGTTCAAAAGTTGAAACTGGCTTTTCCTTCACAATAGAAAGTATTCTTTGGTCATCCACAACAGTGGTCTTCCGTGGTTTACCGGGCTGCTTGCTATTGCTGAGCTCACCAGTGCGTTCCCTCTTAACAGTTGATTTTTACACACCAAATGTTTTGGCTATGTGTCTGATTCTTTTATTCAAATTTTTCAGCCTTATGGTGGCCTGCTGACACTTCTGTGGTCCTCATGTTGCGAGATAACAGCAAATGCAAATACAGCACCTAGATTCAACTCCTGACGTTTTGTTAGCTTTCTTGCATGAACTAATGATGCAACAACACAATGAGCAGTCGATTGTCCAAATACATTTTGTCCCCTAAAATGGGGGGGGATTATGTATAAAAAGGGTGGTAATTCCGACACGGATCACCCGATATGGATTTAAATTCCCTCAAATTAAACCTGACAGTCTGCTCTTATATGTTCATCGTTTCATTTCAAATCGAGGAAGGTGGAGTACAGAGGCAAAATTACAAAAAAACTGTAGCTGTCCAAATGCTTACGGACGGCATTGTATAACAGGCCGACATAACTGACATCTCATTCCTCCAGGGTGAGTGCATTTCAGAGCCTCAAATCCTTTGCTAAACTCTCCATGCCAACGCAATATCGACACAAGACAACTTTATCCATTCACCGGCAAAAGAAAGCAGAGTAAGCCTTCATAGCAGGAAACACAATTGCCATTTTCTAAGTGTAGCCACGGGTGAAAAAATGAAAGCCAGGTGGCAGATTACAAATAATAGTGTCAGTAATCATACGTTCAATCTGTTAGGTACAATGCAAGGCAGTTAGCCTTGACTTATACTGAATCCAACAAAAATGACTCATATCAACACATCGCTCAATTAAATGGATGGCTTCTTAACAAAGGGGAAAACCTACCACAGAGCAATTATGTCAGTGAAAGTTTGAAAATATTTTATGGACGTAAACAACGTCCAACAACGTTCAGAATGAAAATAAAAATGTCTAAATAAACAGAAAAGGGTAAATTGGAAAAATTGTATGGCTGCCTCCACTCATAACCTTTTTATACTTTAAGCATGTCCTCTTAAAACTGGCCGCCATTCTTAACTGAATGCTTTTGGGTCACCTTGTCATGTCAAGCTACAGGGGAGTGGAGATGTAATTCAGATACGTGACTGGTGTACCACGGGCACTTCCTAAAGTACATGTACATGGTTTGCTATACCGGCTAATTTATTGGTGGGGTAGCACAAACACTGGAATGGAAATAACTGCCAAATAGACTTATGCCTCAAGTGATTTTTTATTTATTTATTTAAAAGCGTATTCAAAACATGCAGAGAATATGTGGCTCTCCCACGCTGTCTAAAATACCCAGAACGCCACAGTCGGAAAAACTCAAGACACAAACTGGACGGTGAATTATATGAATAAATATAGTGTTGTGTGTTTCCTGAATGCAAATGCAGTGTGTGGCATCATCCTCAAAATGCATTTTTTTTTTTTATTGTGCACAGCCTGCTGGGCCTGACGGGGTGGACAGGACACGGACGGAAATAAAATGAGACTGCAGAATATCGACTCTGCATTCGCATGAGGAAATGTATATTCAATCATTCATTCATTCCCGTGAAGTTTATCCGGCTCCATCTCATCCCTTACTTCAGCTATTAGCTCCTTGTTAACTCTGTTGACTGCGTACGTGAGACAAGGTCATGAGCAAAGGAGCTGGAAAAGTGTAAATCTATAATAATGATATAATACGTAGAGTATCCTCAGAGGTGCGCTGCAGTACCCCGATTTTATTTCGGGATTTTCTGACATTTCTTTAATCCCTGGCTCACGGGGCACCGAGCCAGCCCTGCCACGGCTCCCTGCGATTCGCTGTGCCATCGCCTGCGGAAACAAAATGCTGATCGCCGACGCATAGCCAGTGCGCGTTGGAGAGACAGCGCGGGGGAGGGTTCTCGCGCAAGGATACGGCTTGTTGGTTTGTTTTATAGAGACAGAGAGGTAACAACGCGAGGCGCCATCGCTGGCGTCTGAGCAGCGCGAGCGGGGCCGCAGGGGGAGCGGGGCCGCCGCGCGCGTTTAACGGAGGGAAGCACCAGGGAGCCCAGATGGGATTTGAATAATCCTGCTTCTCTGAGCACCTTCCACACATTCGCTGAACATAAAGATGCAAATGCCTACTTTCCATTACAATAATAGTCCTTAGTGACAAATGCAGCTAATTTTTCGGTTGGATTCCCATAGCCAACATCTTCTGCTTTTGAGATAATTGCGGGTTCCATTATGGAGATGAGGTGAAATAACTAGGTCAGCAACTAAAAACCCAACACAGACTATTGCATTACATCGACGTACGACGCACAGATAGCAGGTATAATCTAAAGAAATCCGGTTACCAAAAACAATATGAATTGAAACATGTTTCATACATAAATATGAGACACCTCTTTGCACTGAATTAATTGAGAGCCAATTTGCATGACAGCAGAGAACCGTTTTAAAATTCAGTAACATGCTATTTTTTTTTTGTGCAGGGGGGGGGGGGTCAACAGACTTGACACTGCAAGGAATATTAAATGTCACACATGACCCAGACCTTATATTTCACCCTCTGTCAATATGGTCTGCTATGGGAGAAATTGCCAAGTGATGTGATCACCAACCCGTCAAATAAGTCTGAATAAAAAAATGAATAAAAGAGCATAGCTCACAAATGATTTTGGCTGAAAGGGGAAAGAGAGAAACTGCAGGCTGGAGTGGATTTTTATCCTTTCTTCTGTACAAACAATTTTGACCCTGCATCTACTGCTGAGATTGAGGTAAAATGTGTGTGTAGTTTAGATTGGGGTGGGGGGGGGTAACATCCTCACCGCATACACACAAGCCCTGAACATAGAAATAATATTCCCAAGCCGACCTATCTTTGTGCTTTCAATGGCCGTACATTACGGCTGGACTGCACATGCTCTGAGCCTCTCCTCGTGCTCAGGAAAGCTTCTCTCAGAGGCCTCTGCTGCCGGAGCAAAGGAAAGGCCGGTCTGCTGCTAATGTAGCCACTGGCAGGACAAATAATAGCATTTATTGCCCATAATGATCTCTGAGTGGAGTTCTGGTCTCGCTGACTGCACGTCACCACTTGGCTCAGCGGCGTCCATCTTCTTCGCTGACTTAAACTGGAGATAAGCGGCATCATAAACGCATGTGTTGACCTGACTGGCGTGGTTCATATGTGCAGCTCCAGAGTTGCCATTTTTTATTTATTTATTTAAAAAAAAATAGGTTTTACGTTATTGTCCCCGTGGGGTAACTTGTCCTCTGCATTTGACCCATCCTAACTACTTGGGAGCAGTGGGCAGCCACAGTGCAGCGCCCGGGGACCAACTCCAGTTCTCAGACCAGTTCCTTGGTCAAATGCAATGGCAGGAGTATACCGGACGGACATGCATGTCTTTGGTGTGGGAGGAAACCGGAGTGCCCGGAGGAAACCCACACGAACACGGGGAGAACGTGCAAACTCCACGCAGAACGGACTCGGACCGGATTTCGAAACCCAGAACCTGCCAAACACTGCACCACCGTGCTAGCACAATTTATGCACACGATGTGGGAGGGGCTGCACCCTATGTGATGTGAAAGGGGGAGAGAGAGAGGGGAAAGACAGGCTGGCGAGAGGTGGGGAAAGGAGAGGTGGAGGGGCCGCTCTCTGGGCAAGACGAGGGGGGCGAGAGTCAGAGAAAGCGGGGGAGAGTTTGAGGGAGATGAGGAAGCGAGAGTGTGTGGGAACGAGAGAGGTAGGATAGAGGATGAGCAGGAGAAAGGTTAAAAGAAGGGCAGAGCGCTGAGAGGGGTAGACAGAGTGGAGGAGAGTAAGAGAAAGGGCTGAGAGGAGAGGAGAGAGGTACAGAGAGATGGAGAGGGCTAGAGGGCTGAATGGAGTGGAGCTGCTCCAGGAGGAGCGCTCGCTCGTGGCTCTCTGCCTTGGGAGGTGCTCCGGCGGGGGGGGGACTGCGTCTGGAGCGGGTGCCAATTATCCCCACCAATTACTGCCCTGATGCATAATTCACGGCACATGAAAGCTTAAGCGATTTTAATTGCGGAATTCTTTCTGCCGATGCTCTGCCCACGTCGACGCGCCACTCTGAGGTTACGCTCCCGGAGGAAGTCGCTTTTCCAGCCCTCGGCCAGTTTTACGCAGGAGAGCCGATGGAGAGGGGGAGGGGGAGGGGGAGGGGGGGGCGCGCGCTCGGCCAAATGTTTATCAAACACAGTAATGAGTAATGATGTGCCAGGAAACAGTCTGTAGCTGTGCTTGCCAAGTTCCGGAAAGCAGAGAGTCTGGTTGACAAGGCCTGAATTTGAAGGAGACTTAAAAAAGCAAGTGAACACAAGCTAACACAAACAAAACACACAAAAAAAAATGCACGGCATCTGTGGCGTCAGCCAGCAGCTCCAAGGAGTAAAGCCATCGATTTGGCAGGGTTTGCAGGTGGGAAATTGAGTTTTTATGTTTCGAGGAAAGCGCTGACCATCAGTCATTGGTTGTATCGAAATAACAGAATTATTCTGATTTGTTGCTTTCATCAAGTGACATGCAGCTCATTTGACTGGCACAAAAGAAAACCAACAAACAAAATGGACACGTAAATCAATAAAAGTGCAGCAAATTTCGACCAAGAGAGCTTGCAATCGGCAATCAAGATTATGAAGAGCACACATCCCCTCACTATAAATTTAAATGAATCATTACGAGCGTATGGTGTAAAAGAAAATAAATGACCGTATTAAGCTTTCAAAGCTTCCTCGGCTCAAAACATTCAAAACAAATAACATTTCCCAGCGTGCTGGGCTATGCGATCCAATCTCAGCTGATTTCCACAGCAGGCTCGGGCTCACTCAGCAAATGCAAAGAACACAAGAGCCAGGCTTTTCTGCCAGGCTGTGTTGTGGCCTACAGGCCTCAGTCCACAGATGGTCTACAGGACACGGTGAGGGCCTGCAAGCCTCTACCACACCTGTTCCCCAGTGTAGAGTCATCAGGGTTTCACACAGCAGGTGGGTAGGGGTGAAACCGAGGGACGTGGGTGAGGGGTGATGGTATTTGGGGGGCAGGACATTACAAAAGAGGGCCCAACTGAGGGGAACGCCATAGTCGTTAGGAGGATCTTGCTTCCAGTTAGCAGGTGCTTTAATGACGACTCCACAGCCTGGAGACAACACAACGGCGACACGCCTCCGTCCGCCATGCATCTCAGCCCCCTCACCTCACGGCCGACAAACCAACCTTGGAGACAAACAGGGCGGAACCATTTCTGAAGAGTTCGGTTTTAATCTACAAACCTTGACGCCCACCCCCAGCCCCCTCGCCCTTCAAAGAAACAACACTGCCGTCTTGCCCTTGAAGAGTAATTTGAGGTGAACGTGAACAGTCAGGCGTAAAACCACTGCCTGGTGGTGTCCTTCACTCTAACCTCTGATGCGTGTGACACCCGATAGACAAGCCGTAAGTCTTGTCACGTTAGTGCCTTTAAACTTTAAAGTGGTGGAGAGGACTATTGTTATTTAGCCCTGTATATATCCTGTAAAACCCAACAAAGGTTATCAGTAGATCATTTCAGTTATTCTGTGAAAAACATATTTAATTTCTTGACGACGGCAAAGCTTTTCTTATGATCTCAAAGCAAGGATTTTTGCTGAACCCAATCTTCCTGTTCTTATTTTACGGATTTAACTTTGATTATGATTTTATAAATGAGATGATCCACAATCATGGGTGGAGGATGAACAAAGCAATCTCTCCAAAAAAATGTTTTAATAAAAAATGAAATCGGACCTTTATTATGGCAATAAATAATGGGAGGCCTATTTCTATGAGTGTACTCTGAAAACGAACCCCTGCACAAAATGCTACATCAAAGGCACTCTCCCCGTGACTAAATCCTGAATACGTATGTTCATATATGTGGCACAATACAAAGAGAATTTGGTTAATATTTGATGACAAAGGATTGCTGCATTATCAGACCAGAGTTCTGTCATTAACAGCTCTTCAAAGCCCAGTCCATCTTGCTGCTGCCGAAGGATATCCCAATAATGACCACAGGGACTGCTCACAAATCTCATATCCTAATTATTTCCGTTCCTTTCTTGTGTGAAGACAGCTTCTGGATATCCACTCGCATTCTGGTATTTTTACTTAACCCAGACATGGCTTTTATCGCAGAGCGAGATAAAGGTCCCGCATTCTGGTGCACATGCTGTTATTTATTGCCGAGAGAACTCTCTTTTTGATCTCTAAAGTAATGCCATTGAATAATGTTATATAACAAGCTGAAGGCCTGTTGTGTGTGCATTCACACATGCGGTCACGAGGGGTTAATCTGCCCTCAATGCATGAGAGGCTTTCCTGTGCTATATTTCCATCTCTTATCAGATTTTAATTTGTACCACAAACACCACTGCTTTGAAATAAATTGCTGATAATAATGATATTGCAGAACAAACACAAGCCTCACAAAAAAAGGCTCCCACATCAAACATGTAGATCCCAGAGACAAGATTCTTATTATTTGAATCAATGCATGACACAGCAGGCCCTACTAACAAATGCATGAATACTGTTGCGATAAAGCATCTGTAAAGTGCAGAAAATCCATTTCAAACTATTTACGTTTTTTCTTACAAGTTGAATTTTCTCATCTGAAGGTTTGCCTGTGAACATTCCTCAAAAAGTGAGGGGGGGGGTTGCTGGGGGGCTGACATCCATTTTAGTGCATGGATAGGCACCACAGTCTGGTCACGATTCCGGAGGGCAATGCACAATTGGCTCGAGCGCCCCCCCGGTGTCGGGAGGGTTTCAGCCAGTTGGGATGACGTCCGAACGCGCACCAGCCACACCTGCTAATCGACTGAGCACCCGAAAGTTTGTCTGCTGAGTTTTGACGCAACAACTTCACTTCAGCTCGCGTTTTGATGAGAAGCAGCGGCTGACACCGACGCGCCTCGGAGGAGAGCAGACGATAGTCTCTACGTTCTCCCGAATCGATGGCGGTGGTTGCGAATATCGCGGCAGTGCGGGCGCGATCGGGCATTCCAAACTGGGGCGAACAACGGGGAAAAGGCGAGAGGGAGAAAGAAGGAACGATGCTTGCTATGTTTGCCACACATTTACCCCAAATGAAGGCTCTCGTCTGTCCCTTCATTTTCCGACGGCTTCAAACCCGGGAGTCGCCGGCGTTTGAAGTGATTAAACAATTATCAGGTTCTTGAAGGATTGTGGGAGAGTCTGAGCCTATCAAAACATTATTTGCTGAAAGCTAGCAATTTTCTATTTGGTTATGTTGGCAGCTCATGTTTTTTTTTTTTTTTTTTGGTTATGTAACTTCTCTCTTGGTAAAAAAAAAAAAAAAAAAGTCAGACACCTTCTGCATTTTGTCATTTTTAGATCCTTCCCTGTGAAAGGCAGCAGTATGGGCGCAGTAGGTGACGCGCGTGCCCCAGTCGCGAGACACGCAATTATACAGACTGGACAGGTGATCTTTCTGTGGAATGATTATGAAAGCGCCGGGCACAATGTGAAACTCTGGCGTGTGAACAGAGGGAAATTTACAGAAATCTCAGTATTTCTTGCCTGTATATGTGCACAAACTGCAGAACACAAGAAAGATAATAATTCAGACACAAACGTTTTGTTTTAGCCAATGCATTAAAACCTATGCAATCAAATAGCAGAATTGCTTATTTAAGAACAACTCTGTAATGCTCATTTACAAAACACTCCAAATGGTGTTTCTTCTGTGCAGTCAACTGCAAAGTGAAGTAAAATGGTAAAAAGTTAAGTAAAAATGAAGAGGATAAGCAATTGATAATGCTTTTACATGCATTTCCATATCATCACATGCAGAGGAGAGCATCTTTTCACAGGATGGGCTCAAAAAAACAGCACAATGATGATGAATTTGCAATTAGCAGTCATGAAAACACCCATTATTTCTTAATAACTGAATGCAAATCTCTACAACTTGCAGAAAAGCACATGGAACCAGCAAAAACCTACCAACGGTGACAGGAATAGCACAATACCCCCATACTCTGTGTACAACTGCAAAACAACGTAATAAGGGATTTGGAGATGTTATGAGCGAGAATATCGCAGAAGTCAAGTGCATAAATAATGCAAATGTAAGGAAAATAAATCCAAGGACTAACCCCCGCCAAGGAAAATAGGGTTCTGAAGAGCCTGTGCTCAGCGTTCCTACAGCTCCTACATCATTCAGTGCTGAAGCAGCGCGTAATGTCCGCTGCACTCTCAGACCTGTCAATCACTGCCCGCAGAGAGCACGGGGAGGAAGTGCACTATGCCCGCACAAGCAGGCCGGTCAAAAGCGAAGCGGCTCCCGAAAAAAGACAAATGCGGCACGCGGAAAAGCCCGGCGGCGAGGGCCCCGAGGCGCTGGCCGAAAACGCAGAGGCAGCGCTTTCGCTTCGCCTGCCGGGGCGCCCCGTGGAGGTAATGCGTCATCGCGATCGATCAAATCGGATTCGCCACAGCCCACTGAGAGAACCATCACAGACCATTTTGAAGATCGCATCTCGTAAAAAACAATTAACGATATCGTGTAAAGAAACGGACGCGATCGTTTCGCTGCAAGTGTATGAATCACTCGGAGTGGTTGTAACACGAACAACGAGATGTGATCAATCTATGCTTTATGTCCTCACGGGACGTTTGTAAGTAAGGCTACATACACTAAGGCATCAAAGATATATTATATCCCAGACAAAAATATGAAGTAACAGAAAGGGCTGACAGTGTTCAAAAAGCAGGTAAAATCAAATAAGAGTTCCGCAGCACTCTTACTTGACCTATGGCAGGACAGTGCTTTAAATCATACTTACCTGTCCTGAGTCTGGACAGACAAAACCAACAGACCCCAATCCAAATTTGTTTCATTATTGGCAGATTATGTAGTGGTCTGAAATCATTGGTTTGTTTCCAAAATCTGGTTGGAGTGCACCTGTGTAGGGTTGAAAAATTCCGGGAATATTCAAAGGTGGAAACTTTCCATGGGAATTAACGGGAATAAACTGAAAATGTTGGCGTTATTTGTACTAGCTGTATTCACCTTGTCATATGTAGACATAAATATAAACATTTTGTTTTGTCATAAGCAGACATCCATGCAAACATTTGTGAGAAGAACTATAATGGATTTTCATTGAACAAAAAACATGAATGTCAAATAAAATAAATGTATTCCCTAACAGCCCCCCCCCCCCCCCCCCCCAATAGTGTGTAGGATGCTGGTAATTATCTGTGCATGTGATAAAAAATGCACTGCACATGTAATGGAAGAATGCACAGTACAGGGTTGAAATTCAACTGAATTTGCATTAAAGTTTTAACCAAAGCATGCTGCTAGATCTAGAATTGCATTTTACTTGTATTTTCCAACTAAATTTAATTTCCATGTTATAGGCTAACTTTTGCAATACAAAATTGGTCAAAATTTCCAAAATTCCCAAGAAAGTTTCTGGAAATTTTCCGCCCCTTTGCAACCCTACACTTGTGCTACACAAAACAATGTGCAATGTTAAGCATGATAGCCAACGACCTGCTCAACTGGACCGGAACTAAAGCAGGCTAACTTTGCTGACATTTGAAGGCTAGACAGATGATAATGAAAGCAGTAGCATTAGCAAACACAAAGCTGAGAAAACATACCACTGAAAATCTTATTTAACACTGGAACAGTGGAACAGAAACTGCTATAATATTTATGTTAGTTATAAATATTAAACATATATGTATGGCATTACAAACAATGGGCAAATGTATATTATATTTTATACATAATATTAAATAAAATATAAACCTGACATTGAGAAGGTGCTGTAGATAAAGAACCATTAAAAAAAATATATCTTACATTCGGGAACAAAAAAGGCCTCATCATTGCTTTTAAAAAAAATGTTCTCTCCAGAATTATGAAATAAAAGGTAAATACGTACTGCCTGACCTTACAGACTTAAGCTGATGGTACACGGGCAATATTTTCAGGCAATATTGTACAATATTGCCTGTGTACCATCAGCTTTACACAGCTACACAGTACCACAGCAACAGAATCTTTGCAGATCCAGGGAAGACGGGGCCCACTTGAATGCACTATACCGTGCTCTTCGAATTACCTCTACAGTCCCCTACCGTCCTGATACTCTAAAATGCAGAATTTTCTATTTTCATTTCCTGATACTGCCTTGCTGGTCCTTTCACCCAGTGTTTGTTTAAAAAAAATAAATAAAATAAATTTAAAAAAAGACAAAAAGAGAAGCTATTGCAGCCGTCACTCTAATGGAGAACTTCTCTGTGAACCTGTGTGTTTTTCACTGCAGCGTGACACGCGGAGTCTGGACTGACAAGCCATTTTGAAGCTGCGCCGTTTAGCTCCTGCACTTCGCGCCGCAGTGACCCGGGGCTTTCGCGAGACGCCCCTCGGAAACGCGGGCCGAGGATTAACTGCTGATCCCTGTCAACGGCAACTCCCAAATGTTCAGAGCTCTGGGAAACGCGTCACTACGCCGGCCTCCGAAAAACAAAAGAGCCGTCACTTCAGTCCAAAGTTATCTGAGGATCACGTTTGGAGGACGGAAAGTGAAGTCGCTCTCTGGAACTGTAATCAAAGAAAACTGTGCGATGCGATCCTTCAAACGGTCTCTCAAGTTGACCACATCTACACGTGGCAGCATGTTCACCTGATAGGTGATGAACCAATAGGGAAGCTATACGAGTAATTTTATGGCTCGGACACAGTGCTTCTCATGTCCCAGCCTCACTAAACCTTAAGAATTATGTTCTGGGCTGCTGCGCATAAATATTCTAATGCAACAAGACAATTATTAACCAGAAATGTACCTCTTCAAAAACAACCACTACTGGATCTCCTGAATAGATTGGCTTAGTGGAGGACAACAGACTCTTGCAGTGACTAATGATTTCTAGACCAAGGATAGACCTTGCATTGTGCTTTGACCTCAAGGTACCTGCCCTCCAAATCAAAGCTGCCGCCAAGTGTGTTCAGTAAAGTTAAGGACCAAACCACTCCCTACTGTGCAGCAGTGCTTATATTTTGTACCGAGTATGGCGGCCGCTGCTGTGAACAAGGAACAGGATAAAAGACTGTGTTCTAAATGGCAATAGCTTTGTAGCGTAATGGGAGAACCTACCCATAACAAAAACAACCTTAATGGAATGAACGCATGAGCTTAATTACCGTACAAATGTCAGCAAGATGGTAAAACTGGTGATGTTGTTTGCTCCGGCTGTGATGTCCACTTACCATCTTGGCCATTAAGGGAGGTTAACAAAGGTCAACAGTTCTCGGCCAAAAAAAATTATGTCGCAGTCTGAAAAAAAACAGGTAAGGAGCAAAATAAGCTGGGCTGTGCTGTTTTTTCAGCATACTTTAGGACATTAACATGACAGTAATATGCATCTCAGGGGTGGAAAAGTGTATCTAGGGCAGAACATTTATTTAGATGCATCTTCCAAGTCTTGAAGCTTCACCAAATGTTTGACAATAAAAGGTCACCTTCATACCAACCTCCACAAAATGCTGAACGGCAAATATGTAGAAATAGATTTTCCCATGGATGCAAGGTAATTCCAAGACAGAGAGGCAGGCATAAAGATTGTATAATTAGGCCACTGAGCACTGAATGGTAGCAGAGATGCACAAGCATTTACACAGATTTGTTAATACTGTAATTAATAATAAATGTTAATTACCACACGGCAATGAATTACGTTAATTACGACGGACCTTTTAAAAGGTTGTTACAAGGAAATTATGTACTTGCATGAAAAGTCTATGCCATTAGGCTGAAGTTCAAATTCAGTTTTGATAAAGGTGACACTAGAGGGGGTGTTTCAAGAAGCAAATGTGCAACTTCAAATCAGCTCAATCTATACAACAGATCCAGCAACAAATTATTGCCTGTGAAAACGTGCCTAGTAAAGTATTTATAAAACAGAATAAATCCATAAGTTGTGGTTTTAAAAATCTGTGCATACTTTCTAACATTCTCAAGATGCAATCAGCCGGGAAACAGGTTGATAGACACAAGCAGTTGAAAGTATAAATAGAAAACTCACACAAATAACGATATCCGAAGCAACAGAAGCAACGGGCGCAGCCAATCAAATGAAAGCTGAATTTTTCAACAGCGCCAGGGGGAACATGATTTTTGGTTGAACCAAATATGGTGCAGCACCTGACTGTATAGTGGTGGGCTGATGCATCTTTGTACTACAGATGCAACATGCTATGGTGCCTTTTCTTACAACTTTTGTTATGTAGTGCTTTCAGAAAAAACCAGGCAAGTACAGTTTCCCGTACCTCCATTTTCAATGGCAAAGAAGTCATGCTCCCATCAACTCCAAACTAATACTTATATCTAATGGTTCTTTTAGCTTTTACTTATAACTAACGGTTCTGTTTGTTATTGGTAGAGAGGCAGTAGAGCAGACTGAACAAACTTCCGGAGCTGTGTTCTTTAAATGTGATCTTCTCTGATTCATCATCACATTCACATCACAGCTGTCTTTTTGATCAACCAGCAGTCTGCGTTTTTACTGTTTAAACAGGTTATCAATTGTTCATTCACACTTATTACTTAGTTTGTGCAAAACCCTCTGTATACTAATGAACCCATCATTCCACAGCATGGTAATCTGATTTCAGTCAGCAGAAGTTTATATCCATGCATTTGATTGAAGTGAATAGCTTAATTATAATCGGTGGATAACTTATGTAAACTTCATGGGTATATAAACAATTGTATATACTCAATGATAAAGTTTAATGAGTATCTATGAATATAGGTTTGGATGACAATAAAATAATTGCAAACCAGATCTGCTGTTACATGGATATGAAAGAGCTGATCAAAATCCAACCAGTGCTGACTATCCAGAAGAGACTGCGAGCGCAGTAGAGCGAGGAGCCAAGCGTGCGTATTTTTCCACGGAGCGCTGAGCGGGTGAGTAATATGTCAGACTGTCGGTATTCTCGCTCATTCCAATATCGCTCAGGCACTCGTAATTCTCAAATTCCCATTCTCCCCCCCCTCCCCCCCCCCCTCCCCGTGATCGAAAATTCACATATAAAAGTCTAAGACAGAAAAAAAAAGAACACGTGTGCAGAGACATTGCTGTGTGTGTGTGTGTGTGTGTGCGTGTGTGTAGATTACATCTCGTCTGCCTTGAAAATCCAGTTTTAAAACTCATTCAGTCCTTTTAGTCAGGCTCCCCCTCCCTATTTCTCCACAGTATGGAATGCCCAATTGCATACATCAATGCTCGCTGCTGGAGCCTCCACTATTGATTTGAGAGGGCGCAGACAAGCACGTGCTCTCCACCGAAGCACGCATTGCCGAGCACCACTTCTTATCAAACCGCGGCTCGCCAGCCGGGGTTCGCGCAGACGATTCAGCACCATCAAATAGGATGCCTCTTTAAGAACAGTCTTTTGTAAAGATTGCAAGACCATTAAAAATGAAGTTGACACACACACACACACACACACACACACACACACACACACACACACACACACACACACACACACACACACACACACACACACACACACACACACACACACACACACACACACACACACACAGCGTAAAACAGTTGAAATGATGTTCTTACATGGGCACATTGGAGATTTAAGCAAGGAGTCTTTCAAGCAGGACCACAGATGACGCAACCCATGAAACGGAATGATCATATGAGCAACGAGCAGTATTCATGACTCCATTCATATGTTCCGCTATCAACAACAATTACTCAAATGGCAAAATGAAGAGACGGCAGTGGGCGGCGTGTTTATAGAGGCCTCTTTTAAAGGGAAGGCTGAGGGAGGGAAAAACAGAAATTTACTTCAACAATTCATTTTATTTAAGAGGTTTATCACTATAAAGGTTCTTTTGTGAGTGCTTGGCAGGTTTGATGGATGAAACAAAAGTAGGCTACAATAACTGGCCACGTGACAGTTGGTTGAAAAGATCTTGTAAAACACCCAAAATATGCAGTATTTTTTTATAAAATAAAAAAAAATTAAAAAATGCAACTTAAGAAAAGTATTTCAAGTGACAATAGGCAAATGGACAAAAAGGTAGAGCAATAAAACAAATTCATATCTTGTCACGTTATGCAAGGAAAAGGACTTGCTGCTGTGAGAAAACCCTTTCTTTATTTAAATTTTTTCTTCTTCTTCTGACTGAAGATGCATGAGGGTGTATATTTTTATGTACGAGGCACGAGCAGAGACATTGTGTGTTTTGCGGGCCTATTAGATACCTACTGCAGGTGTGTGAATGCCCGTGGCACGTCTGTGAGGACCGGTGTTTTGCTCAACTTTAATTAAATCAACATTAAATGAAAAGTCCCTAACATCTTTACATGCAGGTTTATATTAACGTCAAATACACTTTTTAATGAGGTATCATATAACTGTATATTGTATATTTCCATGTATTCATATCTCTGGCTATGAACAGACATTTTCAATTCTTTGTTCAGCTTTCATTCAATCAACATTAAATGTCCATCATTTCTTTGAACGCGTTCATGTCAACGCGTTCATGTCAAACTCGCTTTTCATACAACAAAATGTATTACTCTTGCACTCATTTCAAATTCAGATACGAACAGACAGTTTTCAGTGCCTTTTCATTTTGGCGCAGACACCATGCCGTTCAATGGCACCTATTGATTGAAGCTTTTTAAGGAGAGGAGCTGGCGAGCACTTTACCTCCAGCGGTGGAAAATAAGTCTGATTGTCCAAATGCTGACGCGGTGAAGTGTCAATCTTGAGATGAGCCAGCAGCTGAGAGGAGCGGTTCGCACTCAACACAGCCTCGCAGCTTCCTTTGATGCACGTTGGACCCCATTTTTATCCATCACAGGACAGCACTGAGGCAGCGGGTCCAAATGACTCATTTCAGAGCAGACGAAGAGCTTTACACATTTCCTTAATTGTAACGGCTTTTCCAGCAATAAGATGAACACCCTTTTCTCCGCGACGAATATAAAAAATTAAAAAAAAGTAACATGGTCATGTGGTAAATATAAGACTACCACGCCGTAACGCGGCGCTTACACAGGCTCCGTTAAAATTAGCTTCGCTTTTTTAATGGCCGGGGCTTGAACGACACAAGACATTTTGGGCGGCTTTAGCTGTTAATCTTACATCTTTAATTTTAGCGCTCGAGAGTGCACGACTTCCTGCGTGAGTATCAAGCCTCTTGACTAATGACGGAGCTGAAATCACTCGAGCGCCTCGCAGCGTGGGGGAGAGAACTGATTGCAATCACGGACGGCGTAGAAAAGAATCTTATGGGAAACTTGGTAAAGAAAAGATAAATATAAGTGGGGTAAGGGGTGGAGGGGGAGGCGACAGTAAACCGGTACTCTAACGGTACCTCAGTTTCTCTCTCTCCCCCAGTCCAGATAGAGGCACAAACTTCTCCAAGACTGTCCGCCTCAGGGACCTGAGAGCGTGGGGCTGTCTCCTAACCGTACGTCCCTGGAATTAATCGCAAGTCACTTTTGATTAATGGCTCACAAGGCCGCATCAGTCCGCCATCGCTACGCAGACATTTTTCATGTGTTTTCATGCAGGTATTTATCTATAATTCAGCGGCCCGACTAGCTGTTCCTCATGTTCAGCAAGCAGAAGAAAGGACTTACGGACTATGCGAGAGGCATGCGGGGCATTCGCAACTTACATCCACGTCAGATTTGATTAAAATGGTGTTTTTTTTCTCTCTATAATTCACCAATTACGGAGCACTTGGAGACGTCACTCTTCCCATTACCTCGGATTCCAACAGGAGACAGCCTGACGAATCTCTGTTCACCATTTCAGGTGAATTCATCTTGCGAAAAGCACTCTACTCACAACTTATATTTGCAGACTAATATATATATTATAAACAGACTGTTCAGTTGAATTTAAACAAATTATACTGTATACTTTCATTGGATACCCCTTTAGTGGATGGACATGGGGATATTGCAGGCTTCTCTGGTGCTGGAGATAAGGCCTTTCTTTCACGCAATCTCAAGAGGTTCCAGTCTTTACCCAGCATTTCACTGCCCAAGTAATTGTGCTACTCAAACCACAATACCAGGCCTTTGGAGAACTAACACAGGTGAGGATAAAGCTCAGCGTTGTTATTTTAAAGCTGGGACTGGGAAGAGTAGAAAAGAATGGTGAGAAAAGACCCAACTGACCACAATGGAGAAAGGCCCTAGAAACATACATCCCTTTCACTGGAAACCAAAACAATTACATTCAAATAGCAACAAGGTAATTTCCCACTAAATATGCGAAACAAAAAGACCAAAAAGAGCATTTGCTCTTCTTTTATAAATACACAACCCATTTGAAATCTTTTTTTGTTTTAAGTACACCATTTTAAGCATACAATATCAAAGCAATCAGAGGTGTTTGGCAGCAACCCGTTTCACCAAACTGTGCGACCACCCTGTGGGCTTTGGGACATACTGCTCCACACCCAGCCCAACGATTCCACAAAGAGAATAACCAACAGTAAGAAGCACAACTTAGACAAAGTGGTACTGCGTTGATGGCGTCCGCCATTTTAAAAATTCACAGGAAAAATGGGGAGGGGGGGGGGTAGAGAAGGGTTTTCAGACATCACTAGCAGCTGTCAAAAAATTTAGTAAACAAGTAAAAATAAAGATAAAGATAAAAATTTATAAATCCTGAAGAAGCTTTTTCTCTTTTTCTTTTTCTGCACAGAAAAAAACTTTAATTACAATAACATTTCGCCTTAAAACCTCAGGTCGTGCGGGGGGGAAAAAAAAAGAAAAAAAAAAGGGGGCTTTCAAAGGACGTTTCCATGGCAGTCCGCTTCTACCTTAGCAACCGCTTCCTGTCATTCTGTGTCTAAATGGAGGGGCAGCGCGGCTCCTCCCACCGCTGGAAAATAAAAGCCGCCGCCGTGTCGCCAGGGCACCGGCTGCGGCCCAATCGCTTCCGTCGTTAGCTAAATGTTAGGGAGCGCCACTAATGGCGGCAGACTGAGGAGGCCATAACGAAACATGCTTTCTGCTCTGACGGATATGCGCCGGCATACATTAGCCGTCCCATTAACGGTTCATTCCGACATGGCTTCTTTAATTTAACGACATACCGAATCACGGACGGCGCTGGCACAGGCCTATGTTCAATGTAACCCGGATTCTGGGATAGCAACATTCTGCCTTTTCTCCAATGCCAGACAGCAGGCAGCAGGACTCTGTTGTGTGTCTGGTAGCAGTAGCACTGAGCAATGTGGTCTTATGTAAAACCGCACTGAAAGGATGGCCCTGCAGACCTAATTCTCTATGAAGAGGCTTGGCAGTAACGAGCCTCTATAATGTAATTCATTTCCAGAGGTACTGTTGAAACAGCGAGCGTAAACTGTATGATAAATAGTCAATTTTCTTGGTATCACCCACGCCACATTTTGCATTTTTTAATTCTTTAATTCCAAATTTTTATGTATTTGTAAAGAATCCGCAAACCAAACATCTGTTTGGGATCGTTGCTTGAACCAACTCCATGATGGCTTTTTGGATTCTCTCGACAATTAAAAAAATTTAATAAAAAGGGACACAGTAACCATAAAACACGTTAGAGTATATGACTGTCAAAATGGTATTTTTCATTGAACGTCTGTCTGGCAGGAACATAAATTCCAGCAACTACCATGTTTATTTAGCCTATTGTAGAGTCTTTTCATTGCTGGAGGGTTACGGATGCAATTCTGCTCGAGTGCTTCAGGGTACACTTAATACTGCAACGCCCTGAGCTGGAGCTACCTAAACCGCCGGTTATAAAGGTGGTTGAAGTGGTCATGAGGTGTACTGTAAGTGGAAACTATGCAGTATCATACCCGTTGTGAAGATAGCTACTCTAATAACACTACAGTGGCTGGTGCATATGCTGTTACAATGCCATTCAAATAGCCCTTTTTATTCAGAATTTTAGGGCATGCAGCCATACACCCATGCTGGGTGGGCTATCGTTTCCTTTAGAGGGTCCTGGTCTTGATAGTCTTGCAATGCCTGGGCCAAACCCAGTCGGCATATCTGCCTGGTGCAAGATTGGATTGTAAAATGGACGCTGCGCTACACTACAGGGGCTAAGGTTGGTCAGGTGAAAGATGCGACTGAGCGCTGGGCCGCTGTGGACGCTTCTGTGGGGGCCAAACCCTTTGAGCCAGGCAGGAATGAGAGCCTGTGAAAGACGTGCACACGGTCCAGTTCTTTATCCTACAACTCGTCTCATTGGCCAGGACAGGGCACAACGCAGTGCTCAGCAGGTGAGCGCCACCAAAGGCACACGTGGGTGGAGCCTGTGTCTCACACCGGGAGAGCTCTGAGCGTGAGTGGGCAGGAACAACGGCTGGACACCAGCAAACGGACGTACGGACGGACGGACTGAGAACGAAAGAGAGGGAGAGTGGGAAAGGGAAGAGTGCGTGTGTGTGTTTGTGAGTGAGCGAGAGAGAGAGAGGGGAGAGAGAAGTGAGAGCTAGAGGAGGCGAGGAAGACAGGCGAGGAAGACAGGGAGAGACAGAGGTGCATAAGTGAGGGAGGCTTTACTGACTGACAGGTGACTAACAGGTCTTTGCACTTTACGTTTGAAGCAAGCCGCCTCTGCTACGCTCTCCTGTGCCTCAGCTCGCCACTTCGCCTTACATCGAACAACCCGGCGATGTCTAACCACCCGCGCCGCTGCCTGCGCTGTGCCTTCATACCGCCTCCCTTTCTGTCGGCAGGTTTTCCCTCCAAAACGTCGTGCAAACAGGGAAGAGTGACAGAAGAACATACGATTCCGGGGTGAGCTGGGGGAGTTTGCCGTGTCACTCACACCGTTTAATGGGGGACCATATGAACGAGGGGCAGGCGCAGATGGGAGACTGCTTTCCAAACTCTGAACCGGGCGCACATGGACGCGCTGGGCTGGGGGGAGCGTGGTAGCGCTGGACAGCCTCCAAAATTCACTCAAGAACTTCCGCCAATACAGGGCGACTGTGTTTTTCTTCGCTTGTTCCGAGGCACCCTCAGCGAAGGCAAACGCTCGCTTTCTCCCTCCAGAGAAATGCCTTTGCCAGTATCGCGCGCACTAGAACCTTCTTTAGGGGCTTCTGCCTGACAGCAGGCACAGTGTTAGAATAATAAGGAAATGGAAGGCTGTGGCTTTGACAGCATTAACTGCCTTTGAGCCTTTTCAAATCCTAACATGCATTAACACTTAGCGTGACTTACTAGCATAGGCCTGTTTTTGAAAGTAAGAAATAAATAAAAGCATTTAAAATATGGCAGAAATTGTTCCGCCAATAAAAGTCCAGCCCTTTGAGTCGTCATCATCGCATAATGGACACACAGTTCAACACTAATATAAGTCATCTCTTCTGCATATAAAAAAGGGGCTCTTTCTGCACCGTTTAAAAACGCTGCGAGAGAGAGAAGACCTTTGTAATAAGATTTCCGGTAAAGCTGCGGCAGCTCTGGGAGGACGGCTCTCCTGCGAGCATTAGGAGCACAGCGACGATAAGAACAGACAGAGATAAACAAATGCCAGCCGTATCTGTGTTCGGCGACCTAACTTTCAGTACCCGCACATGAAATAAGCCTAGATGGTGTGGATACAAGGACTTTGCCAGGGAAACTTTGGAATAAGACTGTGAGCCTCCGAGAGTGGGAAACGGTCACCGCCACGCGGGTGTGCGAGTTTGAGGAGTGCGCAAGCTTCAGGCTGCAGCGCTCGTCGTGTGGGCGCAGGTGGCGAATCGGCGGCCCGGCTCTCGGTTCCAAATTAAGATTTCGGAATGATGGGGGGGGGGGGGGGGCGGTTGGTGGCGAGGTCATTAAACACTCCTCACATTGATTTGTGTGCGAGTGGCGAAGTTCTCTTTCGACCAAGGAAGCGCTCACCGAAATGGCGTAACTGATGACGCTGAACAGACAACGCAGATGAAAACGAGGGAAAACTAATTTAGCCCCAGACAAAAGTCCTTGGTAATACTGAATAGAGAGTTTGCTAGCTAATGGAAGAATGTCAACAGAATGGAGGACTTTTTATGACAGAACGCAAACACCAAACTATGGTTTCAAGGCAACATAATACAATGACTTACATTAATTCAATTCAAATTAATTCAATTCATTAACCATCTGAAGGTACTTATTTTGACCATCTTACACTCTTAAAACGATGGAAGAAACAGACAAATGATCTTACCTGAGCAAAGAACAAACACAGTAGCAGAAACAACAGCAGAATTCTCACAAACTTCTAGTGAACTATTTATGAAGAAAAAAAAAAAAACCAGGGAGCAGAAATCCTACAAATTTTCATTTTAAGCTCAATTTACTTTATGCACCGTGATGTTTACATTACATTGCCACAGTTTCCTGCTCCTGTAGATGACAGCACTATTAAGATGGTCTTTGTCCCCCTGCACCTGCTCCCGACTGAAACTTATTGAATTACCAGCTTGCGTATCCATCAATGCAAACGCTAGATATTAGAGGAGTTTGTTTGCCGCATCTATGCCAATTTGCTATACTCACAAAAGTAGCAATACAGCTCACGGCAGTGACTATTTTATCCCCTATAGGGCACACAGATCAATAGGTGTGCTAGAGCTGATCAGAGGAGAGCCGAATAATGATTGGTCGTACAGTGACCGGAGAAAGTGGTGACTTATGCTGCTCTCAAGTGGTGTCGGATTTATGGGCTACATGAGTTTCTTCCCTCTTGTAGTAAACCTTTGTGTTACAGAGAAGTTTAGCATCTATGTATTGGAGGACGCATTTAGGCTGATAAAGTTCAGCAATGTATTCTGGTAACAGGCCATTTAGGATTTTTAAAACAAGTAAAATAATTTTTAATTCAATTCTAATACAAACAGTTGGGGAAATCAGGATTCTAGATCGAACACGAATTGGGCCGAGTTGTGATGTATTTGCTCTTGACAACATGGCCGAACAAAAGTCCTTTGTGAACGTAATAAATGTCATACAATAAAGCCTGAAGTGAAGCACAGATACAAATTTAAAACACACACACATTCTTTGATAGCTATAGTACGGCAGCATTCAATACCCTGTGGCATTCACATTCTTAATCCCCTGAAACAGCCGAAGACTGCTTGCTATAGCTAGCTAGCCGAGAAATGTGTGTTGACAGTTGAGCTCAGGAGATTTTCCGACCATAAAGCATGTGAACGAGAACGAGTAGGTTGGTCGTTGGTCATGACGTATTCAAGACTCTGAATAAACTACTACGAATTCACCTTACCCCTGGCAGGACGAAGCCGTCTGTGTCCCACCTCATCAGATGCCCGGTCAAATTTGGCTAATGACATGGGGCCGGGATTTAACATGAAACTACGGGGCCCAGGCTGTGTTTCTGGCAAGCCCCTTAAGAGAGCCACATGGAGGACCCAGTACCCAAAACTTTGAAGAATATTATGGTTTGGAAAAAACTATGTTGCATGATATCAAGCAAGCATTAGCCTCAAAATAATTTTTCCATCTTCCTAGTTTTAATCCTTTAACTGGCAGCTTAACCAAGTAACCAAACTTCTTTTTGCACAGAACAGTAGATTATAAATAATCTAAATGTGAAAGAAGCTCAATCTAGATTGAGCTGCCAGTTAAAATGTTAATAAGATTTTGTTGACTGGACACAAACATCCCTTTTTTTTTTTCTTTTTTTTTTTAAATCAGCACAGTTGCAGCATCACTTCAAAGTTAAAATTCTTATGGCTTTTTCCATAATTTATAAAGTTATGTACGTCTCAGGGATGTCTGCAGGAGACCAGGGCAACATGGGCAGAGTGCCAGTCCAGCGGCATCAGATCGTCTGAAGGAAAATACTAACTAAAGTCCTGCCGTCAGAGATATCCCATTACCGCCCTGCCCAGGCCAGCGCCTGGTGCTCTGATACGGCAGACCGCCTCCTCCTGGCGGTTACGTGCCCCGGGACGTCACCATGGCAACCACCCCGACACGGCCGCTGGGGCGGAGCCTGGCCCGCCGGAGCCAGCGCAGCGGCAAACCAAAATCTATTTGCACAGCGAGTCGCCCCTTGTGGTGTACATTTGGACACAGCGGATGAAGGCCATTTGGGGGGGTGTCATCACTGAACCATTTTGGTTAGCTTTCCACAGATTTCCACTGACTGTCATTATCACAGGATTGAAAACTGTCCTTACTGCCCATGGAATATCATTGAGATTCCCTGCATTGTACAGTCCCACATGAGCGCACAGAATTAAAATGTGAATATTTCAGAACGCGACTGCAGATGTTCCGTAAACAAAACAGATGGTCAGTTCCTGTGGTCCTTCTGTCATCTGCACCTCCTTATTCTAAAAGGCTCTGGCTGGCAACAGGAGGTTCTGCTGCAGTCTGCGTCGCTACGCTCCCAATGGCTATTTGTTTCTCCGACCTTTCATTATGAATATTCATAACGAGCCGACACTTGGCGATTCAACGATAGCTGAAAACTTTCAGAGTTAAGAACAGTGATCTCACCGTCTGGTTTGTACGCAGACGACCTGTGAATGTACTTGGGAGGCCGTATCGGTTGGGCAGCGCAAGACGTTTGAAACGGGACGGCTGCGTGCGTGCGTGCGTGCGTGCGGCCGCTTGGAAAGTGGCGCGAGTCGCTGTACTGTACCTGGGCGCGCGCCCCGTCAGGCTGGCTTCGTCGCTGGAGGGCGTCGCCGTCCTCTCCTCGATAACGGTTCCCAGGGCCTTCGAGGGCTCGCCGTCCGGAAGCCGCGTGCCGCCCTCCGCCTCTTCCTCTCCGCCTTCGGCTTCCGCCCCGTCCCTCCTTTCCTCCACCTTCGCTCTCGTTGTCGCTCTCCTCCCCGAGGATGTCGTCCACCTGTCGGGGGGGCGGGAGGGAAGCGCAAGGTGAGCGGGGCCAATCCGAGGTGTGAAATTAACACCCGCCACCAACCAAATGCTGGTGAAATTTTGACGAGATTTTCTATTCTTGCTGCCACTTCGGCAGGTAACAGGTTGTGTTAATTTGTAAAAGGTAATGTGGCTGGTAAAATGTTGAAAATGTCTGGTGATTTTTAGAATTTTTTTTAAACCACTCTGGCCAGTGGGTGAAGAAGTTAATTTTCATGCCCGGAGTCAACCCCAATCGAGCACAACAGACGACGCAGTTGCTGGACCACAAAACGTTTCGCAATTCCACAGGGGAACTTCAGCGGGGAACGGTCTCCGCAGAGCGCACAGGTAAGCGAGGCTGAGGAGCCTTAGCTTTGTGTCGCTAAGAGCTGACCTTGTGTGGAAACCGATACGTCTGTCACTTTTTCAGACAGCGCTCGGTCGAACCCGTGAACCGCGTTTCCCGTGGCTGGGCGCCGTGCTGCCAGCGAGCTTGTCTGAATCTCTATTTCACAATTCGCTCTGGTTCGATCTCCCCGCAGCTCCATAGCAACAACAATGAATACACCATGCAGAGAAAATGTCTTCAAGTAATGCCTGTCCATTTCACATATGGATTATTCTCAGAGTGACAGAGTTTAATTATATTCTCCATCTCTCAAATCAGAAGACATTTTCCCCCAACTTATTTATTTATTTGTTTATTACATGAAACTAAGCACCGCGGCTCTCCTGAAAATCAATCCGACCAAACGGTTTAGGAATAACATGCTACCCGGGCAAATTGCCTGACAAGACACATTTAACGTAAACAGAGAAAATCCTAATGCAGAAAATGTTCAATTATAAGCGAACTGTACAAATGAAGTTGAAATCTTGTAGGTAGATGCTTACCTGTGTGTGCTGCAAAACATAATGACTAATGTTTGATTTCATCCTCCCTTCAGAATTACGCCTCTTGTTCAAAACATGCCCTTTGAAAATCCCTTGACGATTAAAAATGGCACAAGCCTCCTCAAATCATTACATATAATTAGTACCAATCTGTTCCTTTGACCTGCGGAACCATGTAGCCATTCATTGCAAAGATACTGAGACACTAATAAAGCAAATAATATTCATTGATTGACTGTCAACCCAATAATGTCTCTTAATTTTCATGGTCTCGTGATGATATAAACAACTTGTTCCATCAATAGCCTGCAATGATTTCAACCTCAGAAGTCAGAACCCCTTCAGGATCAAGCATTTGGCATAAACTGCACAAGTGACAGTTTTCATCAAAGGGAGAATTAGAAAAATCTTTTCTCTGAGGCGAGAGGAACATTTTGCACAACAAAAAAAACCGCACAACATTTAGTTTGTTAATCTAAAGCAGTGCCAATTTAAATTCTAGATTTTTCTTTTTAATTTTGGATGCTAATCAGATTATTAGAAATCAAAGGAGGTCCCCAGGTAATACTAGTCCAGTGCGAATAGGGCATTAGGCTTTATCAGTGAAGCATAGCAGAGGAAAACTGCTCTAAGCTGCCCACAGACAACCCGTAGGGTAAAAACAAAAATTTAAAAAAATTTCTTCTCATTAATGTTATACTCATCATCATTGCATCTTGTTGTGGTGGGATGATAACAAATTAGCCAATATTTCCATAGCCTACATATATTTTTGATGTCAAAAGCACAAAAAGACTGGTTTGCGATGATTAGCTAAAGCTAACTATCTTATGTTGTAATAAACTAGTAATTAGCTAGCTTGTAATGAAGAGCATCAAGGACACTGTTACCAGCGTTTTGGCGAATCAGCGCTATCTCGTGGAGTGCAGTACGTAGTAATGAGGCGCCAAGGTCAAGATTAAAATAAAGAAGGCATTTACGTGATCATACGAAACACAGTCAAATGTAAACAGTAAAAAAATGTGTTTTAAGTAGTTCTATTTTTTTCTATTTATTTGTACAAATGCAGAATAACAGTCATGAATACTAACGCTTCGTTCATATAGGCCTAATTGCATTGGAATGTTGCTGCAGCCGACACGATTCTGCGACCCAATATATATCTCCCGCGACCCAATATATATCTCCCGCGACCCAATAGACATCTCCCGCGACCCAATATACATCTCCCCGCGACCCAATATATATCTCCCGCGACCCAATATATATCTCCCCGCGACCCAATATACATCTCCCGCGACCCAATATATATCTCCCGCGACCCAATATATATCTCCCGCGACCCAATATATATCTCCCGCGACCCAATATATATCTCCCGCGACCCAATAGACATCTCCCGCGACCCAATAGACATCTCCCGCGACCCAATATACATCTCCCGCGACCCAATAGACATCTCCCGCGACCCAATAGACATCTCCCGCGACCCAATAGACATCTCCCGCGACCCAATAGACATCTCCCGCGACCCAATAGACATCTCCCGCGACCCAATAGACATCTCCCGCGACCCAATAGACATGTCCCGCGACCCAATAGACATCTCCCGCGACCCAATAGACATCTCCCGCGACCCAATAGACATCTCCCGCGACCCAATAGACATCTCCCGCGACCCAATAGACATCTCCCGCGACCCAATAGACATCTCCCGCGACCCAATAGACATCTCCCGCGACCCAATAGACATCTCCCGCGACCCAATAGACATCTCCCGCGACCCAATAGACATCTCCCGCGACGCACAGTTCGTGCACTCCTGCTCTAGAGCATCTAGTGAAACCTTTATGGTATTTTGGAAAATTATGGCATACTGGTGTGATAGGCACAGCAAAGTAAACACAAAAAAACTACTACAATATACTCAATCAGGGCCAAACTAGATCGATACAGAAATGGAAGGAGTGACTTAGGAACGACTCCCACAAGCCCAAGCTTGTCAACTCGTGGCCGCTAGTTCATTAGTAGGATGAGCCGTGCCGTCAAAGCGGTGCAAATGTGAGATAAACGCACAGAACACAGAATACCTCCCGGGGGACAGCTCATAATTACAGTCTGGCCAGATTTATTAAAGGACGCCGGTCGGCATTTCCGACAGACAAAGAGCACGCCGTTACGACAAACAAGCTGAGGTGTAAATTAAATGAAACCCTCCAATAATAACAACGGCCATAATAACAATATCAACAATAATAAATAACGCTTTAAAAAACAGCATTCAAGTTCGTGACATCCATCACATAACTAGAACTATACTGTTATCCCGTTATTTATAAAGTGACATTTTTCTCTTTTTTTTTTTTTTTTTTTACTGATGGGTGTTCTGAGAAAAATTACGTCTGCCAAGAAGGTCTGGAACTTCATACGTTTTTAATTTCACCACTGCTGGAACGGGAAACCCAAGGGAAGAAAGGAAAAGGGGATAACCTCATTACAAAAAAACGAAATCTAATGGCGCAGGAGATTTATTACAGCTATCAGTTCATGTAAAGACCCAATAAAGAGCCTTGGCTCCCTGTTTGGCCTTTTATAGGCGTTTATTAGGCATCTTCATCAGGGCCAAGCAGACTCTTTCAAGGACTAAGAGACAGTGACCGAGACATAGATGACAGGCACTTCCTGTCATCTGGTGATGTCAAGAACTGAACAATCCGACCCAGCGCCACACTAAGTTGAGATTCGCAGAGACAGAAACAGAATTGGGAGAATTGAAGAGACGACATCCTTCATTTCTTTCTTTTTCCCATTCGTTGGACTTCCTTTAGGATGTTGTTGTAGGCAAAGCGGTTTAAAGACGGGCTATCCGTCTAATGCTCCTTTTATTTTGTTACAATGCAATTTGTTGTTAGTTAGGTTAACATTAAATGGGCCTCTGGTCGTCTTGGCGATGGTGCATGATAGCATTCCAGAGAGTAACTCTAATGTTCTCCACTGCAGTACGTCGCTCTGGGTAAGAGCTTCTGCTAATTGATTGGAAAAATGTTTAATGTAATGTAATTAACTGCATGAAAACAATAATAAATGATTGTGATAATTTGATGCTTGGACGCAGCACACTCTTGGGTTAGCCAGAGGCTAACAGGCACGAGGGTAGGTGCAGCCCTCCCCACGATCTGCATCTGACATATCAAAGCGTCTCTTCTTTAGACACAGACATTTGTCTTCGCAGACTGCAGTTTTATGAGCATGAACAATAGGGGAACATGACAGGCAGCATTAGTTCTGAAGAACTGCAGCCAAGATGAAAGCCACGCATTAGCAGCCCATCGAATGAGTCCCCCCCCCCCCCCCCCAAAGTAGGTTGGATTTATTCCAACAAGACAAGGTTTATTTTTTCCGTCAAAAATAAGATTAAAACGCATAGTTAACAAACAGGCATTTCACACAAGCGTGCTAAAAGCTTTCTGGAGAAAGCTGTACATGGCCAGCCATTCAACTGATAATTACCGTTACCTGAACAACGGACCAGTCTTGATAAATTACTAGTTCCTGTAACTGCGATGAGCAAAGTGCTTCCACTGCATGACACATTTTATTTGACAAAGCAGTGAGGACAGACTGACTAAAAAAAGAAAAGAAAAAAAAGAAAAGAAATAAAACTGCACACAGCGAACCTTAGCATGACAATCCGAAAAGCAAACACTAACAGCGCACCAGTGACGCAATGATCATTTCTACTGTATTAACCTCGCACTGAACAGCCTAGACACCATCTCAAAACTCATTGTTTAAGCCTTCCGGTATCCTAGAAGTGAACCAGTCACTAAGGCAAGGTAAAACTGAGAACTCTGGCCTTTGTGTACTGCAAACTCATTAGTAGAGCATTAGCGCTTCACTTCCAATGCGCTGCACGGCTAATCATAAGCGTAACTCCATTATGGCTCAGGAAGGTGTCCAGGTGTACAGCGGCATCGCAATATCTCATTTTAAAAATCGGCACAAAGTTGATTTGACTGTGGTGCCGCTTTAATAATGAACTAAACTACAATGAAAGACACTGGGCCAGAGGAACGTCAGGCTTTAGCGCAGTACAGCAACCTTACCAGCAAGGACAGAGTTGGTGTGGCTTCAGACCAGTGACAGTAATAATATTCACTACCTCAGTGGCAATGATGCAGTGCCTTATAGAGGAAAATGTTTTTTTTATTATTACCTTTTTATTCCCATGCTATTCTATTGTGGAGGTCAGTCAATAAATGATGAGCTCTATTAAAGGTGATACAGGTAACTTTTTCATGTAGACAAATACAAAGACAAAGACAAATACATCCACAGAGCTTGCAGAAAGATGCAGAGTAAAAGTATTGCTTTACCCCACCCAAAAAAAATTTGCAATTGCAAATATATTTTACGATCCGTAAATTGTGTTTTGTTTATGACTGCCTGTGACGTCAGATACTGGGGTTACCGCCTCCAGCAACGATCCTGAGCCAGTAGCGCGCTGTCCTTTGCTCGCGAATAAAATGTGCATCCGGTCGCCAGTTAGAGTTACAGTGACAAAATGGCTGACTTTGTTGGAAAGGGATTCTCCAAGCGGCATAAAGAAGGAAGAATGGTAACGTTAACTGTCAAGCTGCCGTTCCGTCATAGCTAACGTTTGCCTACATGCATAACGAACAGCACCGCACACAGGCCTCCCTGTGTCGCCTGACAAACCTCGACTGCACTTCGCCCACGCACTAACCCAGGTGGCCTGGCCCAGAAAATTAGGGCTTCAAAAGCCTTCCGATCGATGGGATCGATTCGGCGAGCAGGTTGTGTTGGGATCATGGCTTTTAAGCCCTGCATATAAACAGTAAGAAAGCGGCTGTAGAGGTTCTGTAGCTAAGGTTGTTCAAGCATGTTCGCCATGAACTCCCTCCCTTTCTCTTTTGCCAATTCCTTCTTTCTATCAATAAATCTCTTTATTTAGGTGTGATTAAGCTAAAGGTGTATCTCTGGAAATAGAAAACATTGTGCAGAGAGTTTTAAACATATCAATCTTCCAGCTATATTCTTGATGCCACCATACCGTCTGTACTAACCAAGTAATATTCAAGCTTCTCAAAAGCAGAGGGTCTTTGAGGTCTTGTAGATAAGCCTCATCATCTACACGTGCAACCCCATCGCAAGTACTTGTGGGAAAAACAATCGGGATCGAGGAAGTACGGGTGTCAGGGAAATCGCTTCCGTTTATGAATTTAGACTGAGCATAGAAGCTGAAGCAGTAAAAAAACAGGTAATAGTGAAACAATGTCTGTCTCATGGCCCAGTGGAGAGGCCTCACTCAAGCCAGTGTTTAACCCGGTTACACAGCGCGGGCGTCTCAAACACACTGAGCCCCAAAGTCAATCACACCGCTCAATGAATGTCATACGGAACACGCAGTGCACACCTCAATGAGAACAACCGGTTTCGCCCCGAACGCGGCTCGTTTCAAAATCCCAGAGGTACGACCAGCTGTTTTAAGAGTGCGGGAATCGCATGGGCGCTCTTAGCTCTCTGCATTTCATAAGACTTTGAATCAGGTAAACTAAACTCGCCCTTATTAAAAAGCAAATATTAACAAATCCATAATCCCTCGGCAGTCACTGCCGTTTGGTGCGTTCCCCGTCTCTTAGCGTTCCGAGCACTTACATTAGTTACGGAGAGATTCCTCCAAGCAGACCGCTCGCCTCGCTCGCCTCGAAACAACATCATCCGTGCGACTATTAATGCCGGCGAAGCCTGGAACGTTCCGTGAGCACAAATTTTTCACCTCAGTAATTTAATAATCAGGTCCCTATTCAGAGGGGAGATGTAAAAACCCTTGTCAGACACAATGAGGACAAACCTTGTCTGCATAGGGGAGCAATAGTGTGAGCACAGGCAAATTTTATCCTGCTTAATTTTAGTGATTGTGCTGACATATTTAACGCGCACCTGGGTGAAATTAAATTACTTGCGAGAACATGGCGTGTTGAGATAAACACTTCAAGAGGCCGTCGTCAAGTAAAAATATAACACTGAAGCCCCCAAAGGGACAAACAGGAGATTCAAGCTCCAAGTACACCCAGAGTCTTCCTCCAAATCAATTTTGCTTTTATTATTTTTACACTAAGGGTAGAGTTATTTTTTTTACAGTTTCCCGTCATACGACAGAGCAAGAGTTCTAAATGGAACTCAAGCACAGTATTTGGCTGGGTGTGCATAGCACGGATAAAACAGATGGCCAATGCTGAATGTGAAATGTTCGGTACATCAAAAATAGGGGTAACGCGATTCACGTCTTAAGAACGCGAGGTTATCTAAAGGCTCGCCGCTGGGCGAAGGCAGCCGTGCAGCGGCCCCCTCGTGCCCCTCCAGGTGATCGCGGTGGCGGCGGCGTTAAATGCGCCGCGGCGGTTAGAGGAATTAGGAAGAATGGGCACGGAGATGCCGGCTCCGGCGGTTCAAAGCGGAAGGCGATTTGCGCGCGTGGGCCGCACTTTTCCTCGCCGTAATAACAGGCTGGCGCAGGCAAACTGTGCTTCAGGAGCAGAGGGGGAAGCAGCGCGGCAATTTAAAGCACGGCGTGCGACCGCGCGGATTGTGAGAAGCCAGCAAGAGGCTGGAAGTGCGCAATTTTAAGAGCGGCAAGGCAGCAGACTAAAAACGTTATTTCATTATTAACGTAATTATTCACGGTGCGTAAATGCATTACCCATCATCCCTCACTGTGTTTCAGTAAGGTTTACTGGGCCTAACCTCAGTGGTGGTACTTACCCTCAATGCGCCTCTGATTAAACTTGTATTTTACTGGTTGCCATTTTTTCCTCAAAGAAACTTCACATCGGTCTAGCTTCCCCTTTTTTCCCCCAGTCTGAATGTAGCTTTTGAATCTCGGTGGTCGGACTCTAAAGAGCAAGTAGCTTATTAACATGCAGGCAGTCTGACAAATATCAGGGGCTGTCAATAAAGCGACGGAAATTGTCAGTTCATTTTTAATATGTTCTGAGTGCACTGCACGGCCCCGTGTAATTGGTCTGGAGCCAGCGAGCAGAGTGTCTCGGTAATTCATGGTAACATAGTTCCCTGTCTCTGAGGGTAGCTTCCATTATCGCAGCTATATTCATCACGCTGTGAGACTAAATGTGTCCGTTCATATGATGCAGCATTTCCGGGGATTCACAATAATAGCCATGCAGGGAGGGAGGGGGGGGGGATCATGGACCCATGTCATCTCCCTCCCGTTCAATTCCCTATATTGGCAAGGTACCCACATTCATGGGGCCAGACTTTGCATAACAATTGATTAAAATTTTAATCTATCCACCCTAATAGCGATAAGATACATATGCATCTGGGCAGTGTGTGTCTGTTTGTGACTGTGTGTGTTTGTGACTGTGTGTGCATCTGAGAGAGAGAGAGAAAAGAGTGTGAGCGGGAGAGAGAGTGAGCGTGAGAATGAGAGGGAGAGAGAGAGAGAAAGAGAGAGAGAAAGAGAGAGAGAGAGAGCGAGAGAGAAAGAGAGTGCGAGAGAGAAAGAGAGAGTGTGAGCGCGAGAGAGAGAGTGAGCGTGACTGTGAGGGAGAGAGAGAGAGAGAGAGAGAGAGAGAGAGTGTGTGAGTGTGCGAGCGAGAGAGAGAGAGAGAGAGAGAGAGAACCAATTAAACAAGAACAACTGTGCTGGCAGGTAGATGGCTACACACCTAGTTGGCACAAATGGGTACCCTCTGCGTCTCCCACAGAGAGATAGGAAATGCAATAATGTCCAGCAGGGCCAGGGACTGTGGAAAAGTATTTTTGTTAGTTGTTAGGAAAGTGATAAAAACTTCTTTGGACTTTTGTACGTTCTACTTTCATAAGATAAGGTGAAGCTTTGTATAGAATGTTAGCACAACCTGTGCTCTCTTGGTATCCGGTACTGACTATCTCTGTTCAGTGAGAATGCTAATGAAACCGACTGCCATTATGACTGACTGTCTGGGAGGCCAAACAGGGCACCTTCCACTAGGGCCCAGACAACCCTTTTGTCTACTTCCTGTGTGTTCCCAGAAAAGCGAAGCCATTTCATTTACTGCAACAAAATCAGCAGATTGTAGTCTGCAACTTTAGGATCTTGAACATCCACAGATCCCCTTCTGCTACAGACACGCACTTTAACTAAATTGAGAGCGCTACCTAATACCTGGGCAGATGGGCGGGCTTGGTGCCGAAGCTAACGAGACATTCTGCCGCCGTGCTAATTGGTCACAGAAAACGTTGGAGGAAAAGACTAGTCCAAAGGCTGATTAGACAAGTATGACTCTCCATAGGCGCCGAACATAGAAATTCAGCCAGATTCAGAGTCTGCATCGTCTAATTCACGTAGGTTTTACAACTGTGAAATATGCATATATGCATTTGAGGGCCAGACAGGAAAGGGGGGGGGGGGACAACAGCTGAAGGCGCGAACACAAGGCTGAATATAAATGAACCAAATTGTGTGCATCCAAACGCGTAGGATTTTGGTTTCTCAGGGGAAAAAATATATTTGCATGTCTGATAAATAGACAAGTGATTAAATTAATTTGGCTCCCTCACCCCCCACCATTTTTACAGCAGCCGTTTGCATATGACCACCCGCAACATTGATAAACTGCCGGGAACCTCCAATGCGCTCCCTCCCCTGTGTGGCGCACGTTGAAACGAGAGGTGCGGACGCGTGTGGGGGAAACGCAGAGAAAACAGCTGAGTCTGCGCTCAAGGCAGCCTTCATCGCTCTCTCCGTGATGATGAATGCTCCCAGTTGGGGGAGATGTCACGGGGGAATGTGACGGACTGCCTTTTCAATATGAATCCACATCCAGGAATTTACTGTTCGGGGTTTCAAATACCTTCAGGGAACTTAGATTGCCGTTTACACCAGCTAAACTGTACTTAAAACCCAATGGGCCAATGTTGGTTTGCACATTTAATTTATCCATTTACGCTTGAGAGGGTGAGGGAGAACGTATTAATGGAGACGTACAGTCGGGCGAGTTTATTTACAGATGTGTGTTCGCACACGAGTTCCACCTGATCCACCTCATACAGACTCTCAAAGGCTTGGAACACCTTGAGTTTTCTTAAACATCACTGAATAAAAGCACATATTTTGTATTTTCCAAAATCACAGGACGTGGTTTTTGCATACAGAAGTGCCATTAACACAGTAAAAGACCGCGATTCCTAAACGTTTTCTGTCAAATCAGGGTCAGAAAAACTTGTGTAAACAGCCACTGGACAGGCCCTGTTCATGCTAGCCCATGCCAGAGGTGGAAAGTCCAGGGGTCAGAAAGTAAAAGTCCTGCCATGCGTTTTTTCCACTCATCAGCAGCTGATTTCACTAATTAGTTCTCCCTCCTGGCTGGAGAATTGTGCTAATTGGCAAATCCAGGTGAGTGAAACAAAATCCTGGGGAGGACTTTTACTTTCTGAACCTGGATCTCCAATGTAAAACACTGAACCTGAGGCAGCCATTTTCTCAGTCAAATGAGTCACTTGAGGAAAACTACTGTACATCAGACCTGTTTTTCCAGTCAATTACAGTCATATCAAACTAATTTAGTAGGGGGATGGAAAAGGGGTTGTACAGAAGGTGTTAAATCAACATAATACAAATCTATGGCAGATGGTGGAGAGGCCAGACAATTGAGCGTGCTCGCTCATCCTGGTGCTGTTTGCACAAGGTTATTGCTGAGCTGTGCGGCTGGGCTTTACCACTACGCTGTGGAGAGATTTTTTGCTGGAATTTACACTCCCAATATCGCGCATAGAGCAGATTTAAAACCCTTGTCACATCGGTGGCCAAGTGACTGAATATGAAAAAGACCCAAGGTAATATAGGGACATATATTAGAGATTCATGACGGAGCAGAAGCAGGTCTGATGGAAGGCGAGAGAAAGGTTTTACCAGGGCACAGTTCCTTTAGGCGATTATACGTTTTATTACCTTTACTAAGCACTCAACACTACTCTTCACTAATAGAGGTGAAAACAGGAATCCTTTCTCTTCAAATATTTAGTAAATTCTTTATTTTATTTTATTTACTCGAAACCCTCATCACATATAAAAAAATTTTTTTTTTACACTAAGTAAGTCACATTCCATAGATCATATGCAAGAATGTTACACTGGAGCATAGCCTCCCATGCGTTACAGTGGTTCATGTAAACACATAGGGCCAGATTCAGAGTTGAGATAAGCACGCGCAAATGGGACTTACTCCCGAAATTCCACGTAGCTTAAGCTATTTGTGATTCAGACATTTGACTTATCCGCTGTTTACTTAATATTGCGTGCAACCACTGTCCAGTGATTATTTATTTTGATTGTGTGATGGGTATATCCCAGTCATCAATAGAAGCTATAAAAATGTAATCAACGCGATGCATTAATACGCTCACTGCATGCCTATACCGCGTCACGCAAGAGCAACTACGATGCGCAAAGGCAGGATTTTCCTAAAAGCAAATGCGTTTATTAAAGGCACTGCCACTGACACGTTGAAAACGCATAACCCACAGACATTTTTTTAGTAGATACCTGGCAACCCGGGGGGCAGGTACAAGAAACAGGTCATTAGAATATCATGCCCTGTACCACCCACATTTTGAGATAAGCACCTGCGCAAGTTAGAATATGGCGTAAGTCAGCTCGCGTTAAATGCGAGCAGGAGAGTTGGCCATGTCTGAATTCGGCCCATAAACAGTGCATACACAGCAGAGCAATTATACACCTGAACAGACAGAACAGACATTTAACAGAACAGACATTTACATATTAACAGTGACACTGAAGCCAATTGGCTCTCTTTTGAACAAGGTGTGGGGGGGGGGGTCATCTAGTCTTGTGGAAGGCCTGCAGAAACATGGAGGTGCAATTAAACCCAAAATGCACTGTAATGACTTGGAGACTTTTCATGACCAGGAAATTGCTTCCACGCAGAGAGGCTCCGTTTACCTCAGCACAGACCAGCTCAAAGGCCGCAGGCTCCCTGATAACACAGCAGAAACCAACCTCTCTCTATATTTACAATTACCCAAGGGAGCATATGAAATGGATTATTACATCTTCAAAGCTGCTGCGGGGCAGGCTGTGAATCTTACTCACAGGAGAAAATGAACCACGGAAATGGTTAAAAAAATAAATTAATTCTGCCTGCTGGAGGCAGGTAATTTCATTACCAAGCTGACTAAACTGTGAAATACAGGTAATTTTTTATAATGTTCCTTGCCTCAGATAATCTATTTTAGTTGCTGAACTGGGCAGCACAGGGACAGTTACATAAGTTTAGACAATGGTACAATATTTTGTTGGCTTGACCATAAACAAATCCTAAAAGATAGAAAAGAAAAAAAAAAGAAAAAAGAAAAATAACACGGAAGCAAAGTCTCCTTCAGCTACTTTAAAGTGAACCTGCTGAAGTGGAAAAAACCAGCGGCCGCATTCCCCACAGGGCTCATACAAACACCAAATGGCTTTAATCATTCAGTGACCACAGTCCAACCAGCATGCAAAAATATGCGTTTGATTCCGTTATCGCTGTCCTTTCTACATTCCAAAGCCCAAGGCAAAGATACAGACTAATCTGCTAATTACATTGGGTGAAGGATTTATTAAAAATGTTGTCAATTCCTTTCAGACGCCAACAATGACGCATGGCTAATGCATTCCTGTAGAGCCACCGAAGGCTGGTCATAATTGCACGGGGCGAACATTTGCGGAGGAGGCAATGCGAGATGATGAAACGGCGGGCCAGTGCGACACCGGTTCGCAGGTGGCCGCCGGTGACCTTGACCTCCGGTTTTCGCCACTGGAGAGGGGGTCCCGGGGGTCCCGACAGGTGGAAAACTGAGGAAACCAACGTGGCCTCGGATCTGTGGCGGTGAGCCGGACTTTCAGCAAGCCTGTTTGATCCTTCTTCCCAAAACTACACCCGTCTTAACAAATGCTACATTGACGCGCGATTACCTGTGCGCTACCCTGCCCTACCTGCGCGCTACCCTGCCCTACCTGCGCGCTACCCCGCCCTACCTGCGCGCTACCCCGGCCTACCTGCGCGCTACCCCGGCCTACCTGCGCGCTACCCCCGCCCTACCTGCGCGCTACCCCCGCCCTACCTGCGCGCTACCCCCGCCCCTACCTGCGCGCTACCCCGCCCTACCTGCGCGCTACCCCTGCCCTACCTGCGTACTACCCTGCCCCTACCTGCGCACTACCCTGCCCTACCTGCGCGCTACCCTGCCCTACCTGTGTGCTACCCTGCCCTACCTGCGCGCTACCCTGGAGGATGAGAATTCCAACTACACTTGGGAGTTGAATGAATAAAATAATTTACCGTAAAACCAATGCCCAGTTTTCATGGTTAATCCTTACTTTCTTACATTCTGCTCCAAGCATAGCTGTAATTCTTATTATCATTGCAGCTGCAGCCTGTTCTTTCTACTTTCTCACAAGTTTAGTGAAGTTGCACCAGAGCTCTCCATCGTTCTCATTGGCTTGCCTACGCCACCAATGTCAGAATCTCAAGAGACTGATGCATTCCCGCCCCCCCCACCCCATCTCCTCAACCAGTTATAGAAAGGTTACGTGGTTCCCATGGTTCAGTGGGATTCATAGAAAAGGCGAGGAGTTTTGTAAGCATACTACCACCCAGCAGAATTTCATCACATCCAACCAAACCAATCGAGGTGTGCCTGGACGAGCAGGCATTTAGAAGCACCTACATGCACCTACATGTACCTGCAGTAGATGAAACCGCTAGAACAATGCTATAATAGGTCTGAGTCTGACGAGTAGAAATAAAGAGCCAGATACTGCAGTAACTCCATAGCAACTGCCCTTCTTTATGAGCATGATACTGCTAATGTGCTTTTGGACACAATTTTTGGCACAGTTATTCTTTCGGAAACCAAACAATGCCTAGCAAAAATAGGCTAAGAATATGCTAAAAATGCCAGTTTTTTTTAAAAACTATCATTAAGTTGAGGAAGAAAAAACACACACAAAAGAACTAAATATATATATTTTTTAGTTGCATCCGAAGGGCAAAGAGAGAGGCCAATAACACATTTCCTCGTTTCACAAGCTATTCCAATCAATACCCCTGTGAGATGCGAGGCACTGCTTCACGCGTCACTTATGTGAGAAAGCATTTCTGATTGGGTGCTTTACAAATAGTTATTAATGATCCGGAACATTCTTTTGGTCCTATATTCCTACGCGGCAGTTCTGGCGACCTCAGGGGCAGACAGATTTGCCGGTGATCGGAGGGCGAGGGACGCGCTGGGACCTCTTTCGGGAAGACGGCGGGAGCGATGCAATCAGGCGTCTCTACAAACCCTGACCTCTCTTCGGGGAGACGGAGAGATTCGACGGGCATCGGCGCGAGTCCCCAGGCCATCGTAAGCTCAGGTCTGACTGGAGAGCAGAGTGGCCGAGCCGTTCCAACGGGCGGCCATTTCCCCCACTTCAGGCGCGGTCATTTGCACTGATTTCTGGTTTCCGCCAGTGGCGCAGTAGAAAAAATAATGAGATGACATATATTCGGTACTTGCAGCAGCATAAAACAAAATGAATTCGTAATTCAATGCTATTTGATTGCATCACTAGCCCCAGACCGCTTGTATGTTCTGATTGCATCACTTAAGATCACGGGGGTGGGTAATTAACACTGACAATCCGGAACGTGAAAATTATTTGGACCAATCAAGCAATCTAATGAAATGAACTTCATCAGTCTAATGATACCATATTAAAACAAAGAATACCTTAAAAGCTCTAATGATCAGCGTTCAGATGAATACTTGCCCCCTCCTTCAAAACACAGATCCATGATGTCTTTTTCTGTCTTTCGTTAGACCAGAGCCTCCTGGTGTAAACAAACCTCCAATAGTGTATTCAGCGGTGCCATTAGACTCCAAATAAACCACTTTTCACAGAAGTTACACATACGCATATTAATATTTAATAGGACTCAGAGCTCTCAATTAGTCTTGTTTGGAAAAGGGGGGGAGGGGGGTGAATTTCCGATGAACACAGCAGGAAATATTTTCCACATTGAGCTCTCTCTCAATTAGACCCTATGTCAAACAACCTCGACTCTTAGGAGCCCCATAAAACGTGAGGTGATGAGATGAGAAGCAAGAGCAAGACCTTGTATTCCTCCCGTTATCAGGACTCCCAAATAAAAGCGGTAGTACCGTACTTTGAGGATTACCGCCTGTGAGTAGCGTGCGCTGGACAGTCTTAAACAGAAAAGACCAAGAGCTTACAGGCTAAACCAATGAATGAAAAAGCCACACTGCGGTCTTATTTCTGCCTTGTTAAGCAAAAAGTGTTCAATTGTTGAGTGAAATAATTCTGCCAAACGCAGCTAGGGGGAAGAGTTGATGAGCCATGTCTCGCTTTGCATACCGTCTAAAACGCCATGTCAGAAAGGGAGGGAAGAAGAGGAAAAGGGATAAAGCTTCTGGTCCTCGACCAAATAAAGGTGCCAGGTTTTCATACTGCGCTTCACACATCATGTGTCCTTTTTTGTTCTTTGCTGGGGATACGGGGAGTTGGCGCGGTGAGGTCCACTGGACAGAATCACAGCTGCCATAATCAGAGAGAGCGTTCAAGCCAAGCAAGTGAAATGGAGGGGTGGGGGGGGGGGGCCAGAGTTCAGTGCCATTACTTCCCACTCTCTAACTGAGAGACTGCCTTACTCCCTGACTGCCTGTCCTACACAGATATAATGTACAGCACGAGTCTCTAATCTCAGAGATAAAGGGTTTCTGCCTGGGATTTTGTTTTCTCCCCCTCCCCCCACCGAAGAGCCACCGATCCCAAACCAATTCCTTTTAAAGTTCAGTCGCAGCGTTTCTCTAAGACACAGCTTTGGCCTCATCATTTCCAGCTCAGGTGCAGCTGAGGTACGGCTGTGACAGAGACGCAGGACTGTGAACCGTGCCCCGACTGGACTGAGCGATAAGTTAAATGTTAAACGGAACTGCTCTCATTGTGATTCCAAAAACCCTCGAAATCCATATGGTTTGTCGCACGCACTGTGGTGTCAGCAGTGGGATGTGGTGGGGACACCTGACCCCTGCTGTTACATACTGACAACAAGCCAGCACAGATAACGGGATTCCGCTTTCCTGCCACAATACTCCGGAGACTACTTACTCACCACAAATTTGTGGACCTGCCAGTGTAATGGGGATGCATGTAAAAAGCGGGTCATGTCGGTTGACCTGGACGAGGGCTTTTGCTTCGGAAATTCGGCGTGTAATGACGTGCGCTGCTCAGCCTGCACGAGGAGGATCCTTCGCCCGGCTCTGCTCCCCCGGTCACCGCGCACCAGTCGATCTGAGGTCAGGCACCATTCCGACGCGACCGTCCCCATGACAAACGCTTCACGAGTCATCAATTTGTTCAATTGCACCCAGTGTTCAATAACTCCGCTCACTATGACTGATGAGCTCCTGTGCTCCCCGTCTTAATGAGCGCGCCCCGTCTCCGGCCTTTTACAGTCCGGGATATTCCCAGAGAGCAGAGCGAAATCAACACAGAACGCAAAAAATAAAAACAACAAAAAGCTATCATTATGGTTACAACCGGTGCCTGCACCGCAAAATATACTCGCACTATAAATAGCACCACTGCCAAGAATAATTGTGCATTTAGAAGAGCATACGCGCACTCCCACCTCCCACACCCTCACCTTCTCCCATTCACACATGCGTGCGCACACGCACGCACACGCACAGCATGTAGTGGGGTTAAAATTGAAGCTCCACGCAGCTGATTTCTCCTTTATTTAACAATAAAGGCAAAGCAAGCGGACAAAATGCAGTTCCTAATTGTGTGTAATAATGACGAAGCAGATCGAGCCCTTGCCTCTACATATTATTTAGTTTTCTGACAGCACACACTGGGAACTGACGTCTAACTGAACAGCACATTATGGCTGAACATCAACCGCCAAAGGTGACATACGACTGCTGCGCGGCACAAAATGGTCATAAAAATCAGATGGCTTCAGTATGTCGGACATACTGTACATAGTACATCTATACAGTTCCACCCCATCATGTGCACAAGTCGCCCTCAATCCAATTGGGAACCGACTGCCCAAGCAAACATAGGCTGTGTCCGAATCAGAGCCCTTCCATACTAGTATGCTTGTTGAGTACACTGGATGAGAAAGTTCTTAAGTAGGCAAAATTGTCTCTAAATGTAGCGTACTTAAAATCCCTGGACGATAGACTTATTTCCGTGGATTCGCCAAGTACATTCTAGTTTTCAGGAAGTAAATGACCATTCGGGTCACATAAATGACGCCCAGCTTCGCTCTAAAAATGACTCTGAGCCGCAACTTTGCTGACGTTTTCCTTCAACAACAACAACGGCACCTGAGCATGTCCGCACAAGGGTGGGACGTCTTACGACACAGCACGACAGAAAAATAGCACGGAGGAGATTTTTTGTATACTCCATGTCACATACTAAACAATATGCAGTAAAAAACCTTTTAAAAAGTACAGTATGATACACAGTACACAGTAGAGAAGGCACAGATTCTGACACAGCCACAGGATTATTAAGATCTAGCTATGAAACCCCTTGATAGACAAAACGAAAATTATGTACAAGAAACCTGCTTCTTGCCCATAACGGCTTCACTTATAATGACTGCTAAACCCCAATTATAATAATGATTAAAAAATTCAAGCTTACAAACCATGCCAGCACCTCAACAGCAAATCAGTAGTCTCCTGTCTCCTGAAATCTGTTCTTTTGAATTGGTACCAAGAACCACTCCACAATGCTTAATAAAAGAGTTAGTTTTTGACAAGGGGGGCATTTTATTAAAGTACAGATATTGTATCTCTGCTGCACACCTCACATATTACATCAACTACAGTACTTGACAATTAGCTGTCTAAAATGATGCTACATTAATGTACGTTGTTGCTAATAAAGATGTCATTTTGTCACTCCTACAAAAGGATTTAGTCGGTCTTCATCATGAGGATCCACCATCTTACACCCTCCTAATTTGTAGGACTCTGATACGAATAGAAGTGTAGTTCAGTTTGTTTGGAGACGTAAGTGAATTCTCTAACAGCAATGCTCGTGCCCACCAGGAGAGGAATGAAACTCAAACTGAACCCTGAATGTTTGTGATTTTGTTGTTGAAAAACTAGGGAGATACAAAGGCGAACACGTTCCCCAAGTTCAGGTCTAAACAAATGGCTCAAAAGGGCATGGAAGTGTGGCCACAACATCTCACATATGCCTTCTCATCAGCCTTGTGTTCTTCTGGCGCTTTCAAAAATCATCTTTCGTGTTGTGTACCTCCTGCACTTAATCGGCAAAAGCTCCAAATAAGGCACTGGAAAAGCGATAGGGGGTGTTTATATTCTGCGCCAGACCTGCGTCCGTTTCACAGAACACCTCCGCAGGCGAGCAGGAAGCAAACCCAGTGCAATGGAAAAGTTCTCGCGGCCCTCGCGGCGGCATCCGCGAGTCACTACGTGTGAGCCAAGTTAACGAAACAAACTCAAGTTAATTTGCAATTAAAATGCACCAGGACGCAGACCATTTCAAGTGAACCTGGGCAGAAAATGGCCTTTGTCTAATGAATGTCTAATGAACTGCACTTCGAAACAGGCTTCCGATGCAGTCAGGTGTCACAGGAAAGATGGTATGGTCACAGCCTGCGGTATTTGAGTCAACAAACTAAATTACATTTACTTAAAAGTTGCGCTGCGACTAAAGAACATTAAGAAAAGAAACACTTCACTGGATGCACCTAGTATTTCTTAACCATGCACGTAACGGCCAATTACTTGGCGAGCTTGGCGAGTTTAATGTGCTGTACGCACATCAAACCTTTCCACTGGGTTTATCAAAGGTCCGCTCAATGAACAAATGGATACGGGGGAAAACAAGTACAAAAATTATTTAGATTCTGTTTGGTATGCCTCGTCTCAAGCAACCCATCACTGGCTTGAAAACATGTATATATTTTGTGGCGGGGGGTGTGTGTGGGGGAAATGTTGCTACTATTCACAGTTGTGAGAGCGAGACTGCTCGGATACGACCGCTATCCAAGTGAAATTTGTGTGGTGTCAGCCCTTACTAAAATTAATCTTTGGAAGACAGCATTTCATCCTAATCACTCTCAGTGCATGGAGAAGTTATTGTGAGCATGGCACATTTATGCCCTTTAGCTAACTCCTTTATGATTTATTCATTGTGGAAAGGTTTTTGGGGAGGGAGGAGGGAAATGAAAATATAATTCTATTTTTTCAGGACCGTCTCCCACTTCAGCTTTGCTGTAATTAAAGTAAGAGCCAGGGGCAAGGGTGGGGGAGGGGGTGTTGGGGCGGAGTGGGACTGCTACTCCACGTCCATTGGGTAGGGGGCGCCGTTGAGCCGTCTGCTTAAACACTGTGGACGCGGGTGAAGATCACCCCGCTGGCACGAATATGGATTCAGTCAGGGAGCACAAGATATTAATCACATTTCAAGGCAAAGCGAGACAGGAGCGCGACTCTTCTTTAAGCGCATCTTCAATTGCGTTAGGAGTCATAAAAAAAAAAAACGAATTTAAATGTGCTCAAAAAGCCTTCTGCACATCATAAGACAGGGAACATTTTCTTCTGCTGACAAGGAAAAATCGGAAAGGGGGAAAAAAAAGAAGGAAGGAAGGAAGTACAGAATGAGAAAGAAGGCAAACTTCTAAGCCAGACCCGGCTCACCCAGAGATCTTACACACATTCTCGCCAAACCATATTGGTTAAGACCAGGCTCAGGATTGTCCGCAACAACTAAACTGGCATCCAATCTACTGCAAAGATGAGCATCTTTACAGCCTGGCTTCACACAAAGACGACACCCAATCAGATCCAGTATCATGTGAATACAACCTGTGAACGATTGGGAATGAAACAATGTCTAGTCCTCCTGACAGGCTAATAAACACACTTGATAAAGACACTGACAGAAGGTGAGAGGCACTGCCATGCGTCAGCAAATGCATGGGGCTCAATAATTCTGCCATAATGGCGGTGGCATTCAAAAGCTCGTCCTCGAAATGTTAATGCTCAGAATTGTACAGGCAGAGCCTTGTAAATTGACATGTTTATGAACGTAAACGTGTTTGACATTTAGATATGAGCCTGCCCCCACCAGTCGGCGATAAGTGCCGAGCCCGGCCTGGAAGGTATTATTTTTTTTCTTTTCCGAAGTCAAAAGCACGCCGAGAAAGAGAATGCAGTGACATTTTCTATGCACGTTATCTAAAGGGGACTTTGTCATTGTCCTGGAATGTGAGATAGATATTTTTTTTCTGTTCCTGTATGTCTGGGATTTTAGCACGTAATTATTTTTTAATTTTTTTAATTATTATTATTAAGTCATTTATTTAAAGTAATTGCCCCAAAAAAGTAAGCAAGTTCTATAATACTGACCAAAGTGTGTTCAAGGTGCTAGGGACAGACAACATTTTTTTCAGGAATATCACAGACTTGGGTAATGTTTAATAAAAGATTATCTAATCGCACAAGGTACAGTGAGCTAGAACTGGCGATGGAGATATTTTGAGAAAACGTCCACCAAAAGGAGACGAAAAACATGCAAACAGTAGGAGTTCACAGGAAGCACTGTGGCCTGCAGCTAATTCAGCAGGAAAAAACACAACACGGGATGCAGTTAGTGCTCGGTGGTTCAAAGGTATAAATCTCTACAAGACCGTTAGCCATTAAAACAAGACTTTCACTTTCACCACTCAACTGCTCGTGACAGGTAGAATAAATCATGCAGAACACAGGCTGAACTTGAAGATCGTATCTTCAAGACCCTGTTCGACTTTTGAACTCCAAAGAGCTTTCAGATTCGTCATATCACATTTACGCAACAAAGGTGGTCTTCCAGACAGGACTTTCAATCCCAGTTTTTAAATCACTCACGGTCCAAGGTGCATCCAATTGTATAACAAAGCACATCTGAGGCGTTCAATCTCCATTTCTAGATTGCATGAATTATTAAAAAATTATGATATATGGATAGCCAAATGCCTCCAGAAACAGGACATTTTTATAAAATGGGAAAGTACTTAATTATATAAATTTTTAATGGTCTAATCTTTAAAAGCCTGTTCAACCATCCCATGCGCCAAGACAGGTATGAAACAACACGTAGCGATTTTAATTTCATTATGCCAATTCGATTGAAACTTTGATTTGATATCACTTTGGTTTAATTTGACCAAGATGACATCAACCACAGATCGCACATTTTAACCACTGTTGTTATTAAGGGCTGCTTTCGAAGTCATCAGTATAGAAAGAGAGCAAAGGTTGAGGCTGTGAACGGATTACGGACCTTACCACCAAACTTTGTTTGAGCTTGCAAACGCGATTGCTTTTGACGCAGTCTCCTATTCTCATTGGCTGACAAGGCCCTTGAAAATTCCCCTTGAACGGACAGCGTGGCTTGATTTAGGTAGGGGAGGGGGGCTTGCACGTGCAATGGCTGATGGGAGTTTATGTCTCCGGAGCGGTCCGCCCCCTCGTATTGGAGGCATAAATCTGACGGACGTACCGACAGGGGTTTGGGACCCATAAATCGGCGAGCTGTCAGGCAGGGGAAACCTTGTCAGCATTCCGCGTGGCAGACGCATCAGTCCCCCCCCATCTTGACATTCAGACAGTCGCCAACCGCGATAAAACAATGCTCCTTTTCTCTGCGAAAGGAAGGGCAGTCCAATCTTCCCTGAGAGCAAGAAAGGGACATTGGAATATACAGTATAATGAAAACTCTCTAACAGCCCCCAGAGCAGGGTTAGGCCCATTAGGCCCGCTCTTTATTGCAAAACCTATCGGCTTGCTTTTATCTGACCAGAGACTGGAGACTCCCCTTTTGCGCTCACTAATCTACTGAAGTAACCACAACACTGGGACGTCCAATCACAGCTGACTGTACTTCCTCTCCAAACATCCGCAGACATTTTAGGGCTGGGTACGGGCAGGTGCCTCACGATACACGTGAATTTTGAAAACGTTCTTAAAACCACGTTCAGGTAACATTGAGGAAAGCATCATTGAGTACAACTGTCGTTTAATGTGAACAGAAACAAAACATAAAGAAACCATATGTAAGCCGAGAACAAGAACAAATACACAAAAGCCTTTGAAGTTAAATGAGTGCCCACGCAGTACATTATAAAAAAAAAGAATGAACAAATGTTTGGTTTTAGTTTTCACGCTTGAACATTTGCAAAACAGCACCTCATCATCGGTAATACAAATGCGCATGTTGCATGGAAGATAATACACACATTGATATGGAAATCACCATTGATATGTGGATTTACATTTATATTTGAGCATTTTAGGCATGCTCTCGCCCAGAGCGACTTTTTTACATGCAATCCATTTATACAGCTGGGTATTTTACTGATGTAATTCAAGTTAAGTACCTTGCTCAAGGGCACAACTATAATGTATAAACCTATAATCCTGGGAGTCACAAGACCAGCTCCCTAATCAATACGCTACCCTCCTGCCCGTAAAAATGTTTGCGTCCGGGACAGAACAACTTCAACATTTTAAAGTTTGTCTTCTGTGAAGGGGGGGGGGGGTTTGGAGGTTCAGATTTATATCAATTCAGGTATGTGTTCAAGGGTGCAATAGCAGTGCCCTATCTGGGGATCGAAACCACAAACTAATAGCTGCGAGACCAGTTTCTTTACCACTATGCTACACTGCTGCACACATAGATCATCGAGAGTTATGTTGCTGATATTAAAAAAAGATATACTGCCGTTTAAATATCTTTAGCACAGCCCTACCACATTGTATTACATCTAGACCAGGGATTTCAAACTCAAATCCTGGAGAGCCGCTGTGTCTGCTGGTTTTTGATGTGCTCCTGCACTTAAGTGCTTCATTTAAGTCAATGATTGGCTAAAGAGTCTGCACACCTTGTTTCCAAGGCCTCAATTGGCTGCTGATTGAACGGAAATCACTAAAACCAGCAGGGGCTGAGGCCCTCCAGGACTGGTGTTCAAGACATCTGATCTAGACACACTCATCCCATTTGCAGATTCTACTTCAATATTGTGAAATATTGTTCACATGCTCTAACAAGAACTTAATTCTTGAGTGGTTTTTGGAGGAAAGAACAACTGCTCTGCATCTTCCATATTGTCTTCCCCCTCTACTGCAGGCAATGTGTTCCTCCCCCTCCTTACCGATACCGTGATGATGAGTGAATCATTATCAGAGATCTCGGGCAGAGGTCAGCTGCGTTGTAATAGCCCATATGCATTGCAGCCAAATTTGTAGCCTACCGAATCAACGCACCTCAGGCCATTTACCCGTCGGACACACACCGACGACACTGCTCCCATTTTACCCACTTCTAGGCTATATTATTGCGTGGATTTCATTTTCAGTGAATTTCATTTTCGCAATTTTGTACGTTTATCCTGCTCGGCGTATTTCAAAGGTTATTATCATCATGAAAATAAAGAATTGGTTTCTCTACGAATGCGTCACTAAACCTAACCCTCCTCTGCTGTTGGCAATGTGTCCCTTCCCCTCCTCGGTCTTTGCAGAGAGGGTCAGGTCACTCTCCCCCTGGCCTCTCAGAGGTGCACTGATCAGTTTGTCTCTGCCAGAACAGCAGACTGACTCGCCACCTCCCGTCACCCATGGCCTTCAGTCTGGTGCAGCTGGACAAAGGCGACGAGAATCAACTTAAATGAGCACTTTTTGGATTTGGATTCGTTTGTTTACTCGTTTTGTTTACTCGTTTACTTGTTTATTCATTTGTTCGTCACTTTGACGGTTAGCAAAAGGACGCAATTTTTTGCTCAATATTGTTTGCAACTGTGAATGATTTTATTAGATATGCTTTCATTTCATTTGTACTTGTCCTATTCTGGTCACTTAGCTACACGTTGTGTAGGACACCCTTAACGGAGCGGTTCGTCAACTGAAAAAATAAGAAACAATAACTAATATGGTGACATGCCCCGCACAATATGAATGCGCTGCAATAAACGTCTGTTCCCGCCCATTCATTAATGATTGATAGCCGCGACAGTTCAGCAGATAGCTGAATAAACCCACCAAAGACGAGAACTTATAGTATTAAGATCTCTGCAACAATACATCATTATAATACACCTGAAACGAATACAACACAAACCCTAATTTGTTTCTAGGAAATAGTTACACGTACCTACAGTTTACATTCAATATATCCAACATATAATTGCTGCTTTGACCACTTTTCTTTTGCTTTGCTTGGGTTTTAAGTGAGCCATTAAGGAAAAGGCAAGTGATTTATTCGCTGGCATTGTCGTCTGCAAGATCGACTTTTGGGGAGTACAATTATTGCAAAACCGAATGAAAGAATCAATCAATCAACCAACCGATGAAAAAAAACTTGGCACAGCGTAGAACAATCTCCTGCTGCAAAAGAGGCTGCTTCGTAGTGTAGGCTACGGCTAAAAATAGCAAACATTTGAAACAAGTCATACTCCAGACAAGAAATGGCCAGCAGCCACCACAAGCAGAAGCCCCAACGCCAGACTTCAAAGCACCTTACCAGTCCTCGGAAATCATATTACCCATTAAAAGGCTGATTTAAAATGATGAGTTGCTGGAACAATGTTCCAGACGGCATTATCGTGACTGCTTCGCCTTTTGGCCTCAAACGCGAGGGGCTGCTTGCTAGGCTGGCCTCACGGCAAATCCCATCTCCGTGCGCAACAAAAAAAAATGTATTTCCCCCTTTCCTCTCGATAGGAACCGCGGGATAGCTTGCTGCAAGAAAGCTGCCACCGTTCAAACACACTCTGTGGATTCTTACAGGTCCCTGATTAATAATGCTACTGCCCTTATATTTCTCTTGCATTCGCTTGTAGCCATTATGATTTTAATTGGTAGAAGCAGACAGCACTCTGACGGCGCAATAGAGGACAAATTGAGCCGTACCTGTGAGACGGCGATGCGAAGAAATGGTAATGAAAACTATGTTGGAGCAGCCACAAGGCAGCTTTGGACCACGTAGGCAGATGTGGGTAATGTCGGAGAATCCCCGAGGGAGAAAGCACAGTGTTTCTGGAAAAAAAGGCCCTCTTTAATAAAACTACTGAACTGCTGAATAAAACTTACTGCTTATTGTATAAATGTGGGGGAAAACAGAAGAACGAGGAGGAAAAAAAAAAAGTTTTGCCTCGTCATTTATCTCCAAACATGTCCTCCCACCATTATGCCACGGGCCTTACATACACAGGCAAAATAAAGACACAGTTGAACAATAAAAATGTTCCATTAAAGAGGAAAGGCTTTATTAAAACCCGTCACAATCTATTCAAAACCCGGGAAAGCGAGGTCCGCGAGGCATCGTGCATCGTCCTGCAACGTCAAAATCAGCCCAAGAGAAATGATGAAGCACTAATGACGTGGGGTAAAAAACTAGCCTTGCAGAGGTTAGGCTAAAACACCGCGGTGAAAAATAAAATAAGGCTCCTCTTGCCTTTTCGCTTTGTTTGTAGCGAGGACTTGATGTAACAGAAAAAAATATTTTCCCGTGTCTCCAAGATTATATAACACTACGGCGAATAGAACTAAAAGGGTCTGTGCATTATATGAATATTTAAGTGAATATTTAACAGAGCAACTTACAATTTCAAGTCTTACACATGGTTAAGCACTACCCCCCATGCACAAATTTGGAATTGCCGTTCGCGCCTCGAGTCGCCGGCGTGCCGCCCACGCAAAAAGCACTGCCGCCACACGGCGTGCTTTAATTTGACTATTTTACACGCTACAGGCGAAAGAGTACTACAGGAGAGATAGCGCCAATCAGCGGGGTGTCCGTCGCTGATGACAGCTCATAGCTATTGGCTGACTGGCATGTTACTGGGAGGGACCAATTCAATCGTAACCCGGGGTACCCTAGAAAACATGAACCCGGAATACTCAAGGACAATCTCCAGTGCTGCTGACTGTTTTTATAGCCCATATAATGATAAGCCCGATATATCATGCAACACGTGAAGTTGGATTTTAGTACAAATAAAGTGCTCTGCTTAATGGATATGACGGCTGTCTCCCAAATTGTTATATTATGAGTATTATTAGGACAATTATGATGGTGATTATAATTATGATTTTTCTTATAATCTCCATATTGTATTTAATCCCCAATCTGCAAGGCCAAATTGTAAAGGCAGTCGCATCCTATTGCAGCGATGTTCTCCATCGGGTTTCGCCGCGCAGTCTGCTGCCTCGTTCCGCTCTGAATTCCTCCCACCCACACGGCGCATTACCCTGATAGCTGTGAAACAAGAGCCCGGGCTCACCAGATGCTTCAGGGTTAGCTAGGTTATTTAGGAGGAGGCCAGTCCCCGCTCTTCACATCGGCTCTGCGACTGTGCCCGACGGCAACTCTTAATTAAATAAGCAAACTCATTAAGCAGGCAAGACTAATCTCCGTCTAATCTCACAGTATATAAAGAGGCCTGCAAAATTCAAAACGTGGCTGACGTAAATAAATAAAAAATAAAAAAGTAATTAAAAAATAATTAAAAAAATAAGCCTAACATTTAAAATTCAAGGTCTGTCAAGATGGACAGGACTGAGCTGTGGTAAAATAAATAAGTGTAACAAAAGAGGTAGTGCTTTTTTTTTGTTGCAATAAAAATGAAGTCAGGGGAAATATCCGGCACTGGTTTCTCTTTCTGTGTCAGGGTGATTATGTCTTTTTTTTCTTTTTTTTATTCAACCTTTGCACATGCCTACCTGAAGGCCTTGAAAGTCAACCTCAAAACCCCTGGCACTGAAGACGTTCTGCCATCCACTGACTAACAGAATCTGTCCAAAATGTCAGTACATTCATATGTTCTCATCGCTACCAAATCCGCATTTCCCCCCCCCCAATCAAAATGGGTGACCGCTTCATTTATGTTTTCCTCATAAATATTTTATAGAGGGAAGGCTGACCTTTGATTAAAGTTCATTTTAATTACGATGAAGTTTTTCTTCCCCCTTCAGATGTTCTTTCCAAAGATTTGCACATGACACTGGAGGTAGCGGCAGAAAGGCTCGAGTCTGGCTGAGTGATTAACAAGCGTGGCCAGATGCCAAGGAGAACTTTAAACGGGCGTTAAGGAATCGTTCGGGTTTCTAATTAGCCGCCACTCGTAAAAGCTTTGTGATAAAACTTTACAAACATGCAGATGTGGGAGGACTCAAAATTCAGCTCCCAAAGGAATTCATTAAAATGCACTTCCATTAAGAGCAATATAATAACAATAATAAGAAAAATCCGACTGCCTACTGCAGCGTAATGTCAAAACATTCCCAAATGTGACGGGTTTCGTCAGGAAGACATACTTTAAAAACACGGCAAACTTAAGCATATTAATATGCTCAGCTAGATCTATGGGCCACTGTGAAATTAATGAAGCAAGCTACACTTTAACAACTCAAGAAAGCCACCTACATGCTCCCTGTACTCCCTAGACTAAAATAAGTTGTTTTGGAATAATAAATCACATGTGCACATGTAAATACAAAACCAGAGAAAACATTTACATAAAAAAACATAAAATACATAAAATACAAATAGTAGATCAAAAAAACAGAAAAAAAACCGAACAAAACACAAGGGAACAAAATAAAATCCTTTTGGTGAACAACAGAACTGAGCAATCCTAAGAGCTAACTACACTGCTACAAACACGCAATTAACAGTATAAACTTAGAAATTGTATTCACATTCCGTTTGTACTGCCTGCGAGTATTTGTGTTTGGAAGAGAGGAAAATAACAGGAAACATCATTGCAACTCTTTAAAATGTTGCAGTAAAGTTGTGGTGAATAACTAATTGTGGCAGCAAAGTTTCACTTTTCTTTCTTTAAGTACACTCAAACAACAATTTTTACGTATTCTGTAGTGTCGGAGAACACACATATAGGCTACGTTTTTAACGTGAAATGATCTAACGATGCATACTACTATAAAAATCACAGCAGCACAACGTTGACGCAACTTTACACAACCTGAGAAATATTTTATTTGTCTAGCAAGGAGTATAGCATCCCAGCATGCTGTCGTCCCGTCAAAATGAGCAGTTTTTACAAGGAGAAAAGATGGATGATCTGATTGGATGGTCCAAACCTTGCCACACCTACAGGTAATATAATCGGTTAAACCTTACTGTTTTTACTGGTAACAGTGCTAAACAGTAAATAGCGCTAACAGTGCTACCTTGCACTTGTGGTTTCCTTGCCATACAAATTGAGAAACAGAACATGCCCTACTTGCAGTTATGGTGCTTTATAGCCTTAGGATCAACCATACAGTTTGCACTGGAAAAACAGAGCCCGCAATCTCCATTATCTGCTCTACATTTTACGGCCTTCATTATCCATAGTTTCCATTACCTAATCTCCACTATCCATCAGCTCCTAAAAATTGTCTGTCAGCATTACCTCTGCCTCACCCCCCGTTCTCTCATTTTTATTCTTTCCACAGCTCGTTTAAGGATTAAAAATGACTTCCATCCTGTATTTTTGCAAAACCCTCGTCTTTTCCTCCTCCGATAACCCTTCCACGGTTGCACAGGAAGTGAGTCTGAGTCTACTTTAACGTGTCTGATATCTATTAGTGCAACTGTATATTGCAAATTTGTTTGATATTCCATTTCATTTTCCGTAATTATCTCATTTCATTCTACGTGACTGAAGAGGGAAGCCTGCTAATTGAAGCAATGATAACGACGACAGCAACAAACACAGAATTACCGTGACTCAACCAGTTCATTGCTACAGCGATTGATCGGGTCTAGCAGAATTGAGGGGAAAACAAAGGGGTTTGTCAGGGAGGTAGGAGGGTGGGGGGGGGCTTGAGTGACGCTGGATACTACAAGATCTTGCTAACTACATCCTACTCTACCCTTAACTGTGCTCAGACACCATTGTGCAGACTGTGGACATCGACAATCACACCTGCCAGGAAGACGGTACTAACGACAGGACGTAAAACAGCTACGCGTTTGAGAGACTTTCATCTTCTTAGATGGGATGTGAACATCGGTGACCCCGGCACACGGTTTCATAATCCTGCTCGTTAAAACGAATCCTTTCGTTTTATTTATTTTTATTTTTTTCTATCACATTTGATTTGGATCTTAGGGACAAATCATTGACAAGGTATCGGACACAATTTGCGCTTCCATCATCTAAAATGAGGAGTTCCAGTCTAAAAGGCATTAACGTAAAGATAAAATAGAGATATATTCCCAGCTAGTGATCATCCATCTCTTAATTTTGCTTCACGTGTGTACACACGAGCATGTGCATTAACTCCGTTTCTGTGTAGGTGTCTGTATGTATGTATAAAGGTGTGAGTGTGTACATGTTTGTGAATGTGTGTACGTGTGCATGTGTGTGTATGTACGTATAAATGAGGGTGTGTGAGTGCTTGAGTGTGTACATGTTTGTGCATGTGTGTCTGTGTATACATGTACTCGCATGTGTGTGTGTGCGTGTGTTGGTGTAGTGCGAGGCGGTATGTGTACATGCATGGGTGTGAGTGTGTACATGTTTGTGAATGTGTGTACGTGTGTGTGTGGCTGACCACGTGGCTCTCACCTCTGAATGTGTGTGCGTGTGTGTGTGTGTGTGTGTATGCGGTTGACCGTGTGGCTCTCACCTCTGAATGTATGTACGTGTGCGTGTGTGTGTGTGCGGCTGACCATGTGGCTCTCACCTCTGAATGTGTGTACGTGTGTGTGTATGTGTATGCGGTTGACCGTGTGGCTCTCACCTCTGAATGTATGTACGTGTACGTGTGCGTGTGTGTGGCTGACCATGTGGCTCTCACCTCTGAATGTGTGTACGTGTGTGTGTGTGTGTATGCGGTTGACCGTGTGGCTCTCACCTCTGAATGTGTGTACGTGTGTGTGTGTGTGTGTGTATGCGGTTGACCGTGTGGCTCTCACCTCTGAATGTGTGTACGTGTATGTGCGCGCGGCTGACCGTGTGGCTCTCACCTCTGAATGTGTGTACGTGTGTGTGTGTGTGTGTATGCGGTTGACCGTGTGGCTCTCACCTCTGAATGTGTGTACGTGTGTGTGTGTGTGTGTGTGTGTGCGGCTGACCGTGTGGCTCTCACCTCTGAATGTGTGTACGTGTGCGCGGCTGACCGTGTGGCTCTCACCTCTGAATGTGTGTACGTGTGTGTGTGTGTGTGTGTGTATGCGGTTGACCGTGTGGCTCTCACCTCTGAATGTGTGTACGTGTATGTGCGCGCGGTTGACCGTGTGGCTCTCACCTCTGAATGTGTGTACGTGTGTGTGTGTGTGTGTGTGTGTGTATGCGGTTGACTGTGTGGCTCTCACCTCTGAATGTGTGTACGTGTATGTGCGCGCGGCTGACCGTGTGGCTCTCACCTCTGAATGTGTGTACGTGTGTGTGTGTGTGTGTGTGTATGCGGTTGACCGTGTGGCTCTCACCTCTGAATGTGTGTACGTGTGTGTGTGTGTATGCGGTTGACCGTGTGGCTCTCACCTCTGAATGTGTGTACGTGTGTGTGTGTGTGTGTGTGTGTGTGTGTGTGTGTGTATGCGGTTGACCGTGTGGCTCTCACCTCTGAATGTGTGTACGTGTGTGTGTGTGTGTGTGTGTGTGTATGCGGTTGACCGTGTGGCTCTCACCTCTGAATGTGTGTACGTGTGTGTGTGTGTGTGTGTGTGTATGCGGTTGACCGTGTGGCTCTCACCTCTGAATGTGTGTACGTGTGTGTGTGTGTGTGTGTGTGTGTATGCGGTTGACCGTGTGGCTCTCACCTCTGAATGTGTGTACGTGTGTGTGTGTGTGTGTGTGTGTATGCGGTTGACCGTGTGGCTCTCACCTCTGAATGTGTGTACGTGTGTGTGTGTGTGTGTGTGTGTGTGTGTGTGTGCGGCTGACCGTGTGGCTCTCACCTCCTTGTCCATGCTCTCCAGGTCCTCCTTGCACAGGGTGTAGAGCGGCATGGACTCCGACATGCTGGGCTGTCGTTTCCTGCGCGAAGGGCCGGCCTGTTCCTCATCCCGACTAGAGCCTGGGGTCTCCTCCTGCTGTTGCACTACCCTACACGTACGCACACACACACACACACACACACACACACACACACACACACACACACACACACACACACACACATATACACACACACACACACACACACAGAAACATGGAGATTAACCTCTGCCTTCATTTTACCCCAGAGACAGACCACATTTACAAACACAATACTGGGAACAGCCAATGCGCTGCCTATCAAGACAAGGAATTGGCAGAATACAAGTTTCACAAATCAATAAAAAAGATCATTTCATCAATAGCCAGCACTAGTTGCTTACTGAAGTCAGCACAGTGCAGAGCCAGCAACTGCTTGTATATGGTGCCTATTTAAAGCAGATGATATGTAAGCAGCTACAAGCACATTTTGCTGAGAATCTTTGGTTGCCCAGGGAACTTGTCTAACTTTTTATTTCTCCATTTTTGCTCCTGCTACCATCTGGCCTGATAAAAGAAAGTCAAGGACAGACATTCTATGATGCCATTAAAACTACTAAATAAATAAATAAATAAATAAAAGACAGATGCGATCCACTATATTTTCAGCTTTTAATCTTGGATAGCATGCACTCTCAGAACCGGAGAGAGGGGTTTCTGGGGAGGGGAGGGGGTCATTAGTGCGTATGTCTGGGGCATAAAACTGGGAAATACAAGAGGCAGGAGAACAATTCACAAAACAACTCCCAAAAATGTACTTATAAAAAAGAAAAAGAAAAAAAAAAGCCTCTTACTCTCTTGTAAAAAAGACATTGCACAATTCTAATTACACAACTATTATTATGATTTCTATTGCATTCATAATGGACAGTGAGAATAAGGTATGGCTGTACATCACTTTGCTCATTTCTGAACCATTTTGCTCGCATCTGACTTTTCATTGAAGAGTCAGATTCTGTTCCATCACATCCCGTTATGGAAATGTTCCTTATGGCAGCAAACACCCACTAAAGCCTGAACGCTGTGTGCTCTGTAAAAGGGCAGCCTTTAACTCTGACCAATCATGGCGGGAGCTGTGCCATCTCACTGCCTGCTTTCAGGGCTTTCTAATGGAAACTGGAGTGTCCGTAGAACCAAAATGAGGGAGAAATAAAACCTCAGGATCGGATCGTCCGGACGCCTCCTCTGAAAACACACCGCGCTATCAACAGTGAGGTTTTGCGATGGGTGAGGTTGGGCGAATCAGACCCAAGAAAGGACTCAAAAAACAATGCACCAAAATGAAGCAAGCAAGTAAGAGGGTCCTCTGAGCACCCAGTAGGGGGGTTCAGATCCGGCTCAGTGGACAATGACCAAAAATGCGGGATTCATCTTTGTGTGCTTCCTACAATGACCCGAAAGAATACGCCATGGCCTATCGGTGAACCTAGGGGCCGCTTGTGGACCCGAATAAAACTTTTGCTTGACTTTTAAAAACAGATGCATAGGTCTGAAGTTCAGAACTCAGGCAAGCACTCATTTCTCTGATGTCTGTGAATCTTTCCAGTCGCGTCGGCATATTGTGCAAGCGTACGCCATTACCGCCGGAAACGAGGCAAAATACTTCCCTCGCAGAGAGACGGCAACCCTGTTGGGCCTGACAAAATCCTGACAGCGCACAGGCACACAAGTAAACACATGGGGTTGAAGGGGATTCATTTCAGCTTGGGTTTCAACCCCTGGAGTTCAGGAGCTCTTCCTGTGGCTGATCCGAGATCAGTTCTGCTTGGCATCCCTTACAACATGCAGGGTACATTTCGACTGCCCAATGCAATACTCTTCATGGACCTTCAGGACCAAACTTATGAGACTTCATGGACCTCGTATAAGAATGATCTTATAAAGGACTTGCAGGAAAAACATTTTTTTTGTGTGCAAATCCTGCCCTCATAGTGTAACCAGAACAGGAGAACATGAAAAACTTCAAAACGGAAAATGTAGAAGTAACTGAACTTGCAATAATTGTATTTCGTTTTCATGGGGCACGTATAGCTACTGGCATGTTCGCTCTAAACGCATCATCTGACATGATACCAAACTTCAAGAACTGTGCAAAACCAGAGTGTTTTCACAACCTTGACAAGCACGCTCAAGTGCAGGCCCTGCAGACCCTTGGGAACAGCGTGGGAAATCAGCACCCGCCAAACGCGGGTAGATTTCAGAATTGTCGGGTGAATGTATCAAACCTACCCGCCACAGTGGCGTGTAGCAATGGGGATACAAAAAAAATAAAAACCTTCAGGGGCCGAATTCACAACACATTTTATCTTACCGTTATGAAAAATCCTATTTAACAGTTTCATCTTAAAATCTATTCACAAAGCTGCTGAGACCAACTTTTACTAAGAAATGGGGGGATAACTCTTAAGCTAAGAGAAAGGGCGGGGTTGACCTCGCTATGGATGACGTCATGTTTCATGAACACGCTTACTTAGGCTATAGAATAAGGATAAATTTGACTATTTTTTTTTGGAGTTGGCGAACATGGAACAGGAAAACGTATGAACTGAAATATTCCCAGTTCGTCTGCACTGCATTGCTGCATTTTACCTGTGGCCAAGTAGCCTAGCCTAGCGTAGATTTGGCAAAACCTTGATCTCATTGCGTTGTGACTGCATCACTGACTAGCTCTATAGGCTACGTTCACTCTGCAGGTAAAAAGTGGCCCAGATCCGATTTTTTCTGCAAATGTGACAGATCAGATTTTTTTTTATGGAAGTGTGAACAGCAAAAATCACATTGAATCTATCATTTCTAATTCTGATTTGGGCCACTTTTGAATGTGGTATTAGATTCCGATACAGATCTGATTGTGTCAAAGCGACCTCAGTCGGAACAGTCAGATCGGAATTCATGTGACTTTTTACGTAAGTTTTGATGTAGCAGGGCATTAGAACGTAGCGCACGGGCTAGTTAACTAACTATTGTACAGAGTAGGTGCGCAGTGATGTTAGGCTATAGATAACGTTACACAGCAGGCCTAGCCTAAGACAAGATGAACAGATGTGTCGTGTGATAGCTTTTTTTACATTGTGTATTTTAACACGGCTGGAATGCTGTATTGACCAATCTGCATCCCCGAACTATCCGTTTTATAAATGTTATATCGACCGGTCTCACTAGCCAAACGGCCGAGCGTTCCATTTTCTTAACTCGCCCGTTTCTTAGCTCTCCCATTCCTGGCTCCGATCTCGCATTCACGAGTCCCTCTGCACAGAAGTAGCAGCCATGGCAGCACAAAAAGCTAGTTAAAGACCGTCCCCACCCCCCCCCCCAGAAGCTGTGACTTTGATGACTTCCTTTTAGTTGTTTATTTTTGCAGGCTGTGTGACAGGTGCGATGTGGTTTGTTTTTGTTCATTTGCGCATGCGGGTCACTTCTCCACCCCATATTAATCTTGTCGGTTACTGCCCTTCCATTTCTTTTCATAAATTCAGCCAAGTTCTGCAATGCTTGCACATGGAGGTGTACAGCAACACACTATTAAGCATTATTCCACAAAATGTCTGTGTGTAATGAAGAAAAAAATTTATATTGAAATATAAATTTTAAAAAGATAACAGAAGAAAGCAAAACATCAGCTCTATAAGCATTCAGTGAAGGTTCTCAAAACTTCTGTGTGAGACTGAAATCGTTATACCAGTGCACAAACAAGGAAAGTGTGCGTAGAATCATCAGTTTGATGTCTAAATCACCCACTTTCTGTAATGGCGCATAAACCCAATTTACAGAAATGTAACGCCTCCCTACTGCCCCCAGGGTTAAGCAAATATCATGACATGTAATGCCTACTACTGAAGTAGGGGCCCTGTCTAAAAGTGTGGTCTGCCCCTTCCTGTAGTACTTACTTAACTAAAAATCTTCCGTAATGGCACATGTCTAATTTGGTTTATGCAATGCAGTAAAATGGCTGTGTACCCGAGCCTGAATGATGCTGCAGTGGGCTACGATTGCAACAGTTAATTATAAGACATATATTAAGCTGACATATTTGGTTCAGAGCTGAAATTTATTAACCCGCCAGCGATGGTTGAAACGGTCTCAAAGTACCACGGAACCTTGTGCACTGAGAATGCCTTTCTACAGCAAAATGAGAACCATCAGTCACAGATGTTAGCCCTTCATTAGCCTAGCCGCCCAATGTCACCCATTACCACAGATTTCTCTGTCACCGGCGGGAGTCTTGAATTATAGGTTCTGCAGCCAACTCATTATTGCACCCGTCTGGTACATAGCCGAGATCATTTTAAAATCAGAATCTTATACCTTCAGTTTGAATTTCAACATTAATCTGGAAACCGTTATTGCAGTTTAACTCGAGTTCAGAAGCTCCCATCTCGTGTTCCTCTGCATTACAGAATTCACTTTTGAGATCACATTTTAAAAAAACGGATGCAAATGATATGCCTGGAATTGTCCTCATAAAAGAACTTTAATTTCTCTGATGCATATTAATCATCGCCACAGAAGAGTATCAGTGTCAAGACGTTTCTTTTTCACAGCGTGGCTGAATGAGGCCATCATCAGTAACAAGGAAAAAGTCTCCCTTGCAAAGAGACAGCTATCCTACTGCGCCTAATAAAATCCTGACAGCACACATAAATGCACATAAACAGGGCGTGGGGATTTTCCAACAGGGAAGTAAAGTGTATGTGACTTCAAGGCAAGGATCGGTTATAAAAAAGGCTTTGAGAAGTTATTCACATCGTGTGAACATCAGAACATTCACGACTAACATGACAAATACCAGCCGCGCACAATCCTTTAAATATGCAAATCCCCCGCCAGCCGGGTGGCTCATTCCGTTAAGGCGCCATGCTGTGGTGCATGGATGAGCCTCGCGGCCTCGGATCGAATCCGGACCGTGCCAGGGCCCGGGGTATGGGAGGGTTCAGACAGACAGGGGTTCTGCGTTTCATCGCTCTTGGGCGACCCCCGCTGGGCGAAAGGGCGCTCGGGCCAAAGAAACTGCAAGCCAAAGCCGCATATGAAAGGTCCCTCCCTCGACCTTAGCTGCGGTCTGCGACGCAAAAACAAGTAGCTGTTGACACCACGTGTTTCGGAGGAAAACCGTGGATGTCCCAGCTCTCCTGTTCACACAAGGAACACGGCTGCGGTTGCAGAGTTACACAGATTGGCGTAGGAATATGACAGCCCCGTCTCGGACAGCATGGTCCAGAATGTTCAGAGGGGGGGGGAAGGCCTCTGGTACCTTTGCCAGGTACTATGCCACTCCCTTCCTGTGTGTGCTGGACCTGACTATACCATATAGTTGGGACCGCCCATATGTATATCGAGCCCTGAGGGACTTTGCTTTTGGGGCGGGATTGCCCAGGGCCGGGCTGACCTCGTGGAGCTATAAAATAACCATGGCCTATTCACATGTGTCTCCCCACCAGGTCATTCATGTACAAGCGGCACCTGGCCCTGACCGAGCGCTGCCCCTGGCCCTGACCGAGCGCTGCCCCTGGCCCTGACCGAGCGCTGCCCCTGGCCCTGACCGAGCGCTGCACCTGGCCCTGACCGAGCGCTGCCCCTGGCCCTGACCGAGCGCTGCCCCTGGCCCTGACCGAGCGCTGCCCCTGACCCTGACCGAGCGCTGCCCCTGGCCCTGACCGAGCGCTGCCCCTGACCGAGCGCTGCCCCTGACCGAGCGCTGCCCCTGGCCCTGACCGAGCGCTGCCCCTGGCTCTGGCCGAGCGCTGCCCCTGGCCCTGACCGAGCGCTGCCCCTGGCCCTGACCGAGCGCTGCCCCTGGCCCTGACCGAGCGCTACCCCTGGCCCTGACCGAGCGCTGCCCCTGACCGAGCGCTGCCCCTGGCCCTGACCGAGCGCTGCCCCTGACCGAGCGCTGCCCCTGGCCCTGACCGAGCGCTGCCCCTGGCTCTGGCCGAGCGCTGCCCCTGGCCCTGACCGAGCGCTGCCCCTGGCCCTGACCGAGCGCTGCCCCTGGCCCTGACCGAGCGCTGCCCCTGACCGAGCGCTGCCCCTGGCCCTGACCGAGCGCTGCCCCTGGCTCTGGCCGAGCGCTGCCCCTGGCCCTGACCGAGCGCTGCCCCTGGCCCTGACCGAGCGCTGCCCCTGACCGAGCGCTGCCCCTGGCCCTGACCGAGCGCTGCCCCTGGCCCTGACCGAGCGCTGCCCCTGGCCCTGACCGAGCGCTGCCCCCACGGATGCACTGACTCAGAACATGTCTAGCATCTGTTCTGGGAGTGCTCCATGGCCAGACGGGTCTGGGGCCTTGTTGTTTCCTCTGTCTCCCATAACAGGTTGCTGCCGAGGTCCTCCCTGACTGCCGAGAGTGTCCTCTACGGTCCCAGAGGAGGCTGTAAAACAACTGAGCTCCAGCGTCAGTGGAGGATTGTTAACACCGTGAAGCAGGTCCTGTGAGAGGCGAGGAACATCAAGGTCTACCAAAAAACAACTGTAGGCCTGATCACTCTCAGGAGGAGGACTCAAAACCTCCTCCAAGACGGCGTTATGGTAAACTTTCAAAGAAACCAGCGACTGGCGAGAGAGAAATGGGGGGTGGACCATTGGAAGGAACTGATCATTTAGTCCACCCCCCCTCCAAACGGAAGAGTGAGAAGTCCAGAAGAACATTATACCCCACCCGACAATCCGGGAATTACTTAGTTTTTTCAGCGTCACTTTAATGTCCTTTGAATTACCCCTTTTTTTCTCTCCTTTTGGAGATCCTTTTTTTGTATGTGATATCAGTTAATGTGGTGTCTTGACTGTGTGTATTTTAAAGGGAAAAAATGAAAGCGTAAAGTGATGTTGCTGTGGATGTATGTGAATGTTTTTGTTTTTTTAAGAAAATGCTTTTATTGGAATAAATTTGAAAAACCAATAAAAGATACCCGTCTTGGACAGCAATAAAAAAAAAAAAAAATTATAATAATAAAAAAAATCTAATCCCCAACAATCAAAGACACTGTGGCCATTTTTCCTTTTCACAGAGATTAAATTAAAAATAGCTTGACAAACGCACCCAAAAAGACAAGGCGAGGAGATCCTTTCATGCATAAACAATACTGGGTACCTCTCTGTTCGTAGTGTTTGCTAACAAGACACAACTGCTTCTTGGCCATTTTTTTCTTCATCTCCCTCTTTTTTTAATTTCAGATTTTTCTGGCTTATTTATCTTTTGCCTGGACAGGAACGTACAGAAAACTAAAATTAAATATGCTAATCGTGCCCAAAGCTCTCTCACTGCTTGCAGTACTGCCTTTTGACAGTTTATTTAGAACCAAAGATTAATGTCAAGATACAGAAAAATCCAATTTGGTTAAAGTATGCAAACTATGCACAGAGCATGAAGGCGATAGCCGTGATGTTAGTTATTTATACAAACTGTGCCTCAGCGTTGTTTGAGCTGATGAAAAGTTCTGCAAATCTGTCAATACAATTTGGAGTTGTATACATACTTCTGAAACTGCAGGAGTTCAACACGGCTTAGCTTATGAGTCAACAAAGCCACATGACAAGCAATTCTATGTTCATTGCAGATATCATTAAGAATCAATGTGTCCTCTACTAAATTTCTGAACATGGCCTTGGTTTACATCTAAAACATTCAAAGCCTGTAAATAGGTTAGGTCAAATCACTTAATTTAAAAAGCTTTGTCTGATTCAAAAACATTAATATATAAAGATCTAGATATTAACTAATCTTTATGCCACACTCATTGCTAGATGTTCAATACTCATTGCTATGACCAATGACTAGATGTTCAAGATAGGGCTTGTCTGGTGAATGGAGAAACTTCTTAGCTGGGTTTGCTTTTTATACTACGTGGGAGTCGAGGCGCGGTGTGTCAGGCAGCTGTAGGTTGCGTCATACCTGAAGGATGACTGCTCCCCGTGCACGGACAGCGATAGGGGGGGTCCGGGGGCCTGAATGTAGGCCGGCTGACGCGATCCGGGGTGCGATCCCCGTCGGATCAGTTTCCCAGTTACGGGGTCGTACGTCCGCACCTCCGGAGCTGCTGGCGTTTTGGGGTGGATGGGCGTCGGGTGGAACAGCGGCGTCTGGAAGGCGCCATGGATGTCAGGAAACGTGGCCGGGCTGTTGCTCCTGGAAAGAGGGAGGAGCAATAGAGACTTGTTTTGATCACTGTGCTTTTTTGGGGAGCATAAAAGCTGTTCATTGGTTCAAACAAGTTGGTGACTGACATCTCACTACAGCTCCACCTATTATGGGATTCATGAAACCTCACTCTACCATCATTATAAGCATGTGATTACATTTACAGATGTTTAAAATAAAATAAACTGAATACTTAGCATGGTTTAGTTTACTTGCATTCATTGCATTTTTTATGGTGAAATTTAAATCTAAATAATCTAGTCACACAATATACCGTTTGAAAGTGTTAAAATGCACGATTCTATCTCTGTAAGCTTCTACCTCTATAATTTTACAATCCCAATGTTATAGCGACAACGGTTCCTTATTTTGTAACATGACACAAAACAGGCTCAATCAAAACGACGACTCCGTACATTCTGTGTGTTCCACGGAAATCCACAGATGAGACGAATAACGGTAAAGTTTTAGGCAAAAAAAGAAAGTAAACTTCCACTATGTTTGAGCTTCTCTTACTTTGTTTCAGTAACACTTAAAAGTAATTCTGACTCTTGGAAAACAAACTCCCAAGGATTACCTTACAGAAGAGACTAGGGTTATGCCTGTATTCAAAGGGGTTCAAGAACAGTAACCATTTTATTTTTGGGTGTTTTTATGTTTCCTCTTTAAGAGGAAAGAGGCTACCGTGCTCAGTGTGGTGTTTTGATGTAGTCGTCTCAAAGGGGAAAGAAGCTACTGTGTTCGCCGTTGCGTTTTGATGTAGTCCTCGTTAAGGTAAAAGAGGCTACCGTGCTCAGCGTTGCATTTTGATGAAGTTGTCTTTAAAGGGTAAGTACACCCTAGATCACTTTTTTTTAAAGCTGCAAACATGTCTGTATGCCTACGTTAATTTATGCAAATGACGATGGACACATCTCCTCCGCCCTCCACCCTTCTCTCTCACACAACCCACAAAGTATTTTTCTAAATTGTGTCGTAGGCGGAGACAGGCTGAGACAGTGGGTGCACTTACTCTTTAAGGTAAGAGGCTAATGCGCTCACCGTTGCGTTTTGATGTAGTCCTTTTTAGGGGGAAAGAGGCTACCATGCTCACCGTTGCGGTTTGATGTAGTCCTCTTTAAGGTAAAAGAGACTAATGCGCTCACCATTGCGTTTTGATGTAGTCCTCTTTAAAGGGAAAGAGGCTAATGCGCTCACCGTTGCGTTTTGATGTAGTCCTCTTTAAGGGGATAGAGCTGCTCCTCCACTTTCTCCCAGCGTTCCAAACAACCCCAGAGCCAGTCAGGGTTCACCACGTGCAGGTGTCTGCAGCCTTGGGCCTGCCGCACTTTCTCTGTGCCTGTACAAAGTGCAGGAGTGCCATCAGACACAGAGCACATGCTGTACACACATGCAGCATCTGACACAGATTGAAGTGCCTTAGAGACATCTTTGTAAAAAGAAAAATCACAGGAGCTATTGCTCCAGGGCTGCTACAGAAAAACAACATTGAAAAATAATGAGAAAAGACGACTGGAATAAGACAAAAGAAACATTTGAAATCCCAGCAGTGATAAAAATCATTCCTCAACTGATGAAAATGTGGTGGGCCCTGCATAACCTACAATTTTGGATGTCCAGTGCATAGATGGCAGAAATCAAACATTTATAGGGCTTCAACTTCTTTTGATTTGCCGTTTAACTAAATTTCTCGCCACATCTAGAAATTGGGCCTAAAAGTGGTTGGTTCAAATAAAAAAGCCGTACAAATATTATATTATAAACAAATATAATAAACTAAGGTTAAGTAAACAGGACAGTAAAATGCAAAGTAAAGGAATTAAACAACCAAGAGATAGCTTCCACTCCTGTGGTTCGGTTACAATGCATATAATTAGTTTTTGGAGTTGGTTTGAATGCTGTACGTTTTGCCCTCAGGCATAAAACTCAGCGGTCTCAATTTATGCTTTATTAACGGTTATCTCACACCAAGACTTTCGACTCCAACATGCCCTTTCTTATTCCCTAGCTTCCATTTCTGGCGCAATGCTCCTTCTCCCCATGTACTGACTGAACAGTGCCTTTTAAAGCCTTCTTATTTGGAAGCTGCAGCTACACAAGTCGACAGCGGAAAAACAAGCAGGCCTCGTTACTGGATAAATCCTGAACATGGTTCAACTGCCAATGCAAGAGCGTGCGAGGGCCTGCTGGCATGCCTGCCTTCAGAGGATGTCTTGTAAAGCTGTTGGGTTTGTTTTTTGTTTGTTTGGAAAGCAACAGCCCACTCAAGGTTTTCGCGATCAGAAGCGGTGATGGACGAGTCTGAGAGTGACGCCTTGCTCAGGTGTGTGCGGGCGTGGTACACTGACGGGGGCGGCTCCATGCGGCTGGAGTAACGCCTTGCTCAGGTGTGTGCGGGCGTGGTACACTGACGGGGGCGGCTCCATGCGGCTGGAGTAACGCCTTGCTCAGGTGTGTGTGGGCGTGGTACACTGACGGGTCGGTTTTTGAGTAACGCCTTGCTCAGGTGTGTGTGGGAGTGGTACACTGACGGGTCGGTTTTTGAGTAACGCCTTGCTCAGATGTGTGCGGGCGTGGTACACTGACGGGGGCGGCTCCATGCGGCTGGAGTAACGCCGCGCTCGTGTGTGCGGGCGTGGTACACTGACGGGGGTGGTTGTTGAGTAACGCCTTGCTCAGGTGTGTGTGGGAGTGGTACACTGACGGGCCGGTTTTTGAGTAACGCCTTGCTCAGGTGTGTGCGGGCGTGGTACACTGACGGGGGCGGTTGTTGAGTAACGCCTTGCTCAGGTGTGTGCGGGCGTGGTACACTGACGGGGCGGTTGTTGAGTAACGCCTTGCTCAGGTGTGTGTGGGAGTGGTACACTGACGGGGGCGGTTTTTGAGTAAAGCCTTGCTCAGGTGTGTGCGGGCGTGGTACACTGACGGGTCGGTTTTTGAGTAACGCCTTGCTCAGGTGTGTGCGGGCGTGGTACACTGACGGGGGCGGTTTTTGAGTAACGCCTTGCTCAGGTGTGTGCGGGCGTGGTACACTGACGGGGGCGGTTTTTGAGTAACGCCTTGCTCAGGTGTGTGCTGGCGTGGTACACTGACGGGGGCGGTTGTTGAGTAACGCCTTGCTCAGGTGTGTGCTGGCGTGGTACACTGACGGGGGCGGTTTTTGAGTAACGCCTTGCTCAGGTGTGTGTGGGCGTGGTACACTGACGGGGGCGGCTCCATGCGGCTGGATTTTCAGGAACAGGGAGTGTTTATTAGCCTGGCCGTTGCGTGACCCCTTTCACACAAATCCGCATGAGTCACAGTGATGTCTACTGTAAAACTCTTCCTCTTTCAACATTATGAATAAACAGGAAAGCAAAGTACAAATAAAGGACACAAATAAATATGTGGACTGGATGTGGCAATGGAACGTCACAGAATTAGCAGTAAATGAAAGACTCTACTGCCCCCTACCCCTCTTGACCTGGCCAGTGCTCACCAGCGGAAATATCGAAATATCAAAATCAAAAATATATAATAGTGCACTGCACCAACAAAAAGGAGCAAGTCTTGCCCCTCAGCAGGCAATGCACAGTTGTAAACACCGTACCCTGTTACAAAAAATCCATAGCACACAAAAAACTTTTAAACTAGAATCTCTTATTCCTTTAGAAAATTTTAAAGTTTTATACATGGATTTTCTTAATGTTGTATGTACTTGTTTCCTTTGATATATCTCTGTATGATGTTTGAATGCTGAATGTTAACGTGGCTGAATTGTACTTGTTTTTAAGTTTTTTATACATGTTTTATTCTTTGTTCGCAGGTCTCTCTTGTAAAAGAGATCTTGATCTCAATGAGACTACCTGTAAAAATAAAGGAAAATAATAAATATAAAGATCCCCTCCTAACGCCACCATCCCAGAGCCCACCACTTAAAAATGTATATGAATATTTACTGTAACTATAACAAATACTATGTAAGATAAATAATACAAGCTTGTAACTTGTGGAACTGTTATAGACACAGGACACTAGATCAAAAAGTACAAAATATGAACCTTCTGTTCACAACCACAAGGTCATGATTATACAGTACTTCAAATTATGTCAATTTTGCTTTATTCAATGTACACTGAATAAGTAAAATTGACATTTTACTGCATAATACCTCTAAACCTGCAATAACTGTTAAATCTGTTCTTTGCAGACATGCAGTACTGACAAATTTTGAACTTAAGCCTTTCATTTAGCCTTGATTCTGAAAATTACAGGAAATAAATCTGCTCCACTCCACCTTCCGGAATGTTCCGTTTGGACAGGCTCATCAGGGACCGACATGTCAGTTCCGAACGCCCTGGCACATTTCATACTGTAAAGACCAGCAGCCAATCCTCCATATTCACCAATCTTTGCTCAGTCGGAACCATTGGGCTGCTAAGTAGCCTTTTCGTTTACGCCCTCAGGCGATGAAGTAAACAAAATTACTTTATGAAAAAGAGACACCAGTACCCCCCATTGAGTTTTAAAACATTTCTCATTTTATGGGGATGAACCCGATCGATCGGCCAAGATCAGTATCGGCGGATTTCCCTTCCAGGTGACTCAATCGGCAGTCCATGAAATCACTGATACTCGTAACCAATTTTTAATGTGCTCGCTATAATCTAACGGCATGCCTTGTTTGCATAGGCCTACCTCAATCTTATAAGAGCAAAACGAAGAAAAATAAAAAAATAAAAAAAATCTCTACATGTAAACGTGATACTATCCCTTCCCACAATGCTGCTAGCTGAACAACATTTTTAGTTTAGCGTATCTGCTCCTAATCTCGCCAGAATGTGTGCATTTTCTTGAATTAAAAGCTGTTCAAATGTTCTGGAGCTTTGTTGTTACCGTTAGCTCAGAAATGCATCTTGTTGGACTGTTCATTTCACTTTTTAAAATTTTGAGTGGTTTTCTCAGTAAAACTATATAGTCCTTAAATGTTCTCCTTGCATTTATAAGTATAATAGGCTATAATATATATAAGCATTTTTAAGTATAATAATAATAATAATAATAAATTAAAAAAACAATCAGTATCGATCTATTAAAATAAGTAAATAATTTATCAGTATACCCCAAAAATCCTGATCGGAGCATCCCTGTCATTTTATTTTCTGCAATAAGGATTCAGCAGTTGTGCCCCTATCGTCCACCCATACCCACGCAAGGAGCACTGAAGCAGAAGCACATACTCCTCCGATACATTCAGTCGCTAGGCAGATCCAAACTTTGCTTCACTACTCTCCAGCACTGGTGCCTTCACTTCATAACAATCTGCTACCATTTGGCGCTCTGACAGAAAAGGTAAAAGAAACAACAAAGTACTTTCCCCGTTCTGGACCCAATTTGTCAGTGCCATGAAAAAAAGCATTTGGACTCGAATGTTTATCTCCGAGAATCAATGTGTGGATTATCTTCATCTCTGCTCGGCAACCACTCCCGCGTCTCATGACATACCCAATGTCCGGGGGGCGGTTTTATTGACCTATAAACCTTGATGGGGAAACAGGACGGGACCGTAAAACTTTGTAATCTCGCTTCACCTGCATCGAGCAAGATGGTCCCACGTCTACGGTCTACGGATGGCGCTTTGGAAAATACGGCTCGTATCAGACGGACGCCCAGTCTGCAGTCAGAGTGATGGCGAGCGGCCAAGGACCTCACCTTTTGGAGGCGCTCGATGAACGCGGCGAGGGAAACGGGGGCCCTGGTTACTCAGAGCCTGCAGGCTACCGCCCCGCCCTTTTTACAGAGCTCTTAAAGAGCTCCTCAGCAGTACACCTTCATGCTTTTCTCCACCACTTCAGGTGTACTTACTTGTGCTTTGCCTGATTCTCGAGAGCTCCGTCGGCGTGTCACTTAGCAGACTTCACAAGACCAGAAATAGCATCCGCAGCGACGGGCAGCGTTCGCAAATCAGCACCAAGCCATAACCTGCTACCCTGCGTTTCGTGCTCATTTGGTCGCGAGAAACGCGTGTCACTTCGGCTAGAATGGCTTCGTAAAAAGGCACAAAACACCTGCTCTTTTCCTCCATGGCGCTCACACAGAGCAAGAAACGAGACCTTTGTGAACATCTAATGACAAAGGTCAGAGAGAGAAAAAACATGAAACCAAAGGCTCAGTTGAGGGGGATTTTAAAGAAACAAGACAAATAGATCAATACCAAAGGCTAATTGGGAACCAGAGGTGATGAGATGAGACAAAAAAAACAAAACAAAAAAAAAAAATCAATGGTCACATTTCTGTTACAGGCAAAACACAGTGGTGTTCAATGAAGACAGCTTGCCCAATTCTAATCTCTTGGTGTAACCAGTGACTGAAAATCCACTTCAATCATTAGCATACCGAAACTCATTATGGTGAAAAACAACAATTAAATCCAAAATAAATGTGTTGAAGGCTATTCAAAATGAATGAAAAAGCTTCAGTATGAGTAACATACACTGTATTTGTACTGTATGGTACGAAATGCAATTGACTTCTAATCATTCAAGACAGTATACTGCTACAAAGAATTGAGTCTTTACAGTATATTAATTGTGGGACAGAAGACAGAAAGGACCCAAACAGGCCAAACTGACCTCGTGCTTCATTAGTAAACATTATTGATGTCACTCATTTCCATTTCTAGCAGTGAATAGTCACGAATAATAGTAACCCCAGTGACATGTCAAATTAATGATCCATTCATAAAACTGATGCGAGAGCAAATCATTTACTTGACTTACTTAGATTTAACCCACGGTTACATTTAATTATCCAAACATAATTTCTCTTATCACAGAGAAAATAAAAATACACTGACCCTGCCCATTTCCAACAGCGATATCACATTTGGTGTATTACACTGTGAACAATATTATCGTGTTCAAAGAGCTAGCCATGGCTGCTTTGTTTTTTCCCCCAATTTTGCAGAAGAACAAAAGGACGGTTGTCCTGATTCGATTTAAATGAGCTGGTTTTCCACATGGAGAGATAAGCATTTGAGACAAAATTCAAAGAATAATAAAAATACTGTAAAGAGCTGTAACGTTCATCGAAAGGTAAACCTCCTGGTGTTAATAATGGGAATAATGTCAGTCTGTGAGCATTTGCTCACTCTTGCTTGACGTACTACATTTTCATCTGGGAACATTACTGAGCCATTATGAAAATGTATCTGATGCGGTTTCTGGTTACCTCGGTCTGGTTATACAACTAACCAACAATAACCCCTTTGCCTGAAGATTTACCAAGATGTTTTTAATAATAAATTAAGAAATGTAGTGTTTTGGAGATCTCTGTGTGTGATACTACGTGCTCAAAAACGGAATTTGAAACCGAATTAAGCCAGAGATAACAAATACAATAGCACTAGTAAGCTGCGTTGACGTGAGGCAACTTATGGGGTCTTATTTTGGAACTGGATGCTAGCACACAGCACTCAGCACTGGCTAATTCTGTCACCAGACCATCTGTTGTCACCAGACTTTGGTGCGTCCTAATGATATTTACATTTATAAACTGAAATATAACAAGCATGCACTTCATACATTGCTTCTATCCGAGTACTCTGGACTGCTGCATTTCTCTCTGGATGACATCCAGCCTACACTTAGCAACACTTGTCAACAAGAAGCCTCTTTTAGCCTCGTCTTAAAGGTCAGCCAGACACTTGCATTTGCTTGTGTGCCTGTTGTCGTTTGGCAAAACCATTACTCTTAACACATATAGCCAAATGCAGTGGAACACGTGTCTTTATAAATATATTCTGCAAACGTCACCTTAACACCTTTTCTCTCTTACATGCCATATTACGTGGTCACTACACAAAATACCACTAGTATCCCAACTTTATAACTATATCTGAGTGGGAAATGTCTCCCTTTCTATTGTTCTGATTTTGTCTTATGAATTCCCCACGCAGCAAATCATTTTTTTAAGTGGATTTCACAATATTCACAGTTTGACAATAATAACTTGTCACCATTAAGGCAGTAAACAAAAGAAAAAGTACTAAATTGTTAAGCGTGACAGCAAGTGGGAAAACCTGACAATAAGCTTCATGAATATCACATTAATTATGTTCGTGACAATAAGGACTTAAAAGATCAGGGAGCATGAATTCTAATGAGAGTAAACATTTTAAAATGGAGGGGTTTTAAAATACTGTTTGGGAGTACACATTAATAAAAAAGGCCCTCTGTCAGGCCTGAAAGCATATTTCGTATGAAAGTTGTTCTTGTATTTAACACATACTACGAAATCTGCATTGTATTCTGTTCTACTCTATGGAGAGGCAATAGCAGAAGGAGCCTTAGGAGAAAGGGAAAGGTCACCCACCAGCTCGTGCAGCGATGAGGTGTGTTGTTCGGTTTGGGTCTTTGGAGCTAAGAATGAGATTTTTGCCGATCTTGGCTCCCAGGGCTTTGGCGTGGTAGCACTCCCGCGTCCTTTCCATGGGATAGTTGGTGGGATACAAGCCGCTGAACATGATAGTCGTCCCTTCCAAGGACTTGCTCTTGAGCTCTGGGACAATCTTCCTGATGTCGGGCTCCTCGGAGCTCTTCTTGGCCAGGAAGTCATCATACCTAGCATAGAACTCTCTGTGGATGCGGGCCAGGACCACCTCGAGGTAGATCAAGTGGTCGTCCATGTCCAGGTCGGGCTCCTCCTCTTCCTCCTCCTCCATGCTCTGGTCCAGAGACTCCTCCCCCATGGTCACCCCCGACTGCTCGCTGTTCTGCGATTCTGTCTCCGCCTCTTTTTTGTCCGGGCACCCGTTGCCCAGCTCTCGGAGGCTTTCCTGTTCTGTGGCGAGGGGGATCCCGCCCAAAGTCTCCTCCCCTGCAGCTGGCTGCTTTTCGGCCACGCCCCGGTCGGCGTCGCCGGCGGGTTCCGCCCCCTCGGGGTCCTTGGCCTTCCCCTCGCCCTCGGTGTCCGACGAGGACGGGTTCCCTGCACCCGGCTCGCTGTCGCTGTCGCTGGAGAGGTCAAAGTCCAGTTCGTTGCTAGTCCTGCCCGCGGCCGCGCTGGCTGTGGCGGGCGTCTCGGTCGCCGGCCCGCTGCCGTCCTCTTCCTTTACATTCGGCGTGTCGTTTACCCCGTGAAGTGTCCGCCCCGACCGCAGCCCCCTCCCTGCCCGAGTGAGTCCGCTCATTCAGCGTTCCCTGAGATGTGCTGGCCTGCTCCTCTAGCTCAGCCACGCCCCGCCCACCGTTACGTTCCTTCTCCTGTTTCCTGAGACCGTTGCTGTGCTCCTCGAGCCCCGACACCCCGTCCTCCTCCCCGTCCTTGCCCGACGTCGCCGCCGCAGGGCCCTCTGCTGTCCTGCTTACATGATTGGCTGCTGAAACAGAAAAGCCGGTACAAGTAGAGGAAGCCGGATTGTCAAGAGAAGGAAAAAATATAATGCAAATACTGTGAACCTTTGGGATTTTGAAGCAGGCATTTTCACACATGAAATGCAATATAAACCTGTATGCCTTTCAAAATTCTTCAGCTTTCAGTTAAACTAGCACAAAACTTTGACAGACCGGCCACTAGCAGCTTCACCACAGCATAATGGCATCATCTGTGAATGAACTCTCCAGTTGTCACTGTGAGATTCAGGTTTTGTCACATCAGCTCGACAAAGATCTCCACAGCACATTATCCCAAAAATACCCACATTGCAGGGACTTCCTTGTTTAGGTACAACAGTTCTTCAATGCCTCCAGGACTACTTAAACTACTCTCATAGCTTGGCATAATTTGTGTAGAAAAGGTGGTAGGGGGATTATTACCTTACAACAAAGGGAATTTCCAGTCATTACACATCTATTTAACAGGGGTCCACATGACAGTTTCAGGTACAGAAAAGTCCCTTTTTGTTTTGTTTTTGTACTTTATTTATTTATTTACTTTTGTTTCTACATGCTCCGATGTCAGAACATTATGCGCTCCCAATGTAGTGATCCAGAAGTGATGATACTTTCAGACACAAGTGATGATTTCAGACTCTATGCAACAAGTTGGTATTTGCATGATCACATTATAAGCCTTAAATGGACGCCTGTCAAAGACCAGAGTTAATCTATTTATGTCTGTAAGGGTATGCTATCATTTACACAGTGATTTTGTCACCGTCGCTCCTCTCGGCCTCCAGTTCCCAGCATGCACAGTGAAGCACTTTATGAGGCAATAAACGATATTCAAAAAAGGTCAGGAAAAAGCTGAACAAGGGTCAGTGTACAATGCCCATAAAAGTGAACAAAGGCAGAATTATGGCACTGACAGTAAGGTCTGCAGCATCCCTTTTCATAACAAAAACTATCTATCAAAACGCACCGTGTAGCCAAGCACGTGGGCAGCTGCGTTAGGCAATCTGGCCGAGCCAAACCGGCCAATTAACAAAGTCATCATTCGTAGCTCACAGCAGACGCGGAAGAAAAGGGCCGGTAGGCCGACAGAATTGGGGAACGGACAGTAACATTAATGAAGCCGGGCCGGACGCCTCGCTGCTGCTTGTGAGCTCATTACGGGAGCCAGCCAGAGCAAATTGCAGCCCTCCTCCAGCACGAGCCTCGCCGCGACGTTCTCCGCAGATCAAAGGCAAACCCGCCGATTCAATCTGACCCGCGTCCGAGGATAAAGAGGAGCCGGCTCGTCTGCATAATAATTTTCTGATCCAAAATCGATGATTGGCGAGGAGGACCCTGCCCCGTCGCCCGCCTAACGAATCTCCGCTCTCCACCTCGTCTCCCTACGGAGGCACTCAAGAGCTGGGTCATTCCAACTCTCATCATTAAGCTGCGAACTTTAGATACGTTAGAACACACTCCCTACGTACGGAAAGGTTGACCCGCCCTCTCGAGGGGTCTCGCGGACGCCCCTTAAACCGCAGGAAAATAACAGGAAAGCCCGACGTTACTGCTGCGTTAATCCAACGTGTCTCCATTTCATTTTTATGATTTTTTTTTTTTAAGCCGCTGCCTTTCAAATTGCATTGCCCAAATTCAACGGGGATTTTGCCTTTCGCATAATGCTGACAAAGAAGACCCTATAATAGCCACAGGGAGGCAGATATGCAATCTTTTATGTGATAATTGTTTTCGGGGGAGCTCGCTCCGGCCGCCCAGATGCAATTCGGTTTAATAAATCCCTCAGCAGCCGACAGCAGCCTTCTTACAACAGACCTCCTTCAACGGACCGCAGATTTTAATTCTGAAGGCTTAGCTAAGCAGCCTCCTCTACGCATATTTCTCATCCTCAGGAGGACAACCACTCTGAAGTGCAAATTTGGAGATCAGCGAGGCTCTTCGCTGGCTTTCCCCGCTGGACCTGCGCCGTCCTCTGACAACAGGATATTTCCTGTATTACCAGCTCAGAAAGATCGACAGTTATCATTATAACAGTCTGGGTTGGCTAATTCAGCTCCGGTCTCATTTTACCCCAATGAACATGTTGCACATTAAAGGCCCCCGGATTCATTTTAACCCCGCTGACCTTTGTTCTCATGAGTAATGGAAATTAAGCACTTCAATACAAACATACGAGTTCTGTGGCCGTTGTAATTGAAAAACAAACCGAACAAACACCGCGCGAGCAATGAAAAAAGCAAACAACATTGAACATTAAGAAGCAATGGATTAAATGGATGTGGGGCCTCGTTTTAACACCTCTTTAAAAGTAAAGACAGGAAACACACTACCTTTCTTTGCCATTTGGGCTTCCCTGGATCCAGGAGGGGCATTGATGTCCCCTGTGCCCTGGAAGTAGGTGTACTTCTTCACTGTGATCAGGTTGGGTGCAAATTTCCACACGTCTTCCCGATCATCGATAATGCACACCATGGAATCTCCGCAGGGAAACAGATTACTGAGGGCAGAAATGAAGAGTGAAACGTTCAGGAAAAACAGGAAGAATGTATTCAATCACACAACTGGGGGTCCGTCTTTGCGATGTCTTCTCCAGGGGCCTAGCAGCTGTACTACAAACCCCCGCTGCTGGGGCCCCAAGAGAAAAATAAAAAAAGTTTGCGTTGCCACGGCGCTCCGTCAAGCAGACGACACACCCCCAAAAGCAGGGTTCAAAACAAATCTGGTCCCCGGGGGACCCGCCTTGTGTTGGGGTTTTTGTTACAGCTGAAGTCTCAAAGAATTCACCGTTAACTGAAGACTTATTTTTATATACCAACGCCGCTTTCCAACCATTTTAAATTATTTGCTGAAATACACATGCAGTAGCACGGGAGTTTTTACACTAATATTAAGTTGTTTTTTTCCACATTATTGCTGTTAGTATTTGTCCCTTGGGAAAATTCAGTGCGGCAGTCTCAATCAGGCTTGTTTTGTCGTTCAATTACTTGTTCAGAGCTGTGAACGACAAATTACCCATAATAAGTTAATCAATTGAGAAAAATTGCAGTCAGTATTATTCATTTGCTTGAGAGAAAAATTGCAGTTGGTATTATACATTGTTTTGGGGGCTGCATGTTTATTGAAACATTTTTATTTGTATACGTCTACTAAAACATTTCCTGCAAAACAAAAAGCTCACTTGGAATGACAGTATGATAATACACTGTGGGTTCCTAGAACCAGGTTTGAGATAGACTGCCCTGACACATACCATCCATCAGAGACTGTCATCCTTCTTCAGACACAGCAGTCATATGTGTCACTCAAGACTGCCTATCTGGGCAGAATGACTACTGACTGGAGCCAGCGGAGAAGACAACTGCCCTGCCCCGTCATTAAACCACAAAAATGGGCATTATTTCTTTCACAGCATTAACACCGTTAGATGAGATTCTGGACGTGTGACGGTCTTTGCTGAGAGGTTACGCGGTCTCATAAGCAAAGAGAGATAAGATATGATATCGGGGCTCTGATCTGACTTACTTCCTGCAGTAGAACCACAGGGGGGTTTCCGTTTGAAAGATGTAGAGCCACATAAAAAAAAGATCACTGCAGAGAAATGTGAGAAGCGCAGCAGTCTTTTGGCCCACACATACGCAATACGTTTATCGTTATATATGCCTTTTAGCGAGCAGATGTCCTTATCCAGGGTGTAAACACACGGCTGCATTTGCAAAATGTAACGTATGATACAATTGAAATGTTATCCGTTCAAACAAATAGGCCGCTTAATAAAGTAATTCTGGTTAAGTGCCCTCATCAGGAGCATAAGAGCAATGTCCCACGCAGGACCCGAACCTGCAACCTTTCTACTCCTAATTCATACCCCCGCACGACTAAGCCACACAGCCACCGGGATATGCGGTCTGTGTTTCCGTTCGCCAACGGAGGCCTCCTGAGGACCTACCTGTCTGTACAGGGCTTACTGTTTAATTACACTTTGAGACTGGGCTTATTTATTGGGGCCATAGGCTGACTGTGATACTTTAACTGCTATTCCCTGGGTTAATTAGCTCCTGGCAGAGAAGCCCTCCATCTGCTGCGCGGGGAATCTTCAACAGAGCAGAGCGACTCTCGCTGCTGAACTCGTACGGCTCTTACGTCTGTAAACCTGACCTTGTTCCTTAAGGCTTGTGGGAGCCCCTGGGCTTCATTTACAAAATAATTTCATTCATAAGAGGGGGACAGTGAGAGTACCTCTCAATAATGTGGTTCACCATTATAACACAATGGGAGGGAGAATGTGAAGCTCACATTGTACGATGGCAAAATATAAAATGTGCAGGTACCAATTGACCTATCGCTATGTCCCGCCCCTCTTGGTTACTGTTCCAAACTCGGACAAACAATTGATGTCATGTCAGAACTTTACAGTGTAAACAATGGCCGCATTGGCTCATTCTGAAAGACTCGGGCAACGTTAATTGATGTTTTTAGAAAAACGAGAGAGCGATTTCATCAAGAAGCAGGCAGAAGGGTTTGAAATATGGAATGGGAGTGGTATGTACATGAAGGAAAAGTCTGTAGAAATGAAAAGTGATTAGAATCGAGGTCAATTAAAGTTTTTAAAATTAAACATTACAGCCAGAGAAACTGCACCAGCTGATTACCGATGTTGCTGATAAACAACACCATCGAGTAGCAGTGTTATATTCCTGCACTGCAGGTAAGATTAGGCTAATGAACTAACCTAGTCATCATTTACATTATGAATATAAACGCCCCAAACCAGTAACCTGAAACTGTCATGTTAAGACGCCAGGATGAGCTACTGATTAGCTAGCTAGGTAACGTTAGGGTGACCATATCACATGAGATATGGTGGTAATGATAGCTGGCTTTACTGGTCGCTCCAAGACCGGCATTAGCGTTACAGCAGTGCGGTCTCAATAACAGAAGCGGTGACGTAACTTTGTGAGCACCGGGATTAGCTACATAGGTAACGTTAAATTAGCACAAATGCATTTGTCGCTGGTTTTGGGCTTCGGAAAAGGGACAAAAATGACTCCTCCCTCCAATCTTTCAGGGTACCCAGTGTAGGTATTGCAGGTTCCCCATGCACATCTTTTCACCATCCTGTCTATCTCAATTTATACGTTTTTTTAAGCAATTTTCTGTGAGCTACTGCAATCTTTTCATTGGTTTCAGTGCGCCTTGACTGAACCGCTTGACCGAGGTCAGCACGCATAGTAACAGTTGCTAAAGTATGATTGGACAATTTCTGCTTTGGGGAGGAGCCTAGCAATAAGTCAATTACCATACCGTAACATATTAATTATGTATTATATATTAATTATATACTGGTTCTTTTTGGGACGGGTTTGTTGTTGTAAGGACAAATGACTTCAAAAACAAATAAAATAAAATGCAACATGAATTTATGAACAGCCCCTGGCATCCACCTGAAAAAATCCAGTCTTCTGAAAAATCTTTAATGACATTTTCATGCATTGCTTCCTTGTTTACAAAGTAAATTTGTACTTTGTAAAGATACCGCCACCTAGCTGAAATATATCCCATATACCATCGGTGGCTTCGTCTTTTGCCTGATGTATGGACAGCAAAAATCGATCTCGCTCACGTCGCCAATTGCATTTGTGCCGTTCATCTTCCCAACGACAATTTCCCAGAATAAATCCACATTTCATTTTTGCCTTTGGTCAAAGATGTAAGAACTGAGGAGTCATTTTTACCCCCAGAACTCTACAGTGCAGTTCTGCTCAGGTATAGTTTCTTTTCCCAGCAGGACGATGGCTACTTTGCTGACTGCTGCAGGCACGCATACCGTATCCTTAAGTCTTATTTTTTCTCCGGGTCCTGAGCTATACTCCAAGTCCAACTTTGAAAGTTGCTGCAGACTGTGAGTTTTACTGAGAATGATAGCTTGCAAGAGACTTGTTATTTCACACAAAAACCCTGTGCAACCTCTTATCGAAGTGAAATCGGATTTTGGCCAAAAATCAATCATCACACAGGAATTACCTCTGGATAGCAGGCTGATGAAGAAATGGGATTTGTAGTTGCATTACACGAGTACATGATTCCCCAGCTTGCATGAGCTAGCGAAGCATGCGGCGGTGCGCAGGTGTCGTGTGTTTACAAGGATAAATCGGTTTGGTCTGTATTAGAGCAGTACCAGGTGTAAGGCTTTGTAATGCAATTTGGTGGCTGAAGGAAATAAAGGTTGTTGAAGCCATAAATTCAACACAAAACAGAAAAAAAAGCAACTTCCATGAACAATACGCCAGAATTCTTGGCATCGTAAATGCTCTAGAAATTCTCTGGGGTCATTATTAATATAAAATGGCGCCGCACTTACAACGGTGTTTACACTGTTGTTATTCACACGCTTTTTTTGTTCATCTCAGAGACTGCCAACTTCTAATATCGAGTTCATTTTTCAATGCAATTGCTGTTTTTTCCCCCTCAAACTCAGGGTCTTAACTGCCTCTGCGTCAGGTGACCAACCGAAGAGTTTTTGCCGTTAACGTGACCTAACCCCTGTATTTCAAGCATTGTTGTCATTGTTCAATCATGACCAACACAAAAATTGCATTCCGTCTTACATTCCGAAGGAGAATAATGTCCACACAGAAAGAAAGAACATATCTATGTCCAGTAACCACATAAGGGGTGCAAACAATCAGGTTTTTTTAACTGTGTGTGTGTGTGTGTGTGTGTGTGTGCGCGTGAGTTTACAAACACATCACATGTTTTGAAAGAGTCGGAGTGGTAGTCTCCTTGTCATCGGCCCAATTAAAAGCTACTGAAATGTCCACAGACAACCTCACATGTGACTACATATCACTGCTTTCGTGGAGACTAAATAAAATGAATGTTTTCAGACTTACATATTCAATATTAATTTTTTTTAAAAGACATTCACCCTCTCCTATAGAGGCCTCATTACCTTCTGAAAACCCAGGGAAAGCCCTGAAATCAGATAATTCCTCCTTTAAAGAGCCAATCTGCGGGAAGGCAGGAGCCTCGCAGACAGCAGCCAGGGGGCCCTTACCTCAGGTTTCCTGTTTTGGAGTACGGATCGATACACTCGTCCCTCGACAGAATCCGGTGAGAAAAGAGCTTCTTTTCCGGGTCCAAAAAGCCTGGAAACGGGATGGGGGTGGGGGAGAAAAAAAAAAACTCTTAAATGCGGTCTCCGTAAATTACAGTTGAATAGGAGCACTCTGTGGGATGTTTCCGAAGCTTGCGCGTGGAACGGGCGGCCTGCATTACCATTAGCGAGCTTTTCTTAGTGCGCTGAAAGAGGGACCGGCCACCACAGTGGGGAGCGCATTTTAGTTGAATAGCCCTTCGTTCCATTTCCTGTGAATGGAACACGCTTTTCCGCTGCAAAGTGCAGCGCGCATATTTGTGCCATTTTGAACCGTTTCAAAGAGCCACCCCGCTGCATCGGATTTAGCATCCCCCTGCGATGTGTCCTTACATAAATTCACGCATTTTTCTCCCCGTTCATGCATTTTGGTCCTGATGAGTTCGGCCCAGTTTCGTAGGCCTCTCGCTAATGCTTCAAGGGAACAAATAAATATGTGCCTTATTGGCCGAGTGCGCTGCATAGAGGCTCCGGATGTACAGCCTTCAGCAACTGATCCACAGAGATGGGACATTGATTGCTTTTCATGTGAAATCAGTGTAAATACTTAACCCACTTGCTGCTCTGCCGGCTGCAGGTTGATATACCTGGGGATTGAGCTACTGTTAGAGTTACAGAAACCAACGTTGGTTTTCCTGAAACAAGGGTACCTCTCTAAAATGACCACCCCCATATTTCTTTCCGAGTATAATAATTACTTGATTGATACGCATTGCTAATGGGGCAGAAACCTCCTACAGTCCTGTATTCTTCAGTGTTTGTATTACGCTTTTGGAACATGCTCTGCCATAATGAAGGCAAATGCTGCCTCCCTGTGGTGCTACACGTAAGAGACACAAACTGGTGGTTACCATTTACGGTCTATTAAACAATTTAATATAAGTCCACAGGAGCAGAATAGATATCTTGGTTGAAATAATATTTTCTAAGATCTGATTTTATGTTACCAAGGAAACTTAGTTGAAATCTAAAAACTATCACCAACTAAAAACTATCACCAACTGATTTCTGAAGTTCGACCCCATATTCCTTTCTTTTTTTCCCCCAAATGGGAACGCCAAATTGTATTTGTATATTTGTAGGCCTTTTCCATAACTATAGTGGAAAATTTATTTGCCTCTGGAACTAATGCTTATTTTCACTTTTAACTCCTCTTGTCCTTTGAGCTGGACAGGGACAACTCATTAGCGTTACAGCTGTGCGGTCTCAATAACAGAAGCGCTGACGTTACTTTGTGAGCACCTGGATTAGCTACATAGGTAACGTGAAACAGCCCACGCTAGGTGACATTATGACCAATGACACGCCACCTTGAATGGCTGCCAGCCACTGAGGGGTGGGTGTGAGCACGGATACCAGGCCAAGGGGCGCTCCGCCGCGCAGAATGAGCGCTTTCAACTGTGGCTGGAGCCGAGCGGCGGGGCAGTGCCAGAGCCGAGCCGGCGGTCGCGCTAACCGCTGAGGTACCTGCTATGGTGTGCGCGTAGAGCCGGCGGTCGCGCTAACCGCTGAGGTACCTGCTATGGTGTGCGCGTAGAGCCGGCGGTCGCGCTAACCGCTGAGGTACCTGCTATGGTGTGCGCGTAGAGCCGGCGGACACGCTAACCGTTGAGGTACCTGCTATGGTGTGTGCGTAGAGCCGGCTGCCGAAGGTAAACACGTGCAGCTCGTACAGCTTGGCGATCTTCTCCAGGAAGTCCTTGCAGTGTGGGCGGAGCCGCGTGTGCAGCATGGGCTCCCCGCGCCCAAGCTGGAAATGGAAGATTCCCTGGAGACAGCGCAAGCGAAAGAAACGGCTAGCATTAGAATGCAGATCTAGGATCCGTTTTCCTTGTTTTGCAGCATAACCTAGCCCAATGAGCTAAAAGACAAAACTGATCCCATATCAGCAGTCCTACTCTAAAATGCTTTATGAATATGGCCCCTGGTAGGGCTTTATAGGAGGTTCTAGAACTTGCTGGAACTGGCACTGCTCAGTGAATAGCTACAATCCTCCTTAGAATTAACTGGATAAATAAAGTCCACAATGCTATTTGCCCATAAAACTTCAGTGAACGTATTTCCCATCTGTTGCCTGACACAACATCATAGGCTGGCTGGTAGCTGGAATTATTCTTAAATAAAGTATTTGAATGATTGCTTAAGGCTGTTCCGCAAGCCCATCCTGTTAGCCTGGCTATTGTCTTTGTATTTGTAAGCCCTAGCTTAAAAATAAAATAGCTTCATAAAAAAGTCATGCGCTTAACATAAAAACATTGTGTAGACAGCTCTGCCAAATATTGAAAGCAAATGGAATATTAAATGAAGAATATGAGCTCAATTTAATCTAATCCCACCAGTACAGAAATGGAGCTTAACCAATCATTGCTTAAGTGAAGCCGTCAGAGCCCAAAAAACACATCAATTTAAATCAAATCCCATTTTTATACATTTATCATGTAAGCAAATGCATTATCAGGGAATTTCCCATGCTACATAATTAAGTTAGTTTCTTGCAATAATGGGTAAGCGCATGCACACAGACATGCACACAGACATGCACACAGACATGCACAATCATATTTCTACATAATCCTACACACGCATATGCGTGCGCGTGTTGGTGCGTGCGTGTGACTCAGCTCTGACGTGCAGACCCCCACTGTCGTCCTACCTTGTTCGACATGCGTTGACAGTGCTGCTCCGTGGTGTGGATCAGCGTCTGGTCCAGGTCCACCATCAGAACGAGCTTCCTGTTGCAGTGCAAACGCTGCTGATCCTCCCTGCCCAGCTGCTCCGCTTGCTGAAAACAGAGCAGCCATTTCAAACCAGGCGGCCCGTCCCCCCCGTTCAAACCCATCAGCTTCCCGCGCAGATACCATCCACCCACAGCAGAACACAATGAATTCTGGGAAAGCAAACGTGGCGGAAAGGGGTGGTTGAACGCGGCGACCCCGAACCGGGTAGCGCTCGCTCCAGACGTTTCGACCGCGCAGCGCTCACCTCCGAGCTGACCATGAGCTCCGGGACACTGTGCACCATGGAGACCGTAGCCGTGGAGATGGGGACTTGCTGCTTCCCGTTCTTGTTCTGAAACCTGGAGGGTGGGCGGAAGGGGGAGGGATATTGCAATTTGCGATAATTGCGTTCTTTCGACGTGGAAACCTACATGGCACAGTGAAAAAATGCGGCGGAACATATTTTGCCGGTGTGTACACGTGTACGCGAGCGAGAAAGCCGCGCCGATACACGCGTTCGTGCACGTTTCGAGAGGAACGGCTCCGCGAGGGTTCGCGGCCGGGGGGGTACTCACTGCGTGAGGTCCTGGCCGCATTCCGCACACAGCCCCTTCATGACGATGGGATGGCTGCATTCTTCTATTCGCGCGAGCACCACCCTGGAGAGACAGAGGGGCAGACGGGGGGCTCAGTCGCCCCCTTTTCTTTCTTCTCACCCCTAAAGGACCTCCACCAAGACAGGGGCAAAACTGGGGAGACTCCAGACGCATTCTATTCAGGTGCTCAGTGTGACAGTTACCCCCCTTGTCGCTGGCCAATCAAAGCAGGAAAAGGTTTTTTATTCGGACTAAATGTAAGGGCCATTTCACGTGGAGACGTCACAGAAAATGCATGTTCTTCACAATCTCAAACTACATTATATTTACTTGCTTGATTTCCCCATGAGAGAAATTATGCCTGTGGTGTCATAAAAATAAAACCACATCAAGCACAATGCACAAAACACAGTGCACATTCACTGTTTACCAGACTGCTGCTATGGAAATCCAAGGATGAAGAGAAAAGCATTACATTCTAAAAGCAGATGGATGATAAATGTTATTGCACAACCATTTAGGAGATATACTGCAGTTGTGATGAAGGAACATTTTACACTGTTATGTTTGTTCATGATACGTTTGATGGTATCGCCCAGAGGGAAGTATTTCAGATCTGCTGACTGGGTATGTCTTGGATCTGCGTTTTTACGTGGGTTTTGCCTGGGGCTGTCATTTTATGGATATATCTCCCAATATGGACATTATTATTATTTTATATTATTATTATTATGTGGCGCCATCTGCTGACATATTGCGGTAACAACAGGTACTGCCAAGAGTCGAAGCGTAAATGTGTGTGCATAAATCAGTTATTTCCAAATATGGAAATAAAGTGTTTTAATAAACCAGTTAGCGCTCCGTGAAAAGCTCAACAGCTTCAATTTATATCTTTCAAAAGACTGAAGCTACTTCATTATAGATTAACTACTAAAGTAAGAGGATTTAAAGTCTCAACATCTAACCAAACCAGACAAAATAAATCAATAACAATTAACACTCTCCATATTTAGTAGGCCTAATATTAGCAGTACACTGTACAGTCATCTGGATCTTACACTGCTGTAACACTGCGTTCCAAAATACACCGTTTTGACATTTCCACTTTGGAGCTATGTAGTACCACATCTAGTACCAAGCAGCATTCACGGGCATTTTATCAGCGAGGGACGGAGTATTGATCACTTGCATGTGATGTCATTTCCAGTATTGACCACCATATGAGGTATAACAAAGACTTGTTAATTGCCATTTGACCTATTGACTTCCACTATATACCACATACAGTATATATCACCATATAGTCATCAGGGGCCTCTCAAATAGCTAAGCAACTCTCACTGACCATAGCAAAGGAATGTTACCGAGGTTACTTGCTTAAATTTGAGAGATCTGTCACATAATTAAATGCATACCAACCATTCATGAGATAGAAACAATATATCCATGCAGTAAAGGTAGGAAACAACCACCTGTTGCTGGGCGGAATCCCCCTTTAACTGCCAGGTACCTATGTGTCTGGGTAAAGTCTAAGGAAGGCATATCATAAGGTTGAGCCTAAGGAAAAGCATGTAAGCCTACATACAGGAATAATGATCTAAATACTGTCCTCACACTTCTCTTTGTCAGATGTATCCCACTGGACACCCAGGAAATTTGGGGTTTTTCCAATCGAGCCCTGGAGAAACCAAAAAAGTCAATGGATGGAAAAATATGCGTTGTTCAGTTTCCAGTTGAAATGCATCTCTAAAACTTACAAGATTCTCTTGGCTCAGGTTGTAATAACCACAAACATTCCTTTCGGTTCCAGAATCCCAAATTATAAGTCTAATAAATGACTAGTCCCCAAGCATAGTAACTTTTTGCATTCAATTACTTTTTTTTTTTAAATATAAATTGAGCCCAATGATGGCAGCTTTTCTCATTGTGCAATTGTTTTACATGGAATAACTAATTATATGCTACAAATAAGAAAAGCCTAATTGAAAAAATGGGTTCACCAGCATATTGCATTTGAAATGGAAGAGTGATTATGAAATTAATGCAGACTTTCAGATTTAATTTGATGGTTTTTACGTCCATATCGGGTGAACGGTGTAGCAATTGTAGCCATTTTCATACATAGCCCCCCCCATTTTAGGGGACCAAAAGTAATTGGACAAATTAACATAAACTTTAATAAAGGTATCATATTTAATATTTGGTTGCATATCCTTTGCATGTCATGACTTCCTGATGTCTGTGACCCAACAACATCAAACTCTTGATATCTTATTTTCAGGTACTGTTACAAGCGATACTATTCATCTCTCTATAATTTTTTTTGATGCTTGATGCTTAGGAAAAAATACACCATATTACATGGAATTTACCTATGCAGTTGGTGGTCTCAACTCCAAAGTTGGCCCCCCTTTAGAAATCTAAGTTAATGATGTCAAAACAATTCCAACTGTCTAAATGCCTTTACATGACGGTGGCAGGAAGGGTCAAATTACCGCTATTTTTTTTCTCTGTTTCCAGTTAGCAGCAGGTGAAACATTCAGACCAATTCATTCAAACTGACATATTGTAAACAGAAAATGAAACATTCAGTGGAAGGACATCTGGCAGGGTTCAACAATAATGCTTGCCTGTTTGCCCAAGGTAAGGAAAACCAGGTGTATGACAAGTAAAACCACTCGGCAACTTGCCCAGTTTGGCAAGTGACAAGTCAGGGCTAATTCACAATTCAGCTCATTCAAATCTATGTTTGGATGGGAAAAAAAAAAAAAGCAAAGTTGTCAGAGAGAAAAAAAGCTTGAGGAGGGCATTGGTTACTGGGACCACTGACCAATCATTAAAACGGAACGTTAGTACAGTAGACTCTTGACCAATATACCATTAAACTGCAGCATCATGTACATGACAACAACTGACTGAAGACAATTCAAATAGTGCCTTGTTACTTATGGCACTTTTTAAGGATGAGGCTAAACTGGATAAAGTTGCATTTAATTGGCATTCCGTTTCAGCAGTGATACTCATTCCTGGTCCTGGAGGGCCGCAGGGTACGCTGGTTTTTGTTTTCGCCTTAATATCAGCAACCAATTCAGACCCAAGAAACCAGGTGTGGTGAATTAACTGTTTTAATTGATCAATTAAGTACTGAGTAACAACAAAAACCAGCATGCCCTGCGGCCCTCCAGGACCAGGAATGAGTATCACTGCTGTAACAGAATGCCAATTAAATGCAACTTTATCCAGAGTTATAGGAATGATTTTCCTTCCACTTGCTGTTTCAAGTTAATGAATATGTGTCCTTTGTCATTGTCTTTAGTGACTCACTCCATTAAATGAGCTGATGTTAGTAGGCTACTTACCTAAATATAACAGTGTTGATCTAGCTAGCTAGTAACATTACCTTCTAGTATCCCTTGTAACCTGCCCAAGGACTATGGATCAAAATTAGTTCAATAATTGATGAATGTGCACTGTACCTGTTAAATAAACTGCATAATAAAGCTACCGGACATGAAATGAAACAAACAAAAATACAATTTTCCTAGTCGTTATGGTTGTGTAGGGATGGCATAGCAAATAGCCAAGTTGACATTTAATGCATGCGTCTCCAGTGATCAATGATGTAGGCACTTTCATGGCTCGTTATCTTTCACCAATTGCAATTACTATTTATGCAAACTGTTTTTTTTCTCGTAGTAGATTCAACTCCTAAATCTAAAGCTTAACCTAAAAATGTATGTTGATCTAATACATAACCTAATGACTTTCATTTTTATATCCGATGAATGATATCAGAAAATAAATAATAAGTTACATTTTATTGCAAAGGCTGTTTTCTGCACTTCACTTTAGACAAGTAGATTTCTTGGCAAATGTCAAAAACCTTAAAGGGTTAGTTCGGAATTTTGGACATAATGTCTCAATTACGACTTACCCATGATGTAGTTGATTGATGGAAACCATTTTCAGATAATTCCATGCTGTCCCTTCTTTTGGACATACACACATTGCTAATGCTAGTGCAACTCGTAGGAAAGTAGTAGCATCCACTACCAAACGCACTTAAACACTCCAAGGTGCACCCAAAGCAAATAAAATACGACGACAGTCTATCTGGGTTATTTTCAGTGATTATACCATCATTTTTCAAGTCAAACTATCGTTGAATCCTTTACTTTGTGCTCACCTAAATTCTCCGTGGAAGTACGGCGTTAATTTAGTAGCTAGGTAACGTAAAGTAGCCTATTAGCTCTGCCGGCCAAAAACAATATCGCGCATGTGAAAGAATCAGACTCGTAGTATTGTTAGCTAACGTTCAGGTAAGATGGTATTTCAAGGTTGTTCAAATCATGCAAAAAAAATGGGCACCACAAAGTTTTCACCGATTTCCAGTGGAAGATCAACAAAGAAAACAGCTGTGGCTTTTTGCTGCTCGCATGGATGTCACCAATTGAGACTCTAAAAAAGTTTGTAGTGACCATTTCACGGAGGATGACTATGTGAAAATCAAAAAAGGACGGGCGGGACACCCGCTACTGAAGGAGACTGCTGTGCCATCACCTGTTTTTCTTCATGCACCGAAAACAACTGACGAGCAGGTAACTAATAAATGATTGCATGCGTAGTTTGACTTGAAAAATGATGGTATAATCACTGAAAATAACCCTGATAGACTGTCGTCGTATTTTATTTGCTTTGGGTGCACTGTGGAGTGTTTAAGTGCGTTTGGTAGTGGATGCTACTAGTTTCCTACGAGTTGCGCTAGCATTAGCAATGTGTGTATGTCCAAAAGAAGGGACAGCATGGAATTATCTGAAAATGGTTTCCATCAATCAACTACATCATGGGTAAGTCATAATTGAGACATTATATCCAAAATTCCGAACTAACCATTTAACATAAACCCTATCAGGTAAATTCATTTCCCAAATGTGAACTTAAACATAAACATACCTCCTTTGCTATGGCATATTTGCTATCTAAGATCATGTAAAGAAAACCAAATGTTGCTTTTCTTTTTCACCATATACGCGCATGAAAGATCAAAACCAACGATGCCTTGTTTTATGCACTGCTTGCAAGCATGGCCAGCCTGAAAGGAAGCCTTTAAAGACCAGGGAGAGTGACGTCATTTCCTCCAACATCACTGCAACATCAGCCAGCTGTGTCCACCCTCAGAGCAGCAGTTTCTAGTGAATTTATCAGAGCATCTCATTACTACCAATAAGTCACTATTTTGAGAACCGTTTTGTATCATAGTCTATATTATTTATACTATATGATTATGACGGTATTAATTATTATGACTTTTAATTGACATTTTAAATCTGGCCAATTAATTACCTCAAGCTAAATTCATCTTATGGGGCACACAGTTGTATGTAAAAGTTTGTGCAAATTTTAACTAAATTATTACAAATGATTTGCATTAATTGGGATTCAAAATAATAACCTCAATTTAACAAGGCACGTATAAATGTTTGCACACCCGGTCCGTTAGTACTTAGTAATGTCTCCTTTGGTAGACCGCAAACAGCTTCCAAACAATTCCTGTAGCGGGCTAAGCCTTTCTAATCTTACTTTAAGAATTTTTCCTTTTTTCCTTCCTTACAAAACTTTTGAGCTCAGAGATATTCATAGTTGTCCTTGCATGCACTGCATGGTTGCAATCTGCCCACAGATTTTCAATAATATTGAAGCCTGGGGACTGTGATGGCCATTCCAAAACCTTCATTTTTCTTTCCTTTATGTACAGTTGAAGTCGAAAGTTTACATACATCTTAGCCAAATCCATTTAAACTCAGTTTTTCACATTTAATCCTAGTAAACATTCCCTGTCTTAGCTCAGTTAGGATCACAACTTTATTTTAAGAATGTGAAATGTCAGAGAGAATGATTTATTTCAGCTTTTATTTCTTTCATCACATTCCCAGTGGGTCAGAAGTTTACATACACTCTGTTAGTATTTGGTAGCATTGCCTTTAAATTGTTTAACGTGGGTCAAACACTTTGGGTAGCCTTCCACAAGCTTCTCACAATAAGTTGCTGGAATTTTGGCCCGTTCCTCCTGACATAACTGGTGTAACTGAGTCCAGTTTGTAGGCCTCCTTGCTCGCACACGCTTTTTCAGTTCTGCCCACAAATTTCCCATTAGATTGAGGTCAGGACTTTGTGATGGCCACTCCAATACCTTGACTTTGTTGTCCTTAAGCTATTTTGCTACAACTATGGAAGTATGCTTTGGGTCATTGTCCATTTGGAAGAGCCATTTGCGATCAAGCTTTAACTTCCTGGCTGATGTCCTGAGATGTTGCTTCAATATATCCACATACTTTTCCTTCCTCATGATGCCATCTATTTTATGAACTGCACCAGTCCCTCCTGCAGCAAAGCACCCCCACAACATGATGCTGCCACCCCCGTGCTTCACGGTTGGGATGGGGTTCTTCGGCTTGCAAGCCTCACCCTTTTCCTCCAAACATAACGATGGTCAAACAGTTCAATTTTTGTTTCATCAGACCAGAGGATATTTCTCCAAAAAGTAAGATCTTTGTCCCCATGTGCAGTTGCAAACTGTTGTCTGGCTTTTTTATGGCGGTTTTGGAGTAGTGACTTCTTCCTTGCTGAGCAGCCTTTCAGGTTATGTTGATATAGGACTTGTTTTACTGTGGATATAGATACTTTTGTACCTGTTCCCTCCAGCATCTTCATAAGGTCCTTTGCTGTTGTTCTGGGATTGATTTGCACTGTTCGAACCAAAGCACATTTATCTCTAGGAGACAGAACGCGTCTCCTTCCTGAGCGGTATGACGGCTGTGTGGTCCCATGGTGTTTATACTTGCGTACTATTGTTTGTACAGACGAACGTGGTACCTTCAGGCGTTTGGAAATTGCTCCCAAGGATGAACCAGACCAATTTTCTTTCTGAGGTCTTGGCTGATTTCTTTTGATTTTCCCATGATGTCAAGCAAAGAGGCGCTGAGTTTGAAGATAGGCCTTAATATACATCCACAGGTACACCTCCAATTGACTCGAATAATGTCAATTAGCCTATCAAAAGTTTGTAAAGCTATGACATAATTTTCTGGAATTTTCCAAGCTGTTTAAAGACACAGTCAACTTAGTGTATGCAAACTTCTAACCCTCTGGAATTGTGATATAGTGAATTAAAAGTGAAATAGTCTGTAAACAATTGTTGGAAAAATTACTTGTGTCATGCACACAAAGTAGATGTCCTAACTGACTTGCCAACACTATAGTTTCGTTAACATGAAATCTGTGGAGTGGGTAAAAATTAGTTTTAATGACTTCAACCTAAGTGTATGTAAACTTCAACTTCAACTGTACTTTAGGCTTCATTTAGAGGTATACTTGGAATCACTGGCTCACTGAAAGATCCATAGACTAAAATTGGCTCACAGACAAAAAAGTGCATACAAAAACATGCTGTGCACACACACACACACTCTTCATGGAAACATTACATTACATTACAGGTATTTAGCAGATGCTCTTATCCAGAGCGACTTACACAACTTTTTAGCATTTTTTTTTTTTTTTTACATATTATCCATTTATACAGCTGGATACATACTGAAGCGATTGAGGTTAAGTACCTTGCTCAAGGGTACAACGGCAGTGTCCTACCTGGGAATCGAACCTGCAACCTTTCGGTTAGAAGGCCAGTTCCTTAACCATTATAGTACACTGCCGCCAGATACATAGATACATACTAAGAAGAAACATGATTGGCCAAGGAGTTGGCAGCTAAATATTGTTTGAACAGAAGCAAATTAAGTGACATAAATGCCATACGGGAATGATGCCTACTTTGTAGAAATATGCAGCACATAGAGGTCCTGATTTACTAAGACCTTTAGCGTGTGCATAAAAAAGCTTTCAGCACACGCAAAACCATGACCAATCGTTGGTGATGTTATTGGTTTTGCAGGTGCTAAAAGGTTTTGCACACGCTAAAAGTCTTAGTAAATCAGGCCCAGAATGCGCTCTTCGGCCCATCTGCTACTTCTATAAATCTTTAACAATCCCTAAATAATGTCACATATATTCTCCTCTACCAGTTAGCCATCCACAATAAAGGCTACATGCCCCATTGCATTATGGGAATTTGACATCCCTCCCAAGTTTCAAGGCAGTGAACTTGTTGCAGGCCTTGTAGCAGCAGCAGTAACCAATCAGGAAGCACAAAACAGAAAATCGAAGGTGCATCTGTTGCCTCGACTGCGGGACACTTTACGACATGACATGCATGTTGTCAGGACGTTGTGGCCTAAGTTGCCATATAATAAAGATTGTTGCAGTAAAGACGACTGCTTTATAATACAAAATGCAACAATATTCAGATTTTTGTAAACACAAGCCAGATGTAGGAGTATACCTACATTTTTTCACCACAAAGGGGATCAATTCAAATGCAAAAAATGTGACCACGCCCCTTTCTTGGTGCGCTCCAAACGCAAACCATTTTAACATTAACTAGCTAGCTTGCATTAGGGCATGCAAGGTCGATATTGAAAATATAAATGTTAACTTTAGCGCTAGAAATTATGATTTGATTTATTCACAATCGTAGAAAAATCGCACTGGCTTAGTAGTAGTAGCTTAGGCATTTTATTCTGACATTCAATATATAGCGCTAGCAACTAACGTTAGCTTATAATATGTGGTAAACACTACTCACACGAGCTGTTATCGAGCTAATGGTTAGCTAGCTAGCTAGCTTCTTCGGACTTAATACAACCAACAACGTTAGTGAGGCTAAGTTACCCTCCAGCAACCTGCACTCTGAGCCAGCATGCCATGGAGCTAGGTGCATGGAGCTAGGTAGTGAGTGCCAGCACGTGTGTTAAGCTTGCTAGCTACCTACTTTTAATCTAACAATAACACAAAAATAAAAACCAGTTACCTTTACGTTATATAACAAATTTTAACGTCAGTTGACTAACGTTAGCTAGAAATTGCTGCGTGTAAAGGTAACGTTAAAGCTAGCTATGGGAATGTGAAATTTCGCTAGTTTAGCTAAGGCTAACGTTAGTAACGTTACACTTTGGTCTACAGCAATCCTAGTTACCGTGATGTTGTTGAAATTATTCGGTGACCAATACTAGCCAGACAGAACATAATCAATAGCTAGCGCTTGGGCGAAAGGCATGGTTAACCTTAGCTAACTAGCCAGCCGAAAACATTAGCCCGTTAGCTTGCTAACGTATATAGAAAAGCTATGGTACAGGAAACTAGCTAATGTTAGCACACAACATTATACGTTTACTAACACTTGACAGGCGCTTGCAAATGATAAGTTTGTGTATGTTAAGTTGTTATGTGAAGCGTGCTACGATCCATCTCAATTTGCCACTGACTTACCCTGGGGAGATGACCTGTCCAAGTTGACAGCACAGCTCTCTCACTACTCCGGCACGGTCCGATTTCACCTTCTTCTCCGGCAGCCTGTTCGACTGCTCCCGTGGTTCAGAGCCGGCCTCCTTCTCCACTGGGATAGGAGCACACAACGCAAGTACAGAGTCGACATTAACAAGGGATCCCGGTTTAACTTTCCACTCCAACAACCGCAGAGGACGGGCCCCTGCCGGACAGCGGATCTCCGTCACTAACATCGAGGGGCCCGTTGAAACTGCAGTGCCGCCGCCAGAGTCTGCAGGGTCCTCCATCTGTTTTGCACCCCCAAATCCTTTTAAACTTCAGCAACGATCGAATGTAAAGGTATATCCAAATTCCGAGAAAGTAAGTAAGGCCAAACAGAATTACTAGCGATCTCTTAAAGAGCACAAAAAAACAGTTGTGCAACTGAATAAAAGTCTTAAGCACAAGCGACACAAAATAAACGGAAGGTTCAGGTTGGTTCGCTCTTCCCGCCCGTAAACAGGAAACACAAGACTGCAGAGACAGCGCAGCGGTACAGCTTCCGGCCGGGAGATGCTGTTTACTCTGTGATCATGACACTGTGATCATGACTCCGAGCCTGCTGGAGTTCTCTCATTCTGGATTTTGTTAAAGCGATCTAGATCGAGGCAAGGGAGCCGAGGAAAATATGTACTACTGGGAACAAACGTGTTGGCTAGCAAGTGTAGCTACCCCCAGTGGTAATGTTCAGTGGCCGTACAGATGGCTCGTTCATTTGCAAAAGCCCTGTAGCTACTACTGGGTACATGCAGTAAAATGCACAACAATGATTGTATTTTTCCATTTAATGATAAATCTCCAAGATGAGGTTTTGCAACACACGTTGCAGATGATGCAAGGTGATGTAATGTCTTCTCCTCCAATACGCAGAGGGCACATCCTAAAGAAGCTTGAGAGAGAGCTTCTGACTGTTCAACTGTTGAATCCAAGATGAATCACTTGGATGAAATTTAAATAATTGTTATATAACGTTATTGAGCGATATCTGGAAAAATACTTAACAGGTTAACTTGAGTTTAATTTTGAGTCTGAGGTTAAAGGCTTCCACTGTAAGCCCAATACAAGCCTACACTTATTGCAGAATTCTGTGTTGCTGGCCACTGTATATTATTACTAATTAGCTAGTTAGGGAAAGTTTATAAGCCTGTATAAATATCAGTTACTCTTCCCATCTTAAGTTCCAAATAAACATGTACATTGTAACATATGCTAGTTGATTTAATATATTACATTTATTGTCATCAGTATCTAAACACTTCAATACTGATTATGTGCCTTACTGCCTTTTTCTTTATTTTTTGCAGTGGTACCACTGCCACAGGCAGCAATCAGAATAAAACTTTGCAGTGTGTATTTTTGGAAGCTGCATTGCAGTTGCAGTTAGTCATTTAGCAGACGCTCTTAACCAGAGTGACTTACAGCCCCATGATGACAGGGAGAAATTATAAATATAATATCATAGCAAGACAAATTGATTACCCGCACAGCTATAAATGAGGTTTGAATTGGAACTAATCTGCAATCTTATTTGCAATATGTCCCATATACCTGATCACAATGCTCATGGTGAGAGTGTGCCAATAATACTAGAACAACTAAACTATAGCGCCATGAAAAGACAGAAAATAATGTTTTTTATTCTATGGCGGAAAACATCCAGTGCTTCAGCAGTGCGTACCTCAACAGGAAGTTAATTCCACCATTGAGGGGCAAGAATTTAGGGCAAGAACTGTAAATAGACGTGAGCGAGAGGTGCACCCCCTCTGGAGGGGAACCAACAAGCCGCCCGAGTTTGCAGATCGGAGAGTTCTGTCTAGGGTGTAGCTCCTGATTATGGCCTGTAGGTCGGGGCTATGCCTTTGACTGCTCTGTAGGTTAATACTAAGGCCTTGAACCTGATGCGAGCAGCAATTGGTAGCCAGTGGAGGGAGACCATGAGAGAGGACACATGAGAGTATTTAATGTATGCATTAGATGATATCATGACATTTCTCTGAATCATACAAATAATTTGTATTCCTTTTTAGGGTGGCAGCATAAGATTTAATAGACTAAAACACACAATGTACTGTGATTTTTCCTCTAAATAATGATTTCCCCACATGTGAATTTTGCTGGAAAGTACTGAAAGGTCAGTGGCAAGCAAATTTTAGCTTGTGATTATCCCACGATAGACATAGATGCATAAAGAAGTCAAATTATATTGATGGCATTTATAACTATTAGCCAGGTCATGCTACTGTAGAAAATCATAATAATGTCCTTCCTTTCATGAAAGATATTTCTATATGCGTAACATTGTGCCAGAAATCTGAAATTATCAGTTTCAGTACCAAATCATGCAATTTATATCTGACATACAGTGAGCACCATAATTCATTGGACAGTGACACATTTTTTGTTATTTTGGTTCTGTACTCTAGCACTTTGAATTTGAAAGGATACAATGACAATGGCGTTGAAGTGCAGACTGTCAGCTTTAATTTGAGGGTATTTTCATCCATATTGGATGAACCGTTTAGAAATTATAGAACCATTTGTACATAGTCCCCCCATTTTCGGGCATCAAAAAATATTGGACAGTTTAACATAATGTAGAATAAAGTAATCATTTATAATATTTTGCCTGTGTTTTCCCAATATGTCAATCATTGCAGTTGTATTTTCATTTTGATTTGAATGTTGATGCAATTTGCATCCGATGCCACTAGGGTGAAAACTTGCAGGGAAAGGTGGAATCGATGGGTGTGTTCGAGTAGACATCGGTGAGCAGTCGGCTTGCCTGCCTCAGGCGGAAATGACACCTGAGCAGATCAAACTGAGTTAGCAGTGTTGTTTGTGGTTGCGGAGGACTGTCTTTTTTACTTTTTTAAATTTACAAGAAATGGAGGAGAACGAATAAAGGTTGTTTTAATACTGAATTAGGTCTACATTATTTAATGACTTGTATTGTTAGGGTAATCAGTATTTATCTTTTGCTACATGACTTTGGCTAAGCACCCTGAATTGTTCCACAGTGAAACTCCAATTAAAGTTCTTGAATAAATATGTAGCTATAATTGCCATTGGAATTAAAGCGCTGGGTGCCGTGTCATTATCAAATAACTAAATGATTTAGCTAAGCTGTCATCTGTTATGGTAACATACCTGTAAACATTAGGCTGCTTATGTTCTATTGCTCATATTCAGTTGTTTCTTGTCTGTCAATTTATGAAATGGCCTAAACTACACCTGTCATCTGTGTTTAGACTAGGAAACATGGTAGACATGTCATTTTAGTTAATCTAAACCCAGAAGACATCGTAGCCATCGGTAGCCATACATTGTAATGTGAGAATCTATGTAGCTATGTTAAGTATCATAACTTACATTCATGTTTTCATAGACTTTTGAGTGGTGGTACTAAAGAATATTTTATTGCAGAATATCTGTACCAATATAAATGAGAAATGTCTCTTTCATGGGACTTCTTTAGAGTTGTACAGTTAATGCATTGAAAATATTCCTTGTGTAGGAAAAGTGTATTAATCCTAATCATTAATTATGTTGCTATGAAATAATAATACTTGGTTGCATATCCTTTGCGTGCAAGGACTGCCTGAAGTCTGCGAGCTGTAGAAATCATCAGATGCTGGGTATCTTCACTGGTGATGCTATGCCAGGCCTGTACTGCAGCCTTCTTCGGTTACAATATGGATGAAAATGCCCTCAAATTGAAGCTTACAGTCTGTATTTTAGCCTCACAATCATTGTTTCATTTCACATCCAAAGTGCTGGAGTACAGAGCCAAAACAGAGAAAAAAGAAATTCAGTGTTCACTGTATATATCCTTTACTTGACCAGTCTGTTGATATTTATTTTCACACTAAAACATTACATAGCATACATGATTCAGCTACTCATGTCAGTGTTCATGATTTATTCAAATTACATGACAGCAGGTGGTCCCTTTGGACCCTGGAAATTAACTTATTGAATTGAATGCTATCCAATGTCTTTAACAGGATAAATTGAGTTTGTATGAATGAATAACTAATATCATACATATAGGGACATTGGGATACTGGGAGTCGTTATGTGTTTTGAGGGAACAATGTCAAGAAAGATTACATTTGCCTTGCCAGTTATGTTAATGTATGGATAAATAGAATTGTATTTGCATAAGATGTATTCTAATATCAACATGTCATCTTCCTTTTACCTGTCACCAATCATTGTTCATATATTTCTGATTTGATAATAAACATACAAAATGACAGAAAGAACCCGGTGTCATTGTGGCTTGAATGGTGGTGGAGGGGAATAGTCCTGCAGTTTATTTACAATATTATGAATGTCACCATATTGTGTGAAATAAATATTCTGAAAATGTTCTTTGCTTAATTGCTGGTATAATCCATATATTTTGTTCTGGAGACCAGACCACCCATATCTAATCAACCCATAGCCATAATAACAATGTTAGATCTTTAATCTCAAGCATTAATCTTACAACTATTTTCAACATGGATGTACAGCATTGTACCCAGGTTGTGTTGCTTAATATTGTTTCATTGTTAATACCCTTCATGTTATTATGGCATTGGGTTGTTTGTATGTGATTCTCTCTGCTGGCATGTGACATACAGAGGTCTGGCGATACACTGTCCCATCTGGATATAGGGAAAACTCCACTTCTCAACACAATGGACAGCAGGTCATACCTTCAGATCTTGTCTTACTGATTACAAGGATGGTGAAGAGAAATATTGATTAGGTAACTGTTTCTTTCCCATCAAAAGACATCCAAATACTTTGAAATAAATGAATGAGTTATGATTTGGTGGTCCTACCTTAATGTTCTATATGCTCACACCAAATGTTCTGGAGGACACTTTTTTTGGGACAACTGTCATGGCCCTGAATACGGGCTGGACCCAAATGCAACGACCAGGAGGCAGAGGGACAGAAAAAGGTAGTTTATTATAGCTTGGGGCAGTCCCAAGCTGTACATAGATTATAAACAGAAAAACAATAAAGTCCGGAGCTTCTCCGGGACTTCACTTTGCTCCAAGCCGGAGCTGGACTTGAACTGGAACGCAGGATGTTCCAGGCCGGAACTGGACTTTGTACTGGAACCCTGGAGTTCCAAACCGGAACTGGGCAGGACGGGAAACTGGAACGGATAACACCGGAACTGGACTTAACTGGAACACTGGGTTGTTCCAAACCGGAACTGGACTCGGTACTGGAACACTGGGTTGTTCCAAACCGGAACTGGACTTGGTACGGGACACTGGGGGCCCTATCTTACACCCGGCGCAAAGCGGCGCTAACGCAAACGCAAGTGTCTTTGCTATCTTACACCCGGCGCTAGGTCCATAATAACGCCTAACGCTTACACCGTCAAACTAGCATGTTTGACGGCGTAACTCTTGCGCCATCATTAGTGAACTGGGCGTGTTGGTCTTAAGATGAGGAGTGGCCAGGATTCTTTTTGGCGTATTGCTATCTTGAGCCAGCAGAAAGCGCTTGCGCTAGAACCACCACAAACCTGGTCTAAAGTCATGTCGCAGTTGTTTACATGCTATTTTAACGGCGCATATAAGTGCGTCTACATAGGCGTGTGCACAACGCGCATACCCTCCTGTCTGTTACACACAGGGGCGTGCACAGGCATGACTAAAATATCTAGATCACAATGTGAAATATTATTATTGTGTAGGCTATATCAAAAATGCATAATAATAAAAGGTTCCATAGGTCCACATACCTTTCCCTCAGCGAAGGGAAACAATGCCACATTACATTGCTCTCAGCCCACTCCATCAACATCCAGGCGATGTGCGATGGTACGGGACAATGGCTAACCATTAAAAAGGAGCTGATAACACCTATAGCTATCAAGCCTAATGCGCGAATTGTCTTTGCACCTAATGCGTGAATTGTCATTCAATGGAAAACTCGCGCACGGCAATAGACGGACATTTAAGTTCTGAAAATGCGCTTCAGATGTCATTACAATACAGCTCTGTTTATCTATGAATACAGCCTGTAAGTAAATAGAATGGTTTGTGACTGAAAAAAGTTCAAAACCTTGTCCAGTGAATATTGCATTTATTGTTTTTCAAATAGCCTAGGCTACAGCGAATTCGCTGTGCATAAGGTTTTTTTCGATAGCCTATGGTTAAAAAACGGAGATGTCACCATGTTAACTAAATTGCAACCTTAGCTATTCTTCGTCCTTCATATTTTTTTTAATTACAGTGACCAGGTTTCCATACTCTCACCGTTTAAAACCCAGCTGATTTCACCCGTTATTCCTTAACTGAACAAAACGATTTTAAAGAGAACTAAGCGTCTAATTAGAAACTAAAACAAATTTGCAGCACGTTACACAATTAATTCACAATTAATTTTAATGCCATTCTCTGCACGTTTAACGGTCTTCCTGGGAAAGTGGATTGTTTTAAAGGATTACGCTACGAGTAAAACAGGTTGGTCACATTTCCATAAACAGGAAATTATTAAACAAGGGGAAATATGCGTGAACTTGTGGTTTGCGAACCTGACAGCTTTATTGTATGGCTATTTAGTGTCATCATTAAGGCAAAATAATGGTATGTATGTTATTAATCAATATTAGCCTACTATGCAGGTAGCCTAATAAACTTTGGATGAAGCTTGAACTTGAGAACAGCCTCTTGGAATTGATGTTTGACACTTTCATTGCATAATCAAACGAAATTCACTGAACAAGCAGGCTAATTTGGCGTTTTCTAAGGTGAGACTGAAGCCATTGATAGCTTATTCTCAGCTGTTGCAGGTCCTTTTAACGAAATTTAACCGCACATATTTTGTAAAATAACAGCCCTGTCTGGAATTACCGGGAACTCATAGGCTAATGGTTAGTCCGAATAATATTGATCATACTCCATTTAGCCTATTCCTTGATCACACTAAACACGCACGAGCATGTCTGTTTCGCCATCATAAGCAATCCGCCAAGGTGGAAAAGCAGGCTTTTAAAGGGAATGGGATATGACATTTTGATTGGTTTATTGAATGTCACGCCCAAGACACACCTATAATTAATGAAGCGACTAGGTTCAGCCCAGTTGCGCCATGCGCCGTGCTTAGCGCCAAAAAAACACGCCGTTAAAATAGCAAAAGTGGACTTGGACACGCCCTAAATGGACTTAGCGCCATGCGCATAGACTAAGCGCCAAGATCGCCAAGATAGGGCCCTGGATGTTCCAAACCGGAACTGGACTGGACAGGAACTGGATCGGGTCAAACTAGAACTGGACAACTGGAACTGAGTTGTTCCAAACCGGAACTGGACTTGGTACGGGACACTGGGGGCCCTATCTTGGCGATCTTGGCGCTTAGTCTAAGCGCATGGCGCTAAATCCATTTAGGGCGTGTCCAAGTCCACTTTTGCTATTTTAACGGCGTGTTTTTTTGGCGCTAAGCACGGCGCATGGCGCAACTGGGCTGAACCTAGTCGCTTCATTAATTATAGGTGTGTCTTGGGCGTGACATTCAATAAACCAATCAAAATGTCATATCCCATTCCCTTTAAAAGCCTGCTTTTCCACCTTGGCGGATTGCTTATGATGGCGAAACAGACATGCTCGTGCGTGTTTAGTGTGATCAAGGAATAGGCTAAATGGAGTATGATCAATATTATTCGGACTAACCATTAGCCTATGAGTTCCCGGTAATTCCAGACAGGGCTGTTATTTTACAAAATATGTGCGGTTAAATTTCGCTAAAAGGACCTGCAACAGCTGAGAATAAGCTATCAATGGCTTTAGTCTCACCTTAGAAAACGCCAAATTAGCCTGCTTGTTCAGCGAATTTCGTTTGATTATGCAATGAAAGTGTCAAACATCAATTCCAAGAGGCTGTTCTCATGGAGTTCTCGAAGTTCAAGCTTCATCCAAAGTTCATTAGGCTACCTGCATAGTAGGCTAATATTGATTAATAACATACATACCGTTATTTTGCCTTAATGATGACACTAAATAGCCTACAATAAAGCTGTCAGGTTCGCAACCCATAAGTTCACGCATATTTCCCCTTGTTTAATAATGTCCTGTTTATGGAAATGTGACCAACCTGTTTTACTCGTAGCGTAATCCTTTAAAACAATCCACTTTCCCAGGAAGACCGTGAAACGTGCGACTTGGAAACAGAGAACATGCAGCTCACGTGCAGAGAATGGCATTAAAATTAATTGTGAATTAATTGTGTAACGTGCTGCAAATTTGTTTTAGTTTCTAATTAGACGCTTAGTTCTCTTTAAAATCCTTTTGCTCAGTTAAGGAATAACGGGTGAAATCAGCTGGGTTTTAAACGGTGAGAGTATGGAAACCTCGTCACTGTAATTTAAAAAAATATGAAGGACGAAGAATAGCTAAGGTTACAATTTAGTTAACATGGTGACATCTCCGTTTTTTAACCATAGGCTATCGAAAAAAACCTTATGCATAGCGAATCCGCTGTAGCCTAGGCTATTTGAAAAACAATAAATGCAATATTCACTGGACAAGGTTTTTAACTTTTTTCAGTCACAAACCATTCTATTTACTTACAGGCTGTATTCATAGATAAACAGAGCTGTATTGTAATGACATCTGAAGCGCATTTTCAGAACTTAAATGTCCGTCTATTGCCGTGCGCGAGTTTTCCATTGAATGACAATTCACGCATTAGGTGCAAAGACAATTCGCGCATTAGGCTTGATAGCTATAGGTGTTATCAGCTCCTTTTTAATGTATAGCCATTGTCCCGTACCATCGCACATCGCCTGGATGTTGATGGAGTGGGCTGAGAGCAATGTAATGTGGCATTGTTTCCCTTCGCTGAGGGAAAGGTATGTGGACCTATGGAACCTTTTATTATTATGCATTTTTGATATAGCCTACACAATAATAATATTTCACATTGTGATCTAGATATTTTAGTCATGCCTGTGCACGCCCCTGTGTGTAACAGACAGGAGGGTATGCGCGTTGTGCACACGCCTATGTAGACGCACTTATATGCGCCGTTAAAATAGCATGTAAACAACTGCGACATGACTTTAGACCAGGTTTGTGGTGGTTCCAGCGCAAGCGCTTTCTGCTGGCTCAAGATAGCAATACGTCAAAAAGAATACTGGCCACTCCTCATCTTAAGACCAACACGCCCAGTTCACTAATGATGGCGCAAGACTAGTTAATGGCGCAATGCTAGTTAAACGGTGTAAGCGTTAGGCGTTATTATGGACCTAGCGCCGGGTGTAAGATAGCAAAGACACTTGCGTTTGCGTTAGCGCCGCTTTGCGCCGGGTGTAAGATAGGGCCCTGGATGTTCCAAACCGGAACTGGACCGGACAGGAACTGGAACAGGACAAACTGGAACACTGGAATGTTCCAGACCGGAACTGGACTGCGCGGGTCTCTCAGGAATTGTTCCAAACCGGAACTGGACTTGGCAGATCCGGACAGACGGGACAGACGGGACGGATAGGGGGAGCGCTAGGCATCCAATAAAGGCTTCGAACTTGTCTCCTGAAGCGAGGGAGGACATAGAGCACAGACAACCGGTTATGGAAATACATGAAATGTAGAGGGGAAACCGGGGTGTAATAGTAACAGGTAACCAGGTAATTGAAGCAGAGGAAGGGGTAGCGGCAGAATACGGCAAGGCAGGGCAGTGCAGCGGACCTCGGGTCGGCCCAGATGTGGCAGCAGGACAACAGCAGCAGGCGCAACCGTAACCGTAGAACTGGCGGTAGCCACGGCCGGACGCAGGAACAGCTGTAGAGTGGGAGAGCAGAGTGCCCCGCTGCGGGCACAACGTCAGGTGGGAAGCGGGGGTACCGCAACACAAACAGGGAATAGCAAACAACTGCAGACTGGCAGAAAACAACAGAGTAGTGGTTAACAAGGCAGGTAAGGCGCGGCAGGTAGGACCGCACCAAACAGGACAGACTAGCAATCAGCAGTTGGCAGTGTGCCTTAAGCACCGAGACAGAAACAAACTGTTGAAAAGTGGTTTGCACGATTAAGCAGGGTGAACGAACACCAAATACGAAACCAAACTGTGCAAGCTGACTAGACAAGGGATTAACATGACCAGGATACAAACGAACGAAGTTACAGAGTCGAACAAAGTTAATGAACTTGCCCTGAATAGCAGCCAGCAGGAGGGTTAAATAGGGAGTGAGATTGGAAACAATTAAGAAAGCGTGCAAATGTAAGCGTGGGTAATTGACCAGAGCGGAGTGTGAGGAATGCATGCTGAAATGGAGAAAGGAGATAGACTGAGACAGGAGTGGGGAACACGCCCAGTCTGCAGCAAGGGGAAAAACACGGACAATGGGAATCAAACATGACACGGAGGGAAAGGGCAAAACACGGAAAACGGACGGGATGGGAACAGAACGTTACAACAACAGACCAATTAGGATTTTACACTTAAGCTGTTGCAAAAACAAATCACTCCTGATAACAAAGTAGAATCTTTACTTTTCTATAAAATATGGTATAATTACAAATATAGTTGAATAAGGTATTGAATAATACATTGTTACCTATATTTGGACAGGCCTTTTTTTGTTATTATTTCTTCATACACTTTTTGATTCAACAGATTGTATATAGGCCTACCAGGCGGATCCGGGGGGGGGGGTGGTCGAGGGGGTCCAGACATCCCACCCCCACCCCCGCAACGATTTTTCGATTATGAGGTTTTGGCGCGCCCAGGCCCGTGGCGATGTAGTCTCGGCACTCGCGTAGTTGAATCCAATGTTTTGAAGGCCAATGTCTGCGTCGTTGATCGAGCATGGATTGATTTGCTGAATCCATTCCTGCTCATTGGAAAATTCTTTGAGTCCCCGGCCCTGTTTCACTAGGATAGTTGCCTTCAGCGAGGGACGTGCACTAACAGGGTAAGCCAGCCAGCCTGCATGAGTAGAATAGAATTTCAATTGTAATTCGAGGCTTGTCTGAATTTTAGAGCGATTGAAGTATTACATCAGTTGGCCATTCATAATGTTCACATAACTGTTAGCAATTGCAGGCCTACGAAACTTGATTTATAACGTTATTGGGATGGCAGGTATGCCATCCGCCAAGTTATGGCTTGGTGGGGCATGCCCCATACCTATACAGCACCGAGAGTTTGGCACTTTTCAGGGTTTCCTACAGAAGTAACCACAATGACCATAGACTCTCAGCCCTTAAAAACATTAACTTCAGTATGTTCTGACCTCATGTAACCACACAGCATTCAGATACAACTTCACACATCCACACAATAAAGCCCCAAACTTGGGTTATTTTGCCATTTTTCTCCTTCCTCTTCTTCTTCTTCTTCTTCTTCTCATTCTTCTTCCCATTTTTCCTGCCAAACTGCCTGCCTCCGTCGCAATGTTATCCAATGGCCAGAATTATTCTTTGAGGGTATGGTCCGTATACCTGCTCATCAAGCTTATCGTCCAATAAAAACGCTTCATACTAATATTTTTTAATGTTAATGTAGCTAATGGCTTTATGCTTTCCAAGAAGCTACTGTGGCTTAGTGGTTAAAACTGCAGTCTCTCACACAGTGGATGGTGGGTTCGAACCCAGCAGGGCACATGTGTATTTTCCACAAAAACAATGTGCAACTGTTAAGTACTTTTCATTTCTTAAACTGTTATTATTTTCACATTGACACATTAACGTATTTTTATTGCAAAGGCAAAAGAGGTTTCCAATATTAACTGTTCAATGTTTCACTTGTATTTCACTTGTACTATATCACACCGTCCCCAAACCGGACGCTCGCTTTTGTCTGGTTTGGGGAGGGTGTTACACTCTGCACTTGCGGTCATGACTGACTGACTGTGGAAACCCAGTCAGAAGGAAAAGTATTGTAAATCGAAGGTGAAAATAGCCTATTTCCAGTAGAGGTCAATGGAGGAAATTGTATGTTTTCCCTGCTGTAGGAGTGGCCTTGTTATGATGTCATTGGCACCTGTCCCATATGCACTCTAATATTGTATTCAAGTGACGAACTCGGGAGGATCGGGCGTGACGTTTGCTGTGATGATGGTCCCGTTCATTACGATAAAGGTGTTCAAATGCTCAGTGGGCAAAAAACATGGACTCCCACAGAAAGCTGATGCTTGTTTGGCTGGCCTCTGAGCAGTATTTGCAGTTCTAAAGGTTTTACATAGCGTATGCGAAAACGATTGAAGATGACAACAAACACAGAAGGTGAAAGACTACATAGACAGCATGCGACGGCTCTCTCTAGATCCAGATCTCTCCATGGCTGCGTTCCAATATTCTTCACTCCCCACCTCCTTTCCTCCAGGCTAACCTGTCTGCACATTTCAAACACAAGTATTTCCACGTGCAGCACAATGTACCTGACGTTGCGGTTATATTCATTGCGGTCATATTCAGACTTCTGAGATCATTTGAATACACCTATGGTAGGGGTAGGCACCCTGGTCCTGGAGTGCCAGAAATGCTCCTGGTTTTTACCCCATCTGTGCCGTGGCAGGTACACCCCTACACAAATCCAATTTTATCATTCCTTTCCATTTTTCATAAAGCACTTTAATCCATAGTGACACTCAAAAGCCATGTTTATTCATTAAAAAAGAGGCTAAAAAGCATTATAGTTAAGTAGGCATCATATGGCGCTGAATAATGTAAAATAAAGTAATCATTTATAATATTTGGCCTGTGTTTTCCCAATATGTCAATCATTGCAGTTGTGTTTCCATTTTGATTTGAATGTTGATGCAATTTGCATCCGATGCCACTAGGGTGAAAATTTGCAGGGAAAGGTGGAATCAATGTCATAACAAGGCCACGCCCAGGGGAAATACAGTGTCTCCCATTAATCTTAAATCAACCTTCGGTCTTCCATTAACAATACTTTTCTTCTTGCCATCTCTCAAATATATGTTTTTTCAGGTTAGTTATATCGTAAATAATAGCGTGTTTATCTCCATAATTTGTTTCCTTTGTTTCTAAATCACTCGTGGAAGACTTAGCTACCCCATGCTGCATGTGTGTATAAGACTGAGGTAAATATAGCTAGATACAGCAACTGGCTTGTTCAGTGAATTCAGTTTCATCATGAAATATGAATTCCATTATAATTTTTCCTTATAAAAATGGCCATAGTGCTGAAAAATTGCTGTGTCGTGGTCTGGACCAACCATTGGAAAAAAAAAACCTAACTTTTAGGAACCTAAAAAGATTGAGAGGTGAGAAGGAAAAGTACTGTAAATCGAAGGTGAACATAGCCTATTTCCAGTAGAGGTCAATGGAGGAAATTGTATGTTTTCCCTGCTGTAGGAGTGGCCTTGTTATGATGTCATTGGCACATGTCCCATATGCACTCTAATATTGTATTCAAGTGACGAACTCAGGAGGATCGGGCGTGACGTTTGCTGTGATGATGGTCCCGTTCATTACGATAAAGGTGTTCAAATGCTCAGTGGGCAAAAAACATGGACTCCCACAGAAAGCTGATGCTTGTTTGGCTGGCCTCTGAGCAGCATTTGCAGTTCCAAAGGTTTTACATAGCGTATGCAAAAACGATTGAAGATGACAACAAACACAGAATATGTAACAATTACTATGTAATTAATATGAAATCGGCAACATTAGATTAGGACACAAAGAGCAGGGGCATGGAGGAGAGGAGGTGGTAGTGGAGGAAAGGAGGGTGCATTTTTCGAGTATTGGGATGCACTCCATGTTTACAGATACTGTTTAGACCTGACCTTTGACACATTTTTTGCCACCTCTGTCATCTCAGAGACCTCAGGAGGTGCTCAAGTTGAATGTTGGATTTCTGAGATCGTTGTCAGCTCGTCACCATCTCATCACCGGGGTGTCACGTTCAAATAATTTCGGGAATATTCAGACTTCTGAGATCATTTGAATACACCATATGGTAGGGGTAGGCACCCTGGTCCTGGAGTGCCAGAGATGCTCCTGGTTTTTGCTCCATCTGCCACGTGGCGGGTACACCTCTACACAAATCCAATTTTATCATTCCTTTCCATTTTTTATAAAGCGCTTTAATCCATAATGACACTCAAAAGCCACGTTTATTCATTAAAAAATAGGCTAAAAAGCATTATAGTTAAGTAGGCATCATATGGCGCTGAAGCTTGACTAAGCAAGGACGATGTTGCCTCGTTTCCTACATTCTCGTATCTCATTCTTGGATCATTTCCTCGCCTCATCCATTGGGTGGAGCTAAGGAGCAAGGATGCAAGGAGTGAAAATAAGTGATTGGAATGAGCCCCATGTGGGATTCGGCTCCAATTTAAGAAAGTAATTATATTCCCTCACTCCCTCGTTTATCCTCCCTTCCTCCAAGAGTATAAAATGCAAGCTTCCAGCAAGAAGGGAATCCCACAATGCACTCCTCCACACAGAAAAAGTGGGCGGTCACATTTCAACTCTACGGGGTTGCACTTCCTATATTGCTTGTGAGGGTGGTTCAGTTCCATTTTTGTTTGGTTCTCATCAATCCTCTCTTGCAGAGCACCTGTTGTTTGCTTGCTGCACATTGCAAATTTTGTCACAAGATACCTCCCTCGAGGGAAGAGAGGAAGGGAAGGGAATGTGTTAAATCTGATTTGAATGCAGCCCAAGGGGGTATTTCACAAAGCTGAATTACTGAGTTAGCTGGATAACTGCGCTGAGTAAAATCTGGAACAGCTCTTTTTACTCTAGTCCATGTTCCAGATTTTGGTGGGTTCTGGGTTTCACTCAGTGCAGTTATCCAGCTCCAGCTAACTCAGTAATCCTGCTTTGTGTAACTCAGCTGCATTCAAATCGAATTTACATTTACATTACATTTACATTACATTTATTTAGCAGACGCTTTTATCCAAAGCGACGTACAGTAAGTGCGTACAGAGACATCATCATCATTACAGAACAGACAAGGCAAAGCACATCCTTTGCATAATGTAGCAGCTATCCCTAGCAATGAACATTGACTGTAGTTCACAGTAAGCTGTGGGCAAATCAGCAACACCACACTTCCATTCCAAATACTATTATAAACTATATTATTATAAACCATTCCAAATACTATTATAAACTATGCTATTATAAACCATTCCAAATACTATTATAAACTATATTATTAAAAACCATTCCAAATACTATTATAAGCTATGCTATTATAAACCATTCCAAATACTATTATAAACTATATTATTATAAACCATTCCAAATACTATTATAAACTATGCTATTATAAACCATTCCAAATACTATTATAAACTATACTATTATAAACCATTCCAAATACTATTATAAACTATAATAAACAAACAGGAAAACACAGGGAACAGGGAACTGATATTCCTAGGTGAGGATATCAGTCAAGGTGGAGTCTGAAGAGGTGTGTCTTCAAACCTGCATTGTGTTAAGTTTAAAGAAACAAAATTATGAAAGAACTTAAACATGTGTTCAACGATCTAACCAGGAGCATATTGATTCACCTCAGTCTTCAATTTGATCAGTTATAACATTTTGTGAACTCTTTTAACGTAGTTGTTTGCAATATAGCACAATTGGCAAAATGTGAACATGGGGCATTTATACTACATGGCATGCATAGCTATTTTCTGACATAACTTGTCTTAAGAGGGTAAATAATCCATCAAAACATGAAATGTGCAATTAAGAAAAATTAGCAGCTTGTTAAAATCCTCGGATCGCAATTGTGGTTGGAACGAAAACCAGCATACACAGTGGGTCCCCAGGACCGAGTTTGGGAACCACTGGGATAGGCTACCGCACCTTTAAAAAAGCAGTCAGACCACTTGTCACGTGACCTATTACGTACGATAACTGTACATGCGCTCGCAGTCAGACTAAAATGAAGAAGAGGCAGCAGCCTACTACAGAGTTCTGTGCTTGCGATTAGGAAGATCTTTTTAGCGCCCTTACGACGCCGTTCAGGAGCAGCGAGAGACAGTGTGACCACAAAATATGGCTGGGGAGGCTTTCAGAGCGGTAAGACCACACTGACCACATGGTTAGATGGCTAACACTAACGTTAACTATAATGACCCTAACGTTACTTAGCAAGGTAAGGTAGCGAATTGAAGAAAGCCCTTAGGATATGTAAATCGGCTACAGAATTATGATGGCTCACCTTAACTAGCCGGCTAACTTTACATATTTCTAGGTTCGATTTTGGTGTCAATGAAGCTGCTGTACAGCATACCCTTTTACCTAATATTCGTTTGTTGAGAGTAACTTAACTAAAGTTAATGTTACTCTGCTCTTTTGAACTGAGATCCAGAAATGACGCTTAGCTATAATTAGTTAGACTGCCAGCAAACATGGTTATTGCACAATGTAACTAACGTTAATGATACTAACGTTAGTTGATTTAAGATAAGCTTAGCCTTTTGGTAGCTAACTGACGTTAGCTAGCTTGCATACACTTCTGTGCTTGCATAGCAGTAGTGGACGTCTTGCTTTTCACGAAGCTGAATTTGGTTCCTTTTCGCAATTATCTGTTCACTTTAAATGGGCAAGGCTGATTCCAGAATTCAGGGCATAATTTAAATGGGTTGAAAATCCCTTATGATGTGTAAATATGATATCAATCTGATATGTGAAAACATGGAGATATTCTCTCCAGTAAGTATGTGAATTTAGACTGGTCCCATATTATTTCACATTTTAAAGTGGTGAATAATTAACTACAAATGGAAAATCACGCTAGGCTAGGCTAAAATGCGTTGATTACAGTACTTGTAATGAGATGCCGTTCATCTCATTAATATGCGAATATGACTGAATTAATTTACATGTTTAAGTAATTTAGTCTCCCCTTTGAAATATAAAATCATTTTTGGCCCTGCCAATTTCATATTTATTGGAGAGAATGTCTCCTTGCCTTCACACATATCAGACTAAAAATTGGTGGGCCAAGGTGATTTAACCCTTTATGAATGCTGCGAATAATGATCTGGAATCACCCGCGTCGATTTAAGGTGCACCGAGAATTGCGAATAAGGACAGGTAACGTTACCAACTTCAGCTTTCTTAGCTTTTCTATTACTTAGCCAGCTAACATTAGCTCACTTAGCTGATGTTCACTTTTACAAGCTAACAAACTCATTTGGAACCTTTCCTTTGCTAAATAGCCATCACACACAATTATTTGGTGGTGGTTTTTGTAATTTCTCACACTATTTTGCCAGTTTTTAAAAATTGTTTTCTCTCCTTAGTATCCCAGTTTTATAGTATCTTTAATTTAAAGGATATATGATTTAATTCTGCTCCCCTATTAATTGCACTAGTTTTGTATCTTAGTAGTATCATTTCACTTGACTTGAGCTGTTGATGCAAACCTTGGTTTTTGGTTACTGTCTTCGTACAGCAATACCATTGACGAAGACCTCAGAGTATACTGCTGTTGGCGAAAAGTGATATTTTTTTGTTTTTGTTTTTTTGTTTTTGTTTCAGCCCCCATCTGCAGATAAACATTAATTTCACAGTTCATCTACTGCTTTAGATTTTTTTTCTCTTTGAGGTGAAGCCATGCTGTTGTGGGTCAGGTCCCTGACATGGTGGTCCCATCCATGGATCACACAGTCTTCACAGTAACATTTTGTTCTCTGATACAGCTTACAAAAACAACTGATGATTGTGGCGAGCGGCCTTGATGCAGAAAAAGGCTAATGTTCCCTTGGGCCCCTGGGTGTGTTTGTCTGGCTGAAAATCTTGTCAGCAGTACTGTATTGTATTGTAATTTGTCAATAGTTTCAGTGATTAAATGATAAATTACCTATTATAGAAGCACGTTAATTATTCTGTTCAACAAACGTTCAAAAATGAGGTCATAGAACAAACAGCGCATCTCACAGATGCCTTCAATCAATTCTTTCCCCTATTATTTGAAGTCAGACCTTAGTCCAAAATACCTATTTAGCGTTAATTATACAACATCAAAATGGCAATAGTGGGGGGGGGGGGGGGGGGTAATGGCCCATACACGTTTGTCAACAATAGAAAAGTGCTTTTCCTTGGACTTTGCTTAACATTTGCAGTTTTTATTTACACATGTATAAGGTACCATGGTCATACAAGGCTGAGAGTTGTTTCAGCCGATAGTGACTGAATTTCAACTAAATTGCAGTTGCGCCTTTGTCAGCATCACATGGCCTTGCTGCGGAGATGTACACATGCAGACTCCAGCATTCTACTACGAAGATCCTTCAGTTCAAACCGGTATGCGCAGACCTTCTGCATCCATCCTTAATTCTAACTGCCTGAGTTTCAATGTAAACTTCATAAATATGTAGGCTAATCAATGTTAATTTAGTATGTGCTGTATGGTTGTGTGACCATTGTATTCATTACAGGTCAAGATCAAAATATGAACACAGTTACAACATGAACGGATATTGGAGTGTATATTTAATGCACGTGGGCACATTCGTGTGCTTTGCAGTCACGTCAGACACAAAAATGACTACGCACATGTCTTTATTGACCACTAGAGTACTCAAGTGACTGCGTCACGCTGGTTTCGGAAGTAAATTCCCCATTCATTTAGAGCAGGGGTGTCAAACTCCAGTCCTGGAGGGCCGCAGTGTCACAGGTATTTGTGGTTTCCTTTCAATCAGCACCCAGTTAAAGCATTGAGAACAAGGTGTGTGGACTTCTTAGCCAATTAGTGACTTAAATTAATCACTTGTGCTTAAACGCACCAAAAACCAGCAGACACTGCGGCCCTCCAGGACCGGATCTTGACACCCCTGATTTAGAGCATAGACTTTAACTAAAGCTTACTTTTAAACCATTTCTACTGATTATATCTTACCGTCAATGTTCAATATAACGCCTGTTCGCAAACTATGTAGTTTTTCTGGACCAGCTTCGAGTATATTTTACGTTTCAGTATTTTCTTGTGATTATATCAGCGCTGGAACTGTTTAAAAACTCGATGTCCCATAATTCCCTCCGAACCTCGTCTCCAGACGTTGTAATATAACGTTCGCCAGCAGTAGCACACAGCTCTTTTTTAAAACACTTTTTTTCTAACGTTAGCTAGCTAGCTTGAAGGACTAAAAGCTAGAATGGCTTTATGTGGTTAACCGTAGCTCAGTTTCTGACCTTGTCGGGCGGGCTTCTCTACTTAGCAAGCTAACGTTGGCTCATCTTCAGCTGCAGTAGCTACTCCCATCTGCCTAAGAATTTCCAGACAGACGAGATGATGAAATCTTATTGGTCAAGAACCACCCGTGCGTTGCAGTACGGGATATGCAGTCCGTTAAAGTGGACTACAAGTCGAACTACAATGATTAATGCATTACTTTAAAAAAATAAAAATTGGAACATGCGATATATGGTCTATATCCTTGTACCACACAGGCTAATCCAGGAACGTTTCGGCTCATTCTATAAATCAGATTTCAAGAAATAGTCGATAGTCTCCGAAGCCCATTCTATTCTTCCATAGGAAATTTACTTCCGAAACCAGACTCCGCCCACGACTGACGTACTCACTTGAGTACTCTACTATATAGGATGACTTCTTTAGCTTGAAGATGTCATACAACTGGATATTAAAGGCATACTGAACTCTGTTTGAACATAATGTTGGATAGCTACCTGGCACCGATTAGTTGTAATATTCAAGCTCACCTTCATGAGTTGTTCCAGTGGTCAGAAATTGACCAAAGAAGAATGACGTTTTTTCTCTCTCCATTCACTTCCATTGCATAGCGAAAAAGGTCTCAAAAGTACACTTTTAGCGCGTAAACGAATGCAAACAACGCGGATTGTGCCAATATAGAAAATCATGAAATCCGGAACCGGGCGTTTGAAAAGATAAAAAGCTCCATTCACGATATCTTACACTTTTTCCAAACGAAGGTTTGGAAGAAGATCCGGTCCATAACTTATTAACTTCCTTGTTTCGTTCATGCGCTGTAACGGTCCCACTCAGAGTTGCCAGGTTCGCGGTTTTCCCGCCAAATTGGGCTAGTTTGAAAAAGCAGTCGCGGGTAAAAATTACATAGTCGCGGTGTGCGGTTTTTTGGGCTACTTTCAACGTTGACCGCGGTCGCCAAAAGTGACGGAATTTTTTTCATTTGAGCGTTTTATTAATGTGTCTTGAACTTGATGTTGAATATCTGGCAACCCCTCAGGCCAGAGAACAGAGATAGGCACGTAGCTACACAGTGCTGGGCTGCAGTTCTATATACGCTCTATGGCTGCAGTAGAGAGAGAGAGCAAGTGGGTGGTGCGGCTTGAATTCACGTCATTTAAAGCGTTGATAGCTACGTTACGTTCTACGTTCTCTTCTAAATATGGAGGCGGGGAGAGGGGGTGGGGCGGGGCCCGGCTCCCACTGCGCTGCTCTGGGAGACAGTCAGGAATGAGAGAACGAATATTTAATTATTTAATCACGCACTGTAACGTTATTGAACTGCACTATTAGTCGGAGATTACGGGTGTGAACGGAGAGAAGGAAAGAATGAATAGAGCTGTGTAACAAAGAGTGAAGAAAAAGTTGATAGGAAGATGGAGCAGAGGGAGATTTTGAGGTGAGGGGTGAGGAGTGAGCACTGTGGAAGATGAGAAAAGCTAAGTGTGCAGTTTCAGCTACTGGGGGTCCACAATAATAAAATAAATTCTAAAGTACATACTGAATTAAGCTTTTTGTTGTTGTTGTGAGCATAGTTTCTTTTTGAATAAAGTAACATTCAAAACATTTTAAAATAGGCATACTCAATACATTTTGCTGTTAAAACAAACAAAAAAGGAGGGAAAATAAAGAAAGAATGTTCAAATATGATCACTATTAAATTAATACTTCCTTTTTTTATATATTTTGGGTTTGATATTGCACTTCCCAAGGTTCTTGAGAAACGTCCACTGTAAGCTTGTTTGCAATTTGTAGCAATGCTAATGGAAACGAATGGTTACAGCCAGTATTGGTTACAGCCTATGGCTTTGGTTACAGCTAGCCAAACTGAAGTATCCCTTTAAAACACCTAAATGGAACATCATTATATTTGGGCTAGTTTTAGGACATTTGGGGCAGGTTTTGAGCTGATTTTGGGCTGGAAATTTCAGCAGGACCTGGCAACCCTGGTCCCACTCACTTCCTGAAGCTTGCGTCAGTAAACAAACCGAACAGCAAAGAAGCTATCAACAGTTGCTAGTTCTTAGAAAATAGTTAGCCTATTCAAAATCAAATCTATCAAAATTGGTTCAAAAGTTTCAAACGCCTGGTTTCGGATGTCGTGATTTTGTATATCGCATAATCCGCGTTGTTTACATTCGTTTATGTGCTAAAAGTGTGCTTTTGAGATCTTTTTCGCCATGCAATGGAAGTGAATGGAGAGAGAAAAACCATCATTCTTTGTTGATCATTTTATGACAACTGGAGCAACTCATGAAGGTGAGCTAGAATATTATGACTAATATCGGTGCCAGGTAGCTATACATATATTATATTCAAACAAAGTTCAGTATGCCTTTAAAGGAGCAAATCAGAAGCAATGCTTGAGGCTGCAACTATAACAGCCCATCTGAGACCCAAACAACAACTTTCTGTGTTCAGTTCTTTAATCGCTGCTACACTGCACTGCAGCTTTGATCTGTGACATTGGGTGTTTCTCAATACCAAGTCCGCACAAGTAGGCCTACGGACTTGTAACGCATGCAGTATCAAGGGTCCCGACAAAAGAGCACTTGCAGAAACACGTTCTTGTGAATAGGGATGACGTCCTATAACGGGCCAAGTTCTGTTCCAAAGCCAAGAACGCAAAGAAGCGAGGACGCTCAAAGATCCCGGAAAATGTACTTGATCCGCCCCAAATGGCGAGGATGCATCGGATGCAAACTCGTCAAACAAGTTTGCGAACTTGGATATCCCATCATTCATTGCGTAAAGCGATATGACATACGACATGGGGAAAGCTTATAGTTGCTCCCTGCTTTGTAGTATAGATCGGTTTGTAGCTATTTTCTAGAGTCTATGGTTTGTATAGCGAAACCACAGTCCAAACGTCTGAAGCACGCATTGCATCTCAAACAGGCTACACAGAGCTCTGAAGCAACAGTGCACAAACTGATAGCGACCCAAATTTGGCTCTCCTGTACGCAAATGTGTAGGCCACATTACAATGCCATCAGTCCTAGTGGTAGTCGCCAATGTTAATGCTATACTGTATTTGTAAAAAGAAATGCTAAAAAAATAAAGAATTTAATTTTTTTTTACTGTTCACATTTGACTTTAATATGATCGCGTAAAAGCCTACTTTATTTAATCTTGTTTTGGCGCGTCATTCCTACTGCACTCCAGGAGATGGCACCGATTCACCAAAAAGCTGATAACAGTAGCAGCCATCTGTGTTACAAAGCTAGCTAGGTTATTATATTGCTATTACAACAACATAACATTAACGGCTTTAGCTAATCATCGCGATCCAGTCCTTTTGTGCCTTTGACATACAATCTATATTAAAATATTAACTACACGTGTTCTAAGTTTTCCACTGGGAAATGGATAAAGTAGGCCTAGGCAACATCCCAGCAAAAAGAGATGCACTGACGATGACTGTATAGGCTACATTAATTTAAAATGTTTGGTTTCATCCTACGGTTTTCTGTCTTGCAGCTTTGAGCATTTTCCCCCATTATGCTTCATTGATAAAGCCGTAAGTTCTGTTAATTTCACTAATATGTTTTTTGTGATTAATTGCCTGCTAATTTCAGAAACCTTTCCGCCTTCATTTAGCTTTTATGTAGCCTATTAAAGCATGGCTATTGTCAGCAGTTGAACAATGAGTGGTTAATTCATTTGGTCGCGAAAAGTATGGATCGATATCCCTGGGCCATCGCTAAAAAAAAACTACTTTGTGCACCCCTGCTCTGAAGGACAGAACGCTGCTTAGTTATACAAAAATATTTAAAATGAGGTAAAAAAAAAAAAAATTCAGCTATTGTAAGACATATTTCTCGCCTCATTTTCATTCGTAGAAAGATTGCAGTCTCATTTATTGATTAAATGAGATAACTAAAAATGTAGCCTAGCCTAGTTGTAAGCGATGTCCCTATGTTGCCGTCTCGTCTGCCATAACGAAATGGGATATCCAAGTCCGTTCTCGTCAATGTTGCCAGAAGCCTGAATTAATTCCCCTCCCCAAAATTCTGAAAACCCCCCATCTTCAATTGACTCCCATACAATTTTCTCACAATTCATCCCCCGTTCCTCCTTTTAAAAGCCACCATTGACTCCTTTTAAATGGCACCATTTATTTAAAAATTCCCTACATTTAGGGGTTAATCCCCCAGTCTGGCAACTCTGTGTTGGGTGCATCCGACGCTCTTTGAACAGAACTTGGCCGTTAAATATTACGTCACACAAGTTCACAAGTCCGCAAGTACAGAGATTGAGAAACACCCCTTGGCTGCGTCCCAATCCAGTTTTTCCTCCACCCTCGTAAACTTAAAGGTTGTATCAGCGATTTTGGGTGACGTCACTTCTGAAGCGAAATCCCAAACAAACATACTTATGAATAATTATGTTATGTTTTAAAAAATAGTGTTCAAGCATCCAGAATTATAACCACGTTAATAACGTTTGTAAGAAACCAAACCGTTTGTAAATCCGTCAAGATTTCAGCGAGATAAGAGTATTAGCGTTTGTGCAGATCATTGTGATTGGTTGGAATACTGTTTATTTTGGTTTTGAGTGGTTGGTAGTAGGCTACCATTTGTTTTTGTGTACGATCTCGGAGCATAGGCTGCCTACAGAGACGCGGTTTTTTGACGGCCTGCTTATGGGGCGGGCAGCTAGCGGATCGTGAGGAAAAATCAGATGAATGTGATCATTTATGTTTCCACCCAAAATCGCTGATACAACCTTTAAGTGTGAGTCCAATCCGTTAGAAAGCCAAGTGAAGTTTGTGACATAGCCCCTCCACCCTAAACTTTTCTTAAGGGAACGAGTCTGCAAAAGAGCAGACTGGGCAAGCTCATATTACCCACAATTCACATTTCAGTGATAATCACGTTAATGTTTATCGCGGTATTACACATTAAAAGCGCATTCAGAATGGAAACGACAGTGTATAGGCTAATAAATACAGGTTAATAAAGTAGTAGTTTGCTATTTTGTATTTCATAGTTTAGCAAATTGCTTGCAGCAACAGAGTAGCGTATTGTGGAGGGATGTAGGTTACTACCAGGTTCTCTGTAGCTTAATCTATCTTTTAAACAGATTATTAGGCTAGGCTAGGCCTACTGTCTCTCAATATTTTTCCGTATAATTTGCCAGATAGCCTAACAATCAAACAATTTAATTTCTCAATAGCCAAGATGAATAGGTAAATAAACTTGTGCAGCATTTTTACTATATCTATTTGTGCTGACGCAAAATGCGTTAATAGCCTATGTCATGCGAAGTGATCAATGAACAAAACATATTTGGGTAAATTTGTTTTTCTAGCTTGAAAGCATGCATTGCCCTCAACGATGGTTCCAGGAATTTAAGAGGTTTTCCTCTTTAAACGTAGCCTATGCTTTCTAATGTTTAGATAGTTTTGACTAAATCGAGTGCCGTCTTAAAGTAATGACATTCTTTAACGTGATGAGGAGAAAACGTTGTTTTTTTGCCAGTTAATTATTCAAAATTATTGCCACCCTTATTAAACAATCTCACGTTGGTTATCTCTTTGTCATTGTCATTTGTTAATCATTAGCCTATAGGCTACATAATTGATTAGGCTATTCAAGGAATTTGCTTGATTGACATAAGCAAGCAAAATAAACGGAAACGGGTTGAAAATATGTTCGGTTTAAATGCTTTATTTAAATGCTACGCAAATTTATGACACAAATAAATATGCTAGCCCACACAACTTGCTGTATTTATTGATATTTGTTATTCAGTAAATCAACTGCTTGACTGATAATTAGTGTAAACAGGTTGAGAGTTTAATCCGTTTAAAGGTAGCCTAGGCAGATCCCACGATACGCCACTGTGCAGCAGCATAACTTCCGAGTATAGATGGGGTGAGTGCGTCTCAATTCAAATAACCCGCTCCGCCCTCGCTCCCTCCCACTCGCTAAACGCAAGTGTATACTACTGTTTTTTTGGTATGTGCGTCACATCCTCCCAAGTGAAGTTTGCAAGTGAAGTTTACGAGGGTGGAGCAAAAACTGGATTGGGACGCAGCCCTTGTCTTGGAGGTAAAAGCAAGTGTTTTCCCTGTAGAGGAGGGAAGAGCAGAGGAGTGCTTAAGACCCTGCTGCTGGGCGTCTCTGTGGGTGTGCCCCTAGTGGTGGGAGTCCGATACGCCATATCTGAACCTCGCGAGAGGCGGAAAATGAAGATCTTGGCTGAGGGCATGGGCCGCTTCTGTAGGTATGTTGGATTTTTCCTGTAATATCCCCCAATGAACATGCATTGGCAACAATGAACCATTCGGAGATTTATTTGATTGCCTATGCTTTGATTAGATCACAATTACAATAGGTTCTTGAATTAAAAATTCAGTCTAAGAGAATGGCTTTGAAGCTCCCAACAAGTAAAGCAGTTGTTCTCAATGTTGTTTCTCCGAAGTCCAGTTTCATTATTTCTTCCAGTGATTATTTTTCCCTCTTTTCCCTGCACTGAAATGTTTAGAATATTGTATTTTTTGTGTTTTACACCCTGGTAGATCAAAGGAAAAACTGTCAATAGCACTACACTGTAAAAGTGACTCAGTTAGTATTTCATGTGGGTGTTCACACATTATCTTACCTAACCAGCTCCAATTAGATGGGAGAGAGCCAAGCTCTTTGAAGATGTGACAGCCTACATAGCTGGGGATGAAAAAGCCTGTAGGTCCTGCTTTTCGGACTACTGCTCTAGATTTAATGCATTTTTGAAGGTGGGCAACAACAGCATTCGCCACATATTTACACAATGTAAATGTTTGCATGTTGTATATGTCTTTGTGAACTTGCAGGTCTCTATATGTTGGAATCGTGATTTCAGTGGATTATTGGTGGACTTCAAACGTAACGCTACATGGCTTAGATGAGGTAAGTGTGACATGATGGGAAATTAATTAAAAGCATGTGACTTGTTTTGTAGTTGTTCACAGCCTTAAGAGTTTTCAGGTAGGGCATGCACATGTGACTGACTATGGCAAAAGGAGACACACATTGTACAAATGGAATTCAAAGTACGGCCTTCCAAAAGCTTAAATTTTTCTATTAGTTTTTTTAGAAAAACCATGCTATTGTGTGTTTTTTTTTTTTTTTTTAATGCTACTTAGCTAGTCAGCCAAACCCCTACTAGCTTAGCTTATGCTATGTGTCCAGTGGTGGGGAGGAGAGGAGTGCATGCAGAGTGCTGTACTTCAGTGTGATGGCTCTCATAGGGCACTTTCACAAAATGTTTTGTTCACATTATGCTTTTCACTTCATTGCTTCTCCTGCAGCTAAGCAGAGTGAAAGAGTGCAGATTGGGCCCATATTTCCAGGCCTCCAAATTGAATAACAAATTTCATAACTTGTATAGTATATAGTCTCCTACAAAACTATTGGCACCAAGACGGATTGATTTGATATATTATTGTATAAAATGAAGTAATACCAGTACTGAGCTACACTAATTTTCCAACCTGTGGAATTTTCAGTACTTTGCACCCTCCCCTTGCAAGGATAACAACACTGAGCCTTTTTATATAATGTCTTATGAGATTGGAGACCACCTTTCTTTCAACACCAAACCCAAAGCTGCTGGCCAGAGAGCTCTATATTCCTCTAATCTGAACGTAGCACCCATTTCCAAGTTCCAATGGCATTTATAAAACTCCAGGAATTAAAATGTGTTGATTGCTCTCGGTTAAGACCTTTTCCTGGCAACCCTTCCAATTTTTCAAAATCAGCCCAATTTGTAATATTTGTCCTAATAGTAGTAAGTGGTATAATGTCTTTGTACAAATTGCCTAATTTATGTAGGTTAACATTAGTCTCTTCATTTCAGAGTTCTTTTGCAATCCCATGGTGATGGATGAGAGAGGGATTTTACATGCACGTGCATTTTTATATCCTAGTGAAAGAAGATGCCATGGAAGGCTACAATACAGGTCCTTAGGACTTAAATAAAAGTAGAAAAGGAGACTGTTAATGTTGATTGAACGGTGTTTGATTTTATTTGTAAGGATCTTTAAGGGTGCAAAATATTTTGACACCTATCTTTTTGGGGAATTAAATTTGTCCACTGAGAGAACTTGTTAGAATGAAAGAATATAGATTTTACATATTTTTTAGCAAAGAATATAGCCTGTTATCCGTGCGTCGATTTTATACAGCCTTTAATAAAAATTTAAAAAACTACTTTAAAAAAACATTTTAATCAATCAATTGAACTTTATTATTATACATTATATTTACATGTGTCCTTCAAGAAACTGAAGGACGCTTAAAATGGTGAGGGGGAAACTCGCCTCAACCGCCACCAATGTGTAGCACCCACCTGGGTGATGCACGGCAGCCAGCTTGCGCCAGAACGCTGAGGTGGAGAAAACAATTTTTTAGGCAATTAAATCGGGGGATAATTAGGTGGCAGGTTGAGAGATCCAAGTTGGGAATTTAGCCAGGACACTGGGGAACCCCCTACTCTTTGCGAAGAGTGTCATGGGATCTTTAATGACCACTTTGAGTCTCGTCCGAAAGATGGCATGTCCCCATCACTGCACTGCGGTATTGGGATTTATTTGACCAGAGGGAAGATCACCCCCTACTGGCCCACCAGCACCACTTCAGCAGCAACTTTGTTTTCCCAGGAGGTTTCCCATCCAAGTACTAGCCAAGCCCACACCTGCTTAGCTTTAGCCATTTGGAAGAAGCAGAGTGCATGGTGGTATGCCTGCTGACGACTTTATTTATATGGTGCCCGATGTGCAGGATCGCAATACTTGCAACACTTTAACAGTCTTAAAAAAGGTAGTGGGGGTGGGAGGGGGGTGTGTCTCAGCAGCGTAGCCTGTAAGAGCGCCATCCACATGCTCATTGCGAGCTGCAACGTCGGCAGTTTGAATCCGGCCGCACAACCTTTGTCCAATGTCACTCCTCCTCTTCTTCCTGTCTTTCTACACTGTGCTGTCCAATAAAACTGAATTGCCCTTTAAAAAAGGTGGTGGGAATAGGGATACGTGAGCAAGTGGGGCTTAAGTTGCATTTCCTGAGTTGCATCGATTACAGCAAAATGATTTAGCAGTTTCAAACGAAGGGAACGGGCCCAAATACAGGGGCTCACACACGTCATTCTTTATAACTTGGCTTATACCCAACCTGCTTTTTGTAACACTGAAAACTTGTCACATTTCGACATGGAGATGATGTCAGAGTGGCATTTAAGATATGGATTTATAAGGTTGTCAATAGTTGTGAAGAGTACTGGAGAATTATTGTGATTTTAAGTTACCACTTTTGAGAAGTGAGCTTCTCAAATCGGGCATTTCTAATGGTTTTGTTCAGAGTAGTGATGTCATAATTGATTGCAGCTTTGTTTTTCTCCATTTACGCTCAGCTTTTCTACAGTTTTTTCATCAGTTAATATCAGTTCTCCATGGTGGTTTCTGTCTCTACAAGGGTTTTAAATTCTTTCTTCAGCTGATTGTCATTTGAACCACAATGAGTCACAATTGTGCTAACGTTGGAGTAGCCAACCAGCTGCAAGGGCAAGCGGGAGTTGAGCCCCCGGACGTGGGCGGCGGGATGGCGGTGGACACAGGTCGGGGGCCACAGACGTCCTCAGGCAGGTGTAGATCCCTCACCATCGAGGTCCCCACAGTCAAGGTAGTCGCAGTAGAGTTGGGCAAAAGGGGGGAGCAATGCAGGAGTTTTTCCGAGGGGCAGTGACCTTAAAGCGGTTTGAGAGGCGCAGCTGCTCTGGTGGGCGTAGTGGTGGTGCGGATGCAGGCACCCTGCGATTCTTTGCCAACGTGCTTCATTCTCATGTGTGGGGTATGCAGCAGGCAGCAGGGAAGTTAAGGAGGATGGGACGGGGAGGGTAGACTGCTGTGGGAGGGTCCCGGTCGCCACCGTGGACACATCCAACCTGGTGGAGTTTGCTTCATCCGTATTGCCAAAAATAGTGTACTCGAAGGCATCGTGGTTCAGATGTTATCTGATAATTGCTCTGCGTTCTGAGCTATTTATTAGCATTGTAGAGCACAATCATTCGACCTTTAAAATCACAGATAAAAGCAGCGAGTTTGTCCTCCTCCTTTATTACTACGAACCTGTTGCAGCGGTCGCATAGCAAAGTTGTGGTTACTGAGAGCGGACTTGACGGAGAGTTTGGGAGGCTGTTTGTCATCGTGGCAAATGAAAATTTGCAGCGTGAGGCACAAAGAAACACCCGTCCTGACCCCAAACTGCAGACCCAAGCCCGCAACTCCACAACCACAAAAGTGCAGCGGGCTAGGAAGTGAATGGAGGGTCGCTAGCCTGATCTGCCAGCCGCCTCGGCAGGGCGGGAGACTAGGGGCAATCCCGTCTTCAAAGGTTGGGAGGTGAATGGTAGCAGAGTTGCGAGGGTGGGAAAGGGCTGAGCCGGGGAAGTAAATGGGTGATAACAGAGACACACACAAAAGGGTAAAAGGCTAAGAGCCATAACACAGAATACAATGTAATAAAGTAATTAAACAACATGAAGTAAAATGGTTTGTAAAAAATGAATAACCAGACTCAATGACCCCACACAACACCATTGTATACAAAGTTGGTGTGGGACTCTTGAAAACATGGCATTATGTATATTGCATGTTAATACCAACAAATTAGGAAAAGTCATATAGTGCAAAGATTAAAAAATAAGATTAACAGGTTTTTAAGAGACGTAAACAATAAATCAGGTCAAATTGACCCCGAAGGTAATATGAGGGCTAAGTAATCACTGCCTAAGACCGAATCACTGCCTAAGACCGAATCACTGAGAGGCCTCTTGAGTGCATAAGACCTACTTTTAAATGCCTTTTCTTGCCTTTGTTGAATTCTTTCTTTGTGTAATTTTAATTTTTGTAAAGTGCTTTGGATGCTGTGCTATTGCATTTTTTTTTAAGTTACTTGTTAAAATAGCATAATTAGATCGCTGCCACTCCCTGTTATCAATTGGTATACAATGCAGCAAAGTACATTCATCCACAAAAGAAGAATAAAAAGAAAAACAGAAAAAGAATCCTGCCAGCCCCCTATCTGTACCCGACTCAATGGACGTCCCCTCTCTTGTAGAGCAGTTCGGCCTTTTCTGAGGGAATGTCGGCGTGCCACCAGAGGGCGGCAGACAACATGGTGAACGGGGCTGTGCAGAACGGCGGTTTGTATATTAAACTGGGTCAGGGCCTCTGTTCCTTCAACCACCTGCTGCCCCCCGAGTATATCCACACCCTGCAAGTACTGGAGGACAAGGCCCTCAACAGGAGGTACAAGGAGGTGAGGGCACATTGTTCTCACAGTGACAGACCTGCTATTTCCAAACAGCCACAAACTTGTTTGTACCCTATTAAACGTTGAATGCAACATGATTGAAAATTAGGAATATGAGGTCTTTGTCTTTTGACAAAGTGACATTTGTCTTCCTGTTTACAGCACAATGTCTCGCAGGGCAACTGTTGTGTTATTTTGTGTGCCAGGTCCTGTCCAATCAAAGCCATATTCTATTTCTGACACAATCAGCACGTCTGTTCCTGAATTCCAATTAGCACATCAGTGCACACTCTTTGAATTACTAACAAAGGTGTCTTTCAGCAATAACCATTTGGGATATCTTTATAGTTGGTGGGATCAATGATGAATACATTTCTTGTGTCTGAACTTTTTATAAGGCCATATACTGTATCTTAAGTGAAGTGCGGAGCTTTGACACCCACTCCACTGAGAGATTCTGACCATATGTTTCTCACTGGCCAGGTAGATGCACTGTTTCAGGAGGATTTCAACACCACACCTGACAAGATGTTCAAGACATTCAACTATGAGCCAATAGCAGCAGCAAGCCTGGCACAAGTACACAAAGCACAGTTGCATGATGGGACTCCAGTAGCGGTGAAGGTATGAAATCCTGTCTATAATGGGGAAACAATGCCGGATCATCGTTAAAAATCGTTCCAAATGTTAACACAGTTCAAGGTTAACACTGTAAAACTCATTCAAAGTCGCATTGTAAAACTGCATACAATCTAACTTTAACTCGCTGATAAGACTTCCTGCTAAGAAAATAGTTATTGTATAATAAATTTAAATGAAAGAAAACTGGATTTCTCCTGACTTATTTTTCCAGAGTTCAATCGGAAAATTTGTCAGAAGAAACAACCCTTAAAGTGATCCATCCATACCTACTGCATATCTATTTGATGTTGTTGGGTCACAGACATCAGGAAGTCATGGCATGCAAAGGATATGCAACCAAATATTTGAAATTTTTACTTTATTCTACATTGTGTTAATGGGGGTGGACTATGTACAAAAGGTTCTATAATTTCTGAATGGATGGATGAAAACACCCTCAAATTAAAGCTGACAGTCTGCACTTCAACCTGCATTTCATTGTATTCTTTCAAACTCAAAGTGCTAGAGTACAGAACCAAAATAACAAAAAATGTGTCACTGTCCAATGTATTATGATGCTCACTGTAAATATAAATGTGCTTATAAAATGTTAGAAAAATATTAGTCAGATTAGTCATATTATTCTGTTTCTCAGGTGCAGTACATTGACCTCAGAGACCGGTTTGATGGTGATATCCGAACTGTGGAAATTCTCTTGGATATTATAAAGTTCATGCATCCAAGTTTTGGGTTCCGATGGGTCTTGAAGGTCTGTATAATTAAGGATCCATTAGATTTTGCTTTCCTATCTGAATTGTACCTTTTTAAGAAATGCACTGGCGCATGTTCAGTTTGTTGTATACACGCCCTCTCTTTGCTGTCAGGATCTGAAGGGAACGCTAGCTCAGGAGCTGGACTTTGAAAATGAAGCAAGGAATTCTGAACGTTGCGCGCAAGATCTCGAACACTTCAAATTCGTCATTGTTCCCAAGGTGTTCTGGGAACAGACGAGCAAGGTAAGGATCCACGCGGTTGAATTGGGCTGTGCAGCTCGTCAGAGTAGACGGAATAATTTGCAAGCTCTGTGTTGCAGAGGGTGCTGACAGCAGAGTTCTGCGAAGGCTGTAAAATAAACAATGTAGAAGAAATCAAGAGGCAAGGGCTGAGTTTTAAAGACGTGAGTACCCACACCAGGACTTTGAAGCTTGTCATTTGAGTACCGATTGGCCGTAGCATGTGCAAGGCATCTTTTGTGTCAACATTTCAGACGGCCGACAAGTTGATCCGTACCTTTGCAGAGCAGATATTTTACACCGGTTTCATTCACGCCGACCCCCATCCCGGCAACGGTACGTGTGACATGTCCCTGGTTCACACCGGTGCAAATTCTACCACGCACAAGCTTTCTCACAATGACAAAATATGTGCAATGCTCCTTTTAGCTTTGTCCGTCTGTGTCAAAAGGGTGTAGCAAATATGCTTATCACGTGAGCTAAAAGGGGAGCGGGCCAGCAGTCTGATGACACTTGTTGTTTATGTGCTTAATTTGTGCTTCAGTGCTGGTGAGGAGAGGTCCAGATAAAAAAGCAGAGCTTGTTCTGTTGGACCACGGACTGTACCAACCCCTCAGCAAAAGGTAAAAGCCCAAAACACAAGCCTAATCAGGAACCAGGAATCACAAGTTGCTTTGAGCACGGTGCTCTATGTAGAGGGATACTGTGTCCGAGGAGGTTAAGTGGAGTGGTGACAGGCCGTTTATTTGCTGCTCTGTCGGCTGACGCTCATGTCCCTCTGACCTCCCCCAGTGACAGAGCGGCTCTGTGCAAGCTGTGGCGTGCCATTGTCCTGCGAGATGAAGCCGCTATGAAGAAATACGCCAATGACCTGGGGGTCAAAGGTGAGGACTGCACAGCTTAATAAAATGTTTGGCATCAGGAATTTTCAAATCATGACAAATGTTCACAATAATGTGACCAACAGAAAAACAGTGGTGTTTCTGTTGTAATTCATAGATATGATTAAAGGGAATTAATGTTTTAAAAAGTAAAAAAACATAGGTGAGTTTCTCACAGACTTATCTTGCCGGCTGCTCAGAGTACTTCCTGTTCTGCGAGATGCTGCTGCAGCGGCCAATCAACATGCAGGAACTGGGTCTGTCCAACATCCTGAGCAGGGAGGAGACGTCCTACATGCGGGAGATGGCCATGCAGCACTTTGACGGTGTCATGCAGGTGCTCAAGTCCCTGCCCCGCCCCATGCTGCTGGTATTCCGCAACCTGAACACGGTGCGCAGCATTAACATCACCCTGGGGGCGCCAGTCGACCGCTACTTCGTCATGGCCAAGAGGTGGGTCGCCGTTGGTTCATGGCAAAACCCAACGTGACTATGTTCTGCTCTTCCACAGATAAAACTTGTGCTGCCTTGGTTTGAGTCCAAGACCATGATGAATATTTATTTATGCATTCATTTTTACTGTTTGCTAAATCAGATGACTAACTATTCACAGCAGTGCATTGTTTCTGTTTTGTTGAAAGTGCTTCTTGTACACAAGGTTCAGGTATTTAGAATGAGCTACGAATTGTGAAAAGGTCATTTTCACCCACTGCTTCATTCATTTTTGCTGAGAGAAAGGTTAATGTATGGATTTTCTGGGGAGGTTGGAATTAAAGCTGTCAAATTAAAATTCTGCAAAGGAAAATTGTTGTCCAGTCACCGGTTTTCGAAAGTAGCAGTGCTAGTGCATAATAGTAAGTTGTTATTCAAAATGTTCATAAATCTGGAATATGGTTTTGCTCAGAGCAGATATTTATTTATTTATAAATATAGGCAGATTTGTTGTGTTGTCTGCAAGTTAAATGTCAACTTTAAATGGAATTATAAATACTGTATTTTGCTCCTGTGTGTTTTTTGATTTGTTACTGTCATGGATATAAGGGTTTGGAAAATTCTTGTGATGTTATGGAATTTATTTGATTAAAAACTGTTTTCCTAAAAGAAACAGCAGACCATACCTTAAGGATGTGGATCTTATTTCCCCTCCTCGTTTCTTAAATGTGGCGACAGCGCTGTGGGAGGCTGGGGGCGGATCCAAGCAGAGGAGTCCAGAGTACTTCCTACCCTCAGGCTGTTTGGCTGGGTTTGGACGGCATGGGAGAGTGTCAAATTTGAGTGTGCTTTAAGGTAAAAGCCCAAATATATTCTGTTTTGTTCATTCTGGAATTATATATAATTTCTGTATTGGTGTAAGTTTTCGATTGGCCCACATAATCGAAAACATACACAGTGTTTCGCCTCTAAACGTGGTGTGACACTGAGGTCTTTGAGATGTTGGTGAAATGATCGATGGGAATTGTATTACCATGCCAAATTGGAAGACCGGTTTTCCTGAGTATGACAGAATTTGAAAGGTTTGATTTATAACGTACACAAACTAATCGAGCTACATTTGGTCATGATTAATGCCACAATGAACATAATCGTCAACACGGATTAAACCGAGTTTGGCGGTTTTCAGTGAGACAGTTGGAACTGATGGATGTGGAATTGTCTTCTGTTGACAACCATGTTGTGTAGTACCAAGTGAACTGCTCTTCTCTTCGTCTCATTGCAGGTCAGAGATGGTAATGATGAGCCTCACGAGATCCTTGCTGAACCTGCTGTCCTACTTTGGCTTTATAGCACTGGGTGAAGAGGTGCACCAGTACCTGCAGTGAGCGAGTCGGGTTCTTTATCTCCTCAAGTGACATGGTGCAGGCGCCTATCTGGACTGCAAGGCAAAGGCTTTGCTCATATATAAACACAACCAATCCACTTCCGCCTAGAACAAAGACAGTGGATTTTATGGAAAATAAATGGACTGCTTTGGGTAACAGCTGACCTGGGTTGTTCCATTATAATTGAGCCACTATTGGCAAAGGACCTGGACTGAAAACCTATGCTTTTCCACTCCAATCCCGTGTAAAAGCACGCAAAGGCCAGTCGAGTGCCAAGTTCGCATCATTAACTTTAAAGACGCGAGGACAGCAATGCAATGCGTCCTAAATCAGATCAGGGTTACCTGCTATTTGAAACCTATAATTTTATATAGGTCAAAGTTGGTTGCAGTATACAACTGCATACTTCACTGTGCATTTATAATTACTGGATTATAACCTGTAGCAATGTTTTAAAACATTTGAAGGGTCTTCAAGGGAAGGCCTCTTCAAAGATCTCTTGTAAATTTTATTTGAGTAGTTGGCTTAAAACTGCCAAAAGGAGCATGGGCTTGTTTTGGGAAATTTTCATATATTGCAAAGGGTATCCCTTACCTCAAGTACTGTACACAGAATGGCAGATTGGCACATTTTATACCAAAGCATTTTTTCTTGGGATAAAAGTGCAGCCAATAACAGTAGTAAGTCTGAGGGCTGAATAATAATTATTTATGTTAATTTGGCTGTCAGAGCAAACCTTTTAAAATAATTTTGTGGTTATTCCATCTATAAAACTCTTGAATTGCGATTAATTTGTTCTGATAAGAGAATTTTGATCATATGTGCATATCACATGGACCAAGTATACTCCATCTGAACTAATACATTAAATAAAATAACAAACCACTTTGTATCAAGCTTCTTTTTGTAATCAATGCATACAGTTGAATAGCAATTAAGAAATGACTTAATTTCATAATCTCCACTTAATCTATTGCAATTCCCTCTGGAACAATTTATTTTGTCTAAAAAAGGCCCATACAGAACATTAAGATCATGGAGTTAATTTATGCACTGTAAAACTAATGGGCCTCATTCACCAACCATTCTACAAATTTGTTTTTAAGTCTTTCTTTAAAATGTTTTTATGAACATTCTGGCATTCACCAATGTTTTCTTACTTGGGATTTTGTATTGGGTAGAACAGAAACTCAGAAAGCAAACATCAGTTAATCCCGAATGTTTGTAAAAACATTTTAGAGTCTTAAAGGGGAACGCCGGAAACTTCTATATCAATTTTATATGTTTAATGTGATTCCTGAAGCTTACCGCACTAGAACTGTGCCTCCCGGTTCCCTTGTTCCCAGACGCGCTGCGTCGCGCTGATCTACATCAGTTGTGGTTCATTCCAGCTGCATGTCTACACTGTATACTGGAAGGTGTATAGATTTGTATAATTGATCGCTGATAGGTAAGTCTGATACGACTAAAGGGATGCCATCCTCATTATCTTCTGGTTGAAAACATTGTATATAATATTGCAGTGAAAAGTTTCCAAAATTTACTGAAAATGTTTCGGAAACTTTTGACTGCAATATTATATACAATGTTTTCGATTTTCATAGCTAAATTAATTATACATCGCCAAACTTGGAAGAACCTGAAGATAGTGAGGATGGCATCCCTTTAGTCATATCAGACTTTTATCTATCAGTGAATCTGGTCAATTTCAAACCTTCCAGTATACAGTATAGACCTGCAGCTGGAATTAACCACCACTGACATAGATCAGCACGATGCAGTGCGTCTGGAAACAAGGGAACCGGGAGGCACAGTTCTAGTGCGGTAAGCTTCAAGACTCACACTAAACATATAAAATCGATATACAAGTTTAAGAAATAAACCGGCGTTCCCCTTTAAGAACAAATTTGTTTGTGGGAACAGTTGGTGAATGAGTGTTCTTAAAAACCAATGATTCATTCACTGCGTTATTTGCGTTCCCCTTCGGCTTCCATGTCACTGAGAAGGCACTCCCTGGACTTCTGCCTAGGATGTTTTTCACCATTACTGAAGAATTCCCCCAGTTCCTTCTGATACTTTTTATGAAGAACTCCATTCTTCAGTGCAAACCACAAATATGTTGAGGTCTAGAGATTGTGATGGCCAATCAAATAAATTTTTTGTTCACTTGACCATTGCACATGCATTCTGGGAATATTTGTTTTCAAATAGAATCAGCAGAGGGTAGCAGATTTCTGTACAACGTCCTGATACTTGCTTCAATGCATTAGGCATTTCCCTTGGTTCTAATGAGTCAGGACAACACAATTAGCAGAAAGAGACCCACCCTAATATTTTAGAGGGCATGTTGTTTATTTCTGCATGTGCTGGCGTGTTGCCTGAACTTTCAGTGCCAACCACGTCAGTATTATTATTTTCATTAACTGGTTTTAGGGCTATATCCAAAAAGCTTAAAAGTTTTCAAATACATTTCTTAATTTTATAAATTCAAATACAGTAGCAATATTATGAACCAAATGACTTCCTGGAATTTCAGGCACTGGTTTATGAAATTGGCCATTATCCATGTCTGTCACTAAATCATAGAACTTCAATGATGAACCAGCACAACTTTTTATTTTTTTTATTTTTTTATTGTTTTGATTACAAAAGTCTATGAAAACACATTGTTACCAGAGTTGTTTAAACACGCTACAAAATGAGAGAAAAAAAAACCCCGGAATCCTTAAAGCGTTTTTCCCCCATAAAACAGGAGGAAATCCCCTTGTGTTCAGCTCATTCTCGGATGGACATCTGGCTCTTAAAAGTGAGCCGTCACTCTGTCTATTTCCAGAAGGTCATCCAAAATCTGCCATTTAAAAATAAATCAATAATTAGAAGATCAATGCAAAATATGTCTCCACATTAAGTAAAATTCCATGAGGTAGTTAGTTACACTGTATGAGCACAATCTGATACATGAACTTTATGAGTCAAACCTATAGCCTAAGGCTTGTGCCCTTCAATTTTGCCAGAGTCAGGGTCTGTCATGGTGTACACTGCCATATTCAATGTCTACAGTGTGGTTCTAGAACACTGTGCTGTATTCAATGTCTACAGTAAGGGTTCTAGAACACAGTGGTCTGTGTTCTACACTGAGCTGTATATACAATGTGTACAGTGGTCTCTGTTCTACACTGTGCTGTATATACAATGTGTACAGTGGTCTCTGTTCTACACTGTGCTGTATACAATGTGTACAGTGGTCCCTGTTCTACACTGTGCCTATAGTGGTGCCTGCTGTGCACAGTGCTGTACTCACAATGTCTGAGGTGGTCCCGATCTTCTTGGCCAGTTCGCTGCGCTCCATGGTACTGAGGTAAAGGTACTTGTTGAGGAGTTCTCCGTCTAGTATGTTCCGCACAGCGTTCTGCAGGGTGCGTCGGTCAGTGTGCAGCATCCTGTCACAACAGAACCAGAGGGCGCATCAATACCCAAATGGCTCAGGACATTTATGTTTAAATCTGAAAGCCAAGCTGAGCCTGTTACCCTAGCTGATAAATTCCACAAACGTTAACGTCCAATGACGTCATGTATGATTACGAAATGCTGCGTATTGCCTGGAAAACAGCCACAGTACATTGCTGCGTAAGGGAGGGGATCAGGCTGATTTGAATTAAAGACCTATTTCCATCTTACCATGTGTGTCAATTTCTGGAGAAGCTTCAACTTATGGATTTTTTTTAGTGTAAGGAATCCTATCCCACATACAATCTGGTTTTCACACTGGTTATGGTTGTGTCACGGCCACATGTCTGCTCTGGACAACAAACAACGTTGTGCTGAGGTTTTCATTCATTTGGCAAAAGTGTTTGTTTCTATTGATTCTATCCTGGTTGAAAGGCTAAAAAGTGGTGTTGCTGACTCTAGTCTATCTTTCTAATAGTGTGCAGTGTGTCCCAATCACCCAGGGTGTACCTCAAGCTCAATTTTAGGTTGCTCTCTTCTCTATTTACAAAAATGACATGCACATCCTCAGAGACCAGTCCTCCTACACTCCCATGTATGCTGATGTTACAGTCCTTTATGGAGTTGGTCCCTGCTCAGATTCTGTTCTAAAGTCTCTCCAGGATAGTTAGCTCCTTTACCGATTTACACCTCATACTTAACAGCTCCAAAACTAAAGTCGTGGTTTGGAAAGAACAACCCCACCTCTGCTCCACGCCCCATAAAACCTTGTGATGGCATAGATCCTGAAGTAGACACATCCTATAAATATGTAGGAATCTTGTCAGACAGCACATTATCATTCACATTACACCTGTCCAAATTAGAGTCAACAGTGACACGGCTCCCTGTACTGTAACCATTCATCTTTTACTTATTCTGCCAAACTGAAAATGTTACAAATGGCCATCCTACCCATATTTGATTATGGAGATCTTGCATACATATCTGCTTGTAAAGGTTCCCTGAAGCAACGCAATGCCCTGTACCAATCTGGCATTAGATCTTATATTAGGCATTAGATCTTTCCACTATAAAACCCGTAATTGCACCCTGTACTCCTCCATAAACTTGCCTTCATTTCACACTAGACGTACACTACACTGGTTCGCTCATTTAAAAAACCCTTTTTGGCTTGACCTCTCTTTACCTGCAACACCTCGTACAAACATCCTCCCCCACCGACAACACCCGAACCTTCACACAATACTCCTGACCGTGCCCAGAGCAAACGGCTCCCTTGGTCACTTCTCATTTCAGTTTTCTGCCCCCTATGACCTGATTGGACTTAAACTGGACAAATTTAAGTGAAGTGCCAAACGCTAGGGAATTCACGTGCACACACCTGAACGCTTTGGGGTTGAGGCCGGCGTGGTGAGGGAGCACGGTCGTCAGGGCGTTTTGCAACATGAGCAGCCGGCGGTAGGTCTTCTCCTGCATGGGCAGGAGGAGCCCAATTCCTCCGTCCAGCGTTGCTGTGGGGACAGAGGAGAACACGACTGCTGCTGAGTGCTTTGAGGACTCACTCATAGCTCGAGGTGTTTTTTGTTGACTCGTCCATCTTTAAGTCAACATGCAGTTTAAAACTCTTCATCTGCATCATGAGAAATCTCCAAGAGAAGAACTTTTACAATTACACTAGATTACATTATAAAGGGCTTTAGTCACATCATGTTTTCAGTAGACTATTAGTCACAGATATGAATGGTACTGATGAGCATGCTTGTTAGTCACGTATCAGAATTATAAATAAATGAATAATGATTTAAAAACAAGGCAAAAATTGATATTTATATATTTCTCTGCAATGACAATGATTTCAAAGGGCCAATATACGCTAATGTATAGTAGGCTTAAATATGAATAGCTACGTACCCAATCAAACCCATTAAAATTATTAAATGGATCAGATCACTAAATAATTTACGAGGTTTTTCATGCACTTGACTGGATTGATTGATTATGCAGCTACGTGCACGTACACATTCATGAATAGGTCTATGTTGGTTTTAGTTTTAGACATACCCAAGCATAGGAATCCATAGTCAATGAGTTAACATCAAATATGAAAGAGGGGCAGTTCCCCCCCTCGCCCACGTACCAAACCATGTTATGTGTTTGTTGTCCCAGGTCAGGGCCTTCTTGCTTCCTGGCTCCAGTGCCCCCCTGCAGGGCATTCGCCAGAAGGCGTTGACGTGGGTGCCCACGTTAAAGTCCGCGCGCCGCAGCAGACGCATGCCTCCGAAACTCTCCTTGGCTGTGGGGCGGGGGGAGGGGGGCGGAAACAGTCTCACCTTAATCTACATCACCAAAAACGTGAGGCTAGACAGACTGAAAATGCAACGAGGTTTGTAACTCACTGCCTTCAATTAACTTAAAACTGCTCACATGCGTCACACTAAGTCATGAGTACAGGAAATATGGAGGCAGGACTTAGAACACATAGCGTCGCTCACCTTCCGGTAAGTACATGTACACCAGCAAATTTTTGTCTCGATCGGAAACTGGAAAATAGAGAGGGAGTTATAGATCTTGCGGCACAGCACATTCAATTTGATGGTATGTAATTGTTAATAGCATAGATTCCATTACGCACCCAGAAAACCTAGCTGGTTATTGTCGACCATGAACTCGATGCTGTACACCTCCAGAGGCTTGGCATCCTGTGTCATAAAACGAAAACAATAAAATTTGAATTTGTTCCGTCTTGCTTTTACACTCGAATGCAGCCAAAATTATTGACACGGCATTGTCTTTTTATCTTGCTAATAAAGTGCTCATAGCAAGTGTGTTTTTACGCAAACCCCTCGCTCCCTTAAAAACCCAGTTTCTCTGCGATTAACTGCATTTTTGTATTTGTATTTAGATTTTATGTTATGCTTTTCAACAAAACAAAAAAGGATCATTTGAGCACTAGGAAAAGCTCTACATAAATAAAATGTAATATTATTTTGTCCACACCCCCTCGACCTGCGCTGCATGCACCATACCCTGCTGACGAGCGACAGCGTCTTGCTCTCCTCCTGGTAGCGCAGCAGCGAGATGCTCTTCATCACGTCGGCGGCCAGGATGAAGTTCTTGATGCTGTACATCTGGTGAATGTAGAGCTGGGTGTCGATGAAGGCCATGCCCGTCAGGTCATTGTCCTTCAGGCTCCACAGGAAGATCTGAGCCAGAGAGCCGAAGAAACCTTACATTAGGGAGACCTCCACAGCCTTTAAGGTGTAAGATCACAAATATGTGATTATAATGTTCTTAGCTGAACATTCTAATGCTGATGTAAACGATCACTAGTGGTAAAGCAATGGAGTTCTAGAACACGGTTCTTTTTAGAGGCTAAAGCGCGAGTTAGCATTGTGCGGTTTGAAAGAGGCGGCACCTTCTGGCCGATGGCGGAGACGAGGTAGCCGCTGCAGTGGCACAGCGCGGTGACCGGGCCCTTCTGCTCCTTCTCGTACAGGACTTTGAACTTGTTCTTGGTGAGGGGCTGCCCGGGCTCAGGGACGACCTCGATCACATCCAAGATGAGGATCTAGGGGAAGATGAAAAGATCGGGTTCGGCGGGAGACCGGCAAACGCCATCAGAGGCCTCAAAATGCACCGAACATGCTGTCGTCTTTTATGGGAGCCACTACCATGTCAGGCTTCCTAGGGTATTCCAATATCTTGTTTGGAAATCTTACCAGGGGCATCAGCAAAAATAAATAAATATAAAACAGAAAAACCAGCTTCAGGTAAAAATAAATCCCCAGATCAGCTTATCAATCAGAATGTATGTCTGTAAAGCAGACATACATTCCTGGTGCTCCCACTGTTGTCGCTGAGTTCACAGCAGTTGGTTTTTTGATGTGAAGGACGTGTTGAAGAGTGGTTTGTAAAATGCATGAACCGACCCTCTTCAAATGCTCTGTGCAAAAATACAATCGCTTTCACAACCTTTCACAACATCTCCATTTTTAAATAAGCATCTGTTTTTTATGCTTTTTCTCCCAATCTGGACTGCCCAATTGTTTTTCGTCAGGACTCTTCGCTGCAACATCCGCTACTGATTCGGGAACGAGCGTCTGCATTATACTCTTCTCCGAAGCACGTGAGGATACCGGACCATGGTGCCCATCTGCACACTAGGGGCTGGTTTCCTAGACATGGACTAAGCGTTGTCTTGGACTACTTGAAAAATCAAATTCAAACCACCAGCCTGACCACTTTTCGAAGACCTGTGGGAACCCAGTTATGTATAACAAGCAATCATCCACAACGAATGCAGAGTCTATTGCTCAATCTCTCACGATCCCTCCACCCCCTTTCAATGACAGATATCCCGTTTCCCGACGACGCTAAAATGCCCCTCCCAGTCAGCCTCGTTCTCGCGCGCTCCCGGCCCGGATCTCCCAGCCCTGCCCCCCCGAGGGAGCGACGGCACTCACCCTTCCCCTGCAGGTCACCTCCTCGCCCTGAATCAGACACGTGCCCAGGGCCACGTAGCCCTTGAGCCCGGACACCGTCTCCTGGCTCTTCAGCGCCACCGTCTTCATGCAGGTGACGTGCTCCCACTCCTCCAGGTCGATCCTGAGTCGCGGGCGAGAGGGGGGGAAGGAAAGCAGTGTTCAGTGCTACGAACGTTCATTTGTCAAGTTCCCTAAAAAACGGGTCTACATGCTGCGCCAGCAGGGGGCGCTGTTCAGCGCATATGCACTCACTGGTCTGGGGATGTTGCTAGCCAGGTCTGGCACCATTACTCAGATAACTTGGGTGGATGCACTTATGGTCTCTTACACTGTAAGTGCTTCTGCTAAATGAATGTAATGCAATACATACTTCTCGAATATTGGGATTTCAAGCCAACAGTGCCTTTATTTATCAGCACTATGGCTGTGTTCGAATCAGAGCCCTATCTACTGCGTCCTGCGCACTAGCATGCCGTATACTGCTTATTGCATACTGTTTAGTGACATGCAGTATGCAAAAAATATCCTCCATACTATTATCAGCAATAAGTATATCATCTGGGGATATTAAGAACACTCAATTTTCTGAATTGTCGTGTAATTAACAGCTTTTTAAAAGGATTTACTCAACTGCCATACTCTATAGTGAGCAAGTGCGCTGATTCGGACACGGCCTATGTACTTTCTAGAAACTTCATCATCACTTGCACTGCTGGCTTTTGAAATCTATAATCTATTTAATAGAGGGTGAGCTAAGTTCTGTACTCTGTAGGTTGGTCTTTGAAGATTTCCTTTTAAAGTGCATTCTGGGCCATCATCACATGACCTGGTGATTAGGAAATTTGGCACAGCACAAAAAAGCAGAAGTAACAAGTTTAGGTGTTATTTTAGACTCAGATTTAAGTTTTAAAACGCATATAAATAAAGTGACCAAGACAGCATTCTTTCATTTGAGAAATATTTCTAAAGTTCGGCCGTTTTTAATCCAACAGGATGCTAAGAAGCTAGTACATGCTTTTATTTTTAGCAGGCTTGACTATTGTAATGCCCTTTTAACTGGTCTTCCAAAAAAGTCAATTGAAAAACTACAGCTTATTCAAAATTCTGCAGCTAGACTTTTAACTAAAACAAGGAAGAGAGAGCATATAACACCTGTTTTATTTTCACTGCACTGGCTTCCAGTATCTTTTAGAATTGATTTTAAAGTCATTTTATTTGTACACAAAGCATTAAATGGCTCAGCACCTTCGTACATTACAGACCTCCTGTCTTTTTATGTGCCAACTCGAGCTCTCAGATCTGCCACAGTCGACCTCCTCAATGTACCTCTTGTACTTCATTAAAAAAGCGGTGAGAGTGCCTTCAGCTACTACGCCCCAAAACTTCGGAACACTCTCCCGCAGGACATTAGGATGGCAGACTCGGTCGGCACTTTTAAAAAACAGCTCAAAACATACCTTTTTAAACAAGCTTTTAAATGATTTATTTTTACTGTTTTATTTTATTTGTCTTATTGATTATAGTCTATTTTTACTAGTTTAGCTATTTTAAATCTTATATTATTGTTTTATTTTATTTGTCTTATTTTTATTTGTCTTATTGTTTTCATGTTTATACTGTTTTAACAATTTTATCTGTCAGTTTTTATCAATCTTATTTTATTTGTCTTATTGTCTGTTATCGATTTTTACTATTTTAACTATTTCTATTTGTCAGTTTTTATTAATACTCTATTTGTTATTTCTATTGTTTTTACTTTTTGTTTGATGTGCATCTTGTAAAGCACTTTGAGCTGCATTTCTTTTGTATGAAGGGTGCTATACAAATAAAGTATTATTATTATTATTATTGGTGGTCCCATTGAAAACCCATGAGTGACAGACAAAACGATGAAAGCGAAAGCAAGCGGCAACAGTAATCCTAGGACTGAGTATCATCCACAAAGCTGCGGCCCTGCTATGGCGTGCTCACCGCGTGTTTGGGATTGCCTCCCAGCTGACTGGAGAAATCAGCTGGATGGAAAACTTTTCCTGTTGGGGGTTGATGTAGCGCTCATCTGTGGGAAAAGACACATAAACCAGGTCTCAAATTCACGAGGGACGATAGCCATACTGTCCCAGTTAAAAAAAATAAAATGATAATACACTTTCAAATGACTAAATATTATTCATATATTAAATTATTAAACAAAAACCTTGAGCAAAATAAACAGACGGTCTCACCCCTGTCAATGATTTCAAACTCTTTCTCTTCTCCAGTCATCCTTGGAATGCGGGTACAAAGTTCCTTTATGCTTGTGCAAACTGCATAGACCTGTTACACAATGGGTGTGTTGAGCAGCGACAAGAACATTTCCCACTTTTCATAGACGAAATGACAATATGAATGAAAAAACCTTTATAAAATGTTTCTCTTACACCTGTTAAGATAGCAGGTACAATGCACAAAAACACACCCTGTTCGTTTTCACCAGAGCATGGTGGTATCCTCAGTATATCACAGCAGCAGTTATGGCAACTGGTAAAAGTTTAAGCTCAGAGAATTTACCTTGGATTCTACGTGGTAGGTCACATAGTGCACAGTGCATCGTAGCGGGATCTTTCGAACAGGCCACGGCGCATCATATGACAGATAGGTGGGCAACACACTGATCCTCAGCTCACCCTGGATAACATATGTACATTATGAATCTAAGAATCATAACTTAAAGAAACACACATTATGAATCTAAGAATCGCAACTTAGGCAAACACACATTATGAATCTAAGAATCGTTACTTCGGGAAACACATTATGAATCTAAGAATCACAACTTAGAGAAACGCACATTATGAATTTAAGAATCGCAACTTTGGGGAAGACACATACACTTTATGAATCTAAGAATCATAACTCAGGCAAACATAAACAGTATTAATCTTGCATATCGTAACTCAGTGAAACTAGAGAGCTGCACGGGAATGGGGACAGCGGAAATACCGCGGAATTTAGTGGTAATCCGCGGGTTTGGGGACAAAATAAAAAATATTTCCACGGTGACAGCAGGAATGGGGATGGGCTTTACGGTGTTCCCGCAGGAACGATAATGACATGTATGTTAGCACCACGGTAACGGTCATGACATATTATGGTCATATTGAGTTGCACTGGTAACAGTGACAAATTCGTCTGCCAATAATCATGGAGATGCAAAAGACCGACACACAAGTACTCATTCATCTTAAAAGTGACCGTCTAGTTTGTGTGGAACAACACACAAAAAAGCGTGTATGGAAAGAGTTTGCTCTGATTAAAGTTGACGGGAATATTGTTGCGTTCGTCAAATGCAACAATTGCCACGTGACTTTAAAATAGTAGCTCTCGTGATGCCGGAACCAGTGGTCTACGGGCTCACATTGATATGTTTGTGTGTTGTGGGTCTGCCCCACTGTCTATGTCTTTTTTGTTGTTGCTGGTGGCTACAACTGAAGTTCCCTATCGGGAAAATAAAAGTTCTTGTATTCTATTAATGCATGCTCGGTGCTCAGATGAAACACATCCAGTAGCCTAACGTTACGCGCATCACTGGTGCTCAGATGAAACACATCCAGTAGCCTAACGTTACGCGCATCACTGATGCTCAGATTAAACACATCCAGTAGCCTAACGTTACGCGCATCACTGGTGCTCAGATTAAACACATCCAGTAGCCTAACGTTACGCGCATCACTGGTGCTCAGATTAAACACATCCAGTAGCCTAACGTTACGGGCATCACTGGTGCTCAGATGAAACACATCCAGTAGCCTAACGTTACCCGCATCACCCATGTCCCAGGTTTCATTTTAAGGAAGCTAGAGCTGCCCGCTAGTGCCAAGAGCGAAATGACTGGCGCAATCGTTCACATGTGGGCTACAGATAAGGTAATATGTTATTTAATCGTTATTTAATGAGTTATGTGCAGGTTATTATTATAAATGTCTCTGAAGTGTCCGCTAGAGATTTAGAACATCCTTTTTCGTCTATATCCCAGAAAATTTTGAGAAAATCTATGCTTTTGGTTCATTTGAACAGATTGCACATTGTCTGCAATATGAGCAACAAAGTGCTGAGCATATTTTGCATGCACAATGACCATTTGTACATAAACAGGGGGTCATAAAAAGAGTTTAATTGGAAAAATTAAAATAATTGTAAAGATAACAAAGGATATAAATAAACATTTCAGCATGACATTACATTCTATGGGGTTTGGAAATCTTATTACATTTTACTGTACTGTTTCCACAGTTTTCAGGTATTGACAAAGCCACTTTCAAATGTAAAAGGAACATTCATATGAAAATATGAATTGCTTCTGTTGCTCTATAGTCAAAATGTGGGTGGGAATGGGGTTTGGGATGCCGGGGACGGGGTGGGAATGGGGTTTGGGATGCCGGGGACGGGGTGGGAATGGGGTTTGGGATGCTGGGGACGGGGTGGGAATGGGGTTTGGGATGCCGGGGATGGGGTGGGAATGGGGGTTGGGATGCCGGGGACGGGGTGGGAATGGGGTTTGGGATGCCGGGGACGGGGTGGGAATGGGGTTTGGGATGCCGGGGACGGGGTGGGAATGGGGTTTGGGATGCCGGGGATGGGGTGGGAATGGGGTTTGGGATGCCGGGGACGGGGTGGGAATGGGGTTTGGGATGCCGGGGATGGGGTGGGAATGGGGTTTGGGATGCCGGGGACGGTCGGGACGGGGACAGAATTTTGTCCCCATGCAGCTCTCTAAGTGAAACACAAAAAACATGAATCTATGCATCATAACTGAGGGAAACACACAGTATGAATTTAAGCAAGAGAAATAACTGGTGTAAATGTGGAAGCTCTAATATCTTTGCTGGATACCATGAGGACAATTTCCACAGATGAGAGCCACCGATAAGACCTTTCAGAAAATCACAGAGGCTGACTGCATTAAAGCTATGTGAAAATCTATAGCGCTTATCTGGTCTTCCAAGTGCAGTGCATTATCAATAATGTGGCTCCAGATAGCTTTTTACACTGCTAATGGGCTAATAGCTAAAACTCATTCTAATCTTTTTGATGTTGTCAGCGCTCTAAATGTTTTACTGCTTGTATAAATTCAATGTGGATTGTGCCAGAACCATGAGGCCAAACCACACATTCTTTGAGACAACACTGACAAAGTCTTTACCTGCTTGTTGAAATACAGAAAGCCCTTGGGGCAGTTGATATTGTGGAAGGGGGAAAAGGATTCAATTGGGCCGTCGATCGTCATGGGGTGGAGCCTCATTGCCCCTCGCGGGGTCACCAGCATCCAGTGTGGGGAGGGGCCACAGATAAAGACCTGAAGACGACACAAAGACGACTCGAGCTTTGGAAAGCACTGTCCCCAGCACAACCTGGAGAACATGTCTTTGTTGTTCTCTGCTGAATATGATCTTCGATGAGGAATTTTGGAAGTGGAAGAATCGCCTTACCCCAGAGTAACCGGATATGTCTTCAAAATATCTGAACCTGGCCACGCGACCTTTGAGCGTCAAGCCGTCCTCTCCCGCGCCGCCCTCCGCCTTCTTGTCCTTCTTCGATGTCTTCTGTTTTTTCTCACGGAAATTTATGTTGTGGGGCAACTGGAGAGAGAAGACATTCAGGTTTGCGGGTTACTGCTTCATTTCAGCATTTCTTTAATACTTCCTCTGAATCTGCAGCTTCTCACCTTTTTAAAGCGCACTTTCAAGTTGCTCTGTGTCTGCTGGTCATATGGAAATGCCTCATAGATGAGAAGCTCTTGGTCAACATGGACCTGGAAACAAAGAAAATGGAAAACACTTTAATATCAGTTGACATCATAAGAGCTGAGGGGTGTACTATGAAGTGAGATTAAGGGGTTAGCAAGCTAATTTAAGCTTCAACCCTGGGTTTTCGGTACCACGAAGTCGACTAACTTTTAATCGGGATATATAGCCATGGCAACTTATTCTGCACTGCTAACCTGCTCCGGGGCAGGCTATCGGATTGAAACATGAAAGCACCGCCCTTTGACCAATCAACTCATTGGTTTTGTAAAAAGGCGTCTCCATTCCAAAGAAGAGTAGAGATATGTGCAGATACTCTCTTCGCAGGGCGAAATTATCGAGTTCTGCAAAATATTTTCTGAGTTCTGGAAAATGCTTGAGATACTTTTTTTATGAATAATCATTAGTGTGATTGCTTCAGAAGGATTTTAAACATGCTGTATCAAGTTTAAAGTTTAGGAGCTCTATAATGTAGTAGTACAGTTGTCACATTAGAAATAAACTGTATGACAATGTACTGAGAGTATAGATGTATTTGTTATGAGTGGTAAGGTGAATAAGGTATTAACTAACTTTTAACCTACACGATGCATTTTTCATTAAAATCTTTTTGCAAAAGCTCCTTCCTGGCTTTGTTGGAGGCAACGGTGTTGCTTTTTGCTCATATGATTGATTCATGTTCTTATCCGTCCATTATATCTGTCCGTATCAGTCTTTTTTACTCAGGAGAGAAATATACTGCTCTAGTACAGCCCATGCTGCACCGCTATAGGCTCGTTGTTGCAGACACAGCCCCTTTTATGGGAACGCGCACATACCTTGATTTAATAAAACCCGTGTTCACTTAGCAAGTTGAACCGTGTTCGTAGTACCGGTTAAACCAGATTGCGGAGGTTAGGCTTTCTGAAGCCAGCTAACGCAAAGAAACCCTGACTACGTTAAGCTTCCTTCGTAGTATACCCCCCTGAAGTCAAACTGCGACATTAGTAACCCTGAGATTCACAGATATAGTTAATTACGTTAGCCAAGCTTAACATAAAATATTGTTTTCAGACCAAGACAACAAGTTTTCACAGACACTCACCAGTAGGTAGGGTCGACTTTGTCGGTAGCCCAAAGACACCAGGGCTACCTCTTTGACCAATGGGATTTCTCCCTGGCGTGTGACTTCCTCCTTCTTGCCCTCCTGAGCTGCTGACTGGCCAGAGGAGCTGTCCACCAGCACTCGCTGGCCAACCGGGAAGTTCTTCACAAGGAAAACTAGGCGCCAGTCAGGGAGCTGGTAAATCTGACAAAAACAGACCAGAAACAAAGTTACATTTGTATCGTCAGATTGAAGCATACATTTTCTTCCCGTACATCCAAGTACTTTGTGACATCTAAATGTATAATTTACAAGAAAACAAGCAAAGTTACACTGATCCACAAATCCACTGACAGACATTACATTTATGGTACCATCTTTACGGTGCTACTGGTCAGATTTGTGGTCTAGAGCAAGACTAGAACAAGTGAGGAAATAAGTTCCCTAATGAAATGCTGTTTTTAGTAGGAAGCGGTTTTAGTTCAGTTCAGGCCAACAGACAGTATTTCCCAGTCTCCTGTGCTTCGTAAAACCACCAGGTGGCGCTGTCCTCACCTCCATGACTCCACTCTCCCTCACCACCATACACCAGTGTGTGGGCTCCACCCGGCTCGACCCGTGCTCCTTCCCGAGCTGCCACACTGAGGCATAGCGACTCGGCTCCTCCTTTGTGGGGCTGAAGAGGGGGTTGGAGTCTCCGTAGAGCATCTCCTCCTCATCATCCACAGCGTTGCTGATAGGGTGAGGAAAGAGTGACCTCAGATAAGGGGAGGGATCAGAGATGCAGAGCCCCCCCCCACACATATACACAATCATGCAATAGGAAATCCATTTGTACTTCACACTCATCAACAGTGCACATCTGCATCAAGTCAGTCATTGGAGAAAAAGAATGTAAGTCCTGCATTACAGGGAAGTGAACGGTACATAATTTCCCTCACACCTTGCATGATGACTGGCCAATCGTAACAGAGATTCAGTTACGACGCTATCTGTAGTGACGTCCTCAGGCTGGTTGCTGTACCTGATGTCCTGGATGATGGTCTCCGTCTCCGACTGGCTCCTGGAGGTACTTTCCTCCCTGTTCGAGCTCGCCACCTTATTCTCGGTGGTGAACATTCCGCTCATGTCGCGGTACGCGCAAAGCGTGATCACGCGGGATTGCTGGAGAGGACGCAAGACTCATCAACAACAGACCTCGCTTCAAGAAAGGACATCGCAAACTCTCCGCCCTAGTGTTGTAACAGGACGAAAAGCTGGTAAAAGTAAATTAAAGGGTCATTAGCAACTTTCAAAACCTTTGACCGAAGTCAACTTGACCAAAATAGCGGCAAAGATTATGATAGAATTCTGGTTTTTGGCAGTAGCTTTAGAGCGGAAGTGAGAAAACGTATCAATGGGAAATTGCCAGTCCTTGAGTCTCTTTAACATAAATTGTGAGATACAAAGAGAAGGGGGCGCGTGCTCGGGCTGCGCTAGCGTGCGCTGCCCTCACCGTGTGCAGCTGGGGCTTCTGCAGGGCCAGCCGGTGGGTCTTCCCCATGTATGAGTCGGTCTTGAGCACGAACATGGTGACCAGGCCGTCCGCCGTCATGATGACTACGTAGGGGTCGGCCACGGCGCACTGCACCACGGGGGAGCCCAGGTCCACGGGGATGAAGTGCAGCTGAGTCACTGAAGGGGAATAAAATGGGGGGACAGAGAGAGAGCAATGCTACAGTTTCACACAGGTGTAAAAACATCCATATTTTAGTTCAGGGAAATAATAAATACTAAAAATAATAATAATACTAAAGAAGAGAACACCAGCACACCATTATACTCCTAAATAATGTATTAAACTTCATAAAGATTCATGCTTACAGGTTAAGTTTAACAAGAAATTTGGGAATATAATACTATATAACGGGTTGTTGAAGGCATACTGAACTTTGTTAGAACAATATTTTATAGCTACCTGGCCCCGATATGAGTCGTAATATTCACGCTCATCTTCATGACTTGCTCCAGTGGTCAGCAACTGGCCAACGGAGAATTACATTTTTTCTCGCTCCATTCACTCCCATTGCATGTCGAAACCAGTCTCAAAACCACACTTTTAGCACATAAAGGAATGCAAACAACGCAGATTACGCCGATACATATAAAGTCACGACATCCAGAACCGAACGTTTGAAAAGATAAAAAGCTCCATTCATGATATTTTACACTTTTTCAAAACAAAGGTTTGGATCCGGTTGTTAGCTTATGAGGAACTTCCTTGTTTCGTTCTTGCGCCAGTAATGGTCCCACCCACTTCCTGAATCGTGCGTTAGTAAACAAACCGAGCAAGTTAGCAAAGAAGTTAGCGACAGTTGCTAATTTCCTCAAAATAGTTCTTCAAAATCATTCATCAAAATTTGTTCCAAAAGTTTCAAACGTTCGGTTCAGGGTGTCGTGATTTTATATATCAGCACAATCCACGTTGTTTGCATTCATTTATGTGCCAAAAGTGTGCTTTTGAGACCTGTTTCGCCATGCAATGGGAGTGAATGGAGAGAGAAAAAAACGTAATTCTCCGTTGGCCAGTTGCTGACCATGAAGTCATGAAGATGTGCGTGAATATTACGACTCATATCGGGGCCAGGAAGCTATACAATATTATGTTCTAACAAAGTTCAGTATGCCTTTAATGTCTCCTTCAAGGTGGTACAAATGGCAGCAGCTTTACCTCCCTCCAGCAGCCGGATACCCATGGGGGACACCTGGATGATGTACTTGTTGTCTCCGATGTTCCCCGGCAAACACTGTGGGGCCTTGCGTGGCGAATCCGCTGGTGTCCAGCTCCATGATCTCCTGGCCCGTCTGCAGGATCTGCAACACGGGAGGGAGGCAGGGTAATGCTGACAAAAAAGCCCTGCTGGGCACCAGGCATGTACAGAGAGCCAACTGCCGAATGAGATTTGCACAGAATTGCTAAAGGCATTTCTTGAGCGAGTTTAGATTGCAGTCCAGCCCAGGCTTTGAAATGTGTGTGATGGGCTTGTGTCCAAAGTGCTAAAAATGTATGCGTGAGTATGTGTACTTGTGTGTCTGTGTGGAACAAGTGTCTTTGCTGAAGTGCTAAAATGCAGCTTGTATGTGTGTATGTGTGCATCTGTGTTTGTTTGTGTGATAAGTGTATGTGTCCATAAGTACGTGTCCACCAAATGCAGTGTTTCTGTGTGTGTGCGTGTTTGTATAAGTGCATATGTCGACCATGCGGAAATGCAGCGTCTGTGTGTGTTTGTGCAGTATGTGCATGTGTCCACCATGCTAAAATGCAGCGTGTATGTGTGTGTGTGTTTGTGTGTATATGAAACTGTGTGTAATTGTTGCCTGCCTTCATGCTGCTAATATAAAGAGTGCGTGCTGGATGGCTGTGGTCTGAGACAGAGGGGCAGCAGTACCATGGTGGAGTCCTCTCTACTGAGGATGAGGAAGCCGTGCTTGTGTTTGTCTTCCTCCGGGGCGGGCTCGGGGGGCTGCTCCTCGGGCGCGTCGCCCTCTCCCTCAGGCGCTGGCTGCTGTGTAAAGGACAGAGCACAGCGCTGTGAAACACCTGCGAATCCTCAGAGTCCAGCTGTACACCGTACACACACAGACACCCCGGACTAGAAACAGTATCACTACATTTTATCTGCAAAGAAATGTCTCCCATCTAATATGAGGACTTAATGGATGGAAACACAAGGCATCGGTACTCTTCTTGCCAGAATCACAGAAATTTTATGTATACAAAAAAGAAGTGAACGTGAACAGATGCCGACTGCTGCTATAACAGAAGAACCTCAGTTATATGAACCACAGTGGTATCCACTATCTGTGCATGCAACGAGATATGAAACTCCCAAGTATAGCATGTAGCCATGCTTCATCAAGCTTAATGTCACAACTGCTAAATAAGACAATGGAGAGGACAGCGTTTAATGTAAATAAGGCTACAGTAACGCAAGTATAGCTTCCCATCTTTAATAAGTTCACTTTTCTTTTTTTTTTGTTAAATTGAAATATTTGAATAACTTTGAAAATGACACAAAGTATGCATTCTCAATGCCTTCCTATCTCTGAGGTTCTACTGTACTTTTGGGAATCACTCTAGTAAATCTATTTCTTGACACAGACTCCATCATCACATAAAGCTAGGCTCAGGGAGTTCCTGGCGAGCTTTGAGAGCACAAGAGGGCAGCTCACCTCCACCTCCTTCTTCTCGGAGGAGATGACTGTCCACATGTCGTGACAGCCAGGCAGCTCGAAGGTGGTGACCACCTGGGGTCGGATGCTCCTCTGAGGGGAACAAGCAAAGTCACTGGCAGAGAAAAAGACAGCTTGAGATCAAAGACTCTCTATGGTGACAAGATACACAGAGCAACTAACACAGTCAGGGAGCTCGGTCAGACGGCCCGAAATAAAAGACCCCCTTGTGTCTTGAGTGATTACAGACAACACCATTGATCTCTGAGGCAGCTGTGGTAAACCCAGACTTCACTTTAGCACCATATAACAGACCTGAGGCAGACTTGCCTCACTGCCACAGGTGTCTGAACAGTGCGCAGCAGGACACGGCGACGGGCATGCAAAAACTGCACTCAACGGCGACTTCATGCAGGCAAGCGCATGCAACAACGCTGAAAAGCTATACATACTCATTTTTTAAAAAGGACTGCTGATTTACGGTACAGTCAAAGACAATCTGACAAAGTACAAATATGTTTATTTGCCTGCATACTTCTGCGAAGGGTACAAAGGCATTATCCTCTCGGAATCATACCCGAGTTACCATGCTGTCCCTAACAGAAACTGAACATAAATCTAAAGACCTTAAAGAGCCATTCCTTAAGACCTTAAAGAGCCATTCCTTAAAGGATAGCATTCTCTCCCTTGGCTACATTTGCAAAAAATCCACTGCCATTTCTGCAACCCAATCTGCATATTTTCTGAAAGGGAAAGCCCACATTACTGCCGCCATGAAAAATAACCTGTCAGAGTACTTATAGGGTACTTATAGGGTGTGGCTTGTGCATTGGACAGGGATGCAAATGACCACCGTCCCCTCATAGGTTAGCTACATGCTTATCTTTCAGTGCAAGTGGAAAAAGAATGTAGCTCCGCACCCACTTTAACCCTGCTTTCTTTAACAGTGGCTACTTGTCTTGAGATGTAATGGAGCAGTCTGTGGAATTTCCCCTGTAGAACTGGTATTCCCTGGGCTGATGTGTGGAAACAGTAATGGATTTTGTGCAACACTGAAATTCCGAAATTCCACACAGAGGACAACTCTCACCTGGAGCACAGAGAGCGCTCCGTTTTTCCCGAAACCGGAGCAAACCACCACTTCCAGATCTGGCTCCGGATTACTCTGGAACTGAGGAATCCAACAAGATGGATTACACCTCAACAGGGACATGTAGCTCATCCTGAACCATCCCGTTTTACACTTGGATAAAAGTACACTTGAAATATTTTCATTTTTTTATTAATATGTACAATTAGCAGCTACTTTCATACGCGTAGATGGTTAATGAAGTACCTCAGCACTGTAGATACATACCTCTTCGGAGAGGAAGGCTGGCTCACCCATAGATGCATTGGAACAGGGTCCAATATTCAATATACTGTCACACACCTAAAGGTCAAAACAGGACAGACCTTTCATGAAAGACTATAAATGTACCTTACAAAACGTTAATCTTTGGGTGAAAATGCAGAAAGGTTTCATAAGGTTTTATAAAATTTTCTTTAAAAAAAAAACAACAACAATTGATTTAAAGTGACAAGAAAATCCTTTAGTGGACCATTCATGCCAATGGCCACAATGTTGGAAATCCTCAATCAAGAAGAACTGCCTCCAAAGGGCAATATAACCACCTTCAATACAATACAGTAAAATACTCAGTGCGGACAAACTTTGACCCAACCACTCCAATCCACTGCAGTAGATTGATGTGAAGATCTGTTTAGAATGCATTCAATCTGTGTGCAAATGGATTCTCACATTTCTGAGAAAAAAAAGGTGACGTTGATATTTCAAATACGAGGAGAAAAGGGGAGAATGTGAATCAAATACCTGTGAAAGAGTGAAACTGTGAAAAACCAAAGGGGTAAAACAAAAGGGCTGTAAACGAGTGAGTCAAATACCTCAAAAGAATAGGTGGCCAGCTGGGTGCCTGACTGGGCCTCGCTTCCGTACACTTCGATCTCATCCACCTCATCCAGGAGCGGGGCATTGCCAGCTGGAATATGACAGACTGTTAAGATCTGCAGCTGTCTCATGCATGGGAGATATATACACACCAAATGAGCACAAGGCTTCTTCTACTGACCGGTCCAGTTGGTAGAAGAGTCCACTCTTTTCTTTTTATTAGGCGGTTCTTCCTGGAGTGATAGAGAAAAATGAATAACGCTGTTTAGGAAAGACTAAAAAAATACCTTTCCATCTTGCTGAAAAACAGAAAGAGCAAACTTAGCTGCGCTTCACATATATCAGACAGGAATATGGACCGTATATGAACAAGACGAAAATATCCAAAGCAACACACAACTGAGACAAAGGCAGTCCTAACAGAATTGCGTTCTTTCATATTGACTTGAATTTCAAAAACCCAGAGAAGTTAAAGCAAAATTCATTAATAAGGTGGGTATGGCTAAATCCATACAACGTGCTTGCACCATACTGGGCAATCCGTTTAACCTCATGCTGTATCCTTTAAGGATGATCTTTTTACAGCTTGAGGCGGGGTTGGGAGCAGACTGACGTTAATGTGGCGTCGTTGGCGTGCCTTCGGGCCCGTATCCATGGCGAACATCAGAGGGGTTGCGCTCACCTGCTTCTCCTTCTCCTTGCCCTCCTCTTCCGTCGTCTCCTGCAGCTTCTCCGTGTATTTGAGGAGGAGGGAGTTTCCCAGGCGGGATCCTAGGAACAGGTACCCAGGCTCCATTGTCATCATCTGAGGGGAGAGAAGCATCGTGATTGGACAGAAACCTGCGGCTAAACTGGAGCCCCCTTCCCAGACTTCCCGACTCCTTGTGGCTCCACGCTGCAGCAGTGCTCTCGACCCACCGCGGATGTTCCCTGTGAGCAGCAACGATGTTGCCGTCAGCATAATCTGAGCCCGAGAGAGACTTAATACGCCTGGCAAAAGGCCCGGAATGTTCTCGAAGGTACAAGCCTTCGGCGGGGTCAGTGGGACGGTGCGAGGGCGGGACTTACGCAGGTGGTTAGCACGCTGGCAGCGGCCTTGTCGAAGTGGAACGCTCGCACGCTCCTCATGCCGTCGGTGATGAGGGTCAGAACGTATCTGAATTGAGGGGGAGGGGAGCCGTTATTTTGGGGGTCGCAGTTGAAATGAATACCAAGTGTTGCTACGGGAGTCAGTCTTACATTTCTCCACCTTTCAAGGAAATGACCATCTTGTCTGAGGCAATGAATGTGGACTGGGAACAGTCCAGAGTGATCTTCACTTCGTCTTGTGTCCCTGAACAACACAGAATCAGTGTATTAACTTAGCCCTTTAGCGTTACTTCAAAAATAACTATTCATCCATGTCAAAAAGTGTTGAAAAATTCTTCCAATCAAGCTCCAAAAAACACAGGCTGACACCAAATTCCACAGAATCCCCAGGAATGTACACATTTCTACATACACAAACACAAATACAGACCATGACATCATAATAAAGCATAAATGATAACAGGAAGATAACAGGCTCCCATTGATGGTATATGATGCTCCAAAAAAGTAAAGAGTTCCAAACAGTTCCATCTGCACGTTTATTAAAGGGGAACACTATGAGCTCTGCTGTGTCATGTCAACTGTGTCACGAACCTATATCATTTGTAAATAAAGAGCAAGAATGTCACCCAAAAAGTATGAAGAGTAATTAAAGCAGGAAACGTGAGAGTCAGCTCACACACTGAATGACCTCAGAGCTGATCAAATGGGAGGCGTTTGTTTTCCAGGTACTTACGCAAGGGGAAGGCAGTAGTCCCATTCGTCTGGCTGTTGAGCGAAACCCCATAAGGAGGCACACTCTGGTTCAGATACAACAAGGAGTTCACCGCAAACACCACCACACCGCCTAGAAACAGAACCCGCAAAGCTTTGCATTAGTCCACCTTCTTTCACTCCCTGGTTTTTTTTTTTTAAACCAGAACTTTCCAGAAGCATAATATTTTAACTGTGCTAATGAGGCAAGGCAGTACACCACCCCCATGATATGTCCTCACAGAAAATGTTAAGGGAAATACTGATATGCCAGAATGAATTCAGTCTCACCGATGGGCTTGGGCACGGCCATGACCTGAGTGCAGTCGAAGGGCAGGTTGGTGAGGGACCAGATAACGGGGTGCACCTTCTGCATGATGTTGAGGGAGATGGCCACGATGCTGCACGTGTCCTGGCGAACAGCCACGCGTCTGTCCGAAACGCGAAAAGAAACGCATCACCCACGCTGCAATCGCTGAGATCTGAGAGCTCGCCACCTCTGCCCGTCTATACCGTGGAGATCACGCCTGTCAATCAGGTTGACCTCACTACACCAGAAACTTCCGCCTCGTTAAGGGGTCAGTCCATTCTGTGACCGGGGATAATGACGCTGCGCTGCGGAGCGGGAAACCACAGGTCTGTTCCCACGTCCAGCGAGTAAGCTCTTTACCTCCCCACAAAATCCCCTGCTTGCCATATTATATAGAGACTGGGTTTTCAACAAGGAGTCAGCAGGCCCCTGGGAACCCTTGAAGGTACTGGAGGGGGTTCCCTGGCCAGATTTGATGAGCAATGACCATACACAGATTTAAGAAAACAATTCAAAATATAACCCTTTTTAAAAAGTTGTGTAAGTCGCTCTGGATAAGAGCGTCTGCTAAATGCCTGTAATGTAATGTAATGTAATGTAATGTAAACTTATAATGGGGGTCCCCTGGATGTCGCTGAGGCTGGGTGGGGGCACCTGGATCATAGAATGTTGAAAATCGCCGATATAGAGGAAATGGAGCCAATCCATGTGCGATACAGATTTGAGATCCCCAAATAAAAAGGCTGATGGTGCGAAACCCAGATATTACGTTGCTTCCAAACTCCATGCTTTTGCAAAAATCTCGCTGCACTTCAGGATGTGTGACGTCTTTAGTAACTAACCCTGGATAGACCAAGGGAGAAAGAAGAAAAAAAAACTCACCCTGGCCAGGTCTGATTGGGCTCGTACAGAATGAGCAGCGTGGGCTCGTAGTAGCCATGGAGGAACTTCATGTCGATGATGTTCAGCAGCTTCTCATCCAGCTCGCGAACATCAATTATGTAGCTGGGAAGGAAACTAGATTTCTGCCTGCAGGGTGAGAAATTAATATTTTGTTCAATGGAAGTGCCAGTAAAAATGGGGGCCATTTTTGGTATTTGTCCTGACTAAGCCATGGCTGCCTTAGTACTGAGTACTGTTGCAGAAAAAATATGGTCTTATCTGGAGGAAATTTAATAATCTTAAATATGAGAGCAGTGAAATTCACAATGCATACTTTGTGGCACCATGTCAAAATGATTATGTTTCATAATGCTTCATTAGGACTACTTTGACTCAGTAAATCTCTGAAAAAATGAATGAGGCTGTTAATCACATATCTACTGGAATAGTGTTACCCAAATCTAGCTTTCTAATGAATAATGTTGTAAGTAATGTGTAACAACTTGAAATCATGCAGCTTTCAAACATGTACACACCCTTCGCCCACGATGCCCTCCTGCTCGTCAGTCAAGGTATCCTTCCTGAATGGAAGCACCACCAGCTGAGTGCCGTAAACCAGCATGACGGCGCAACGATTCTCCGGATCCACGCGGACAATCGGAATGTGCACATTCTGGACAAACCCATCCTGAAGAGAGAGAGGAGGACTACATGTATGAGCACACTTGAAAACAGACACAACACGGCACAATAAACAAACATCTAGGTAATGTTCTTCTGCTATACAAATGAACAAAATGGACAGTAGCGTGAAATGGTTGAATAAACACCCAGCCCTGGATAAAGACGCCTTAGCAAACGCTGCGAAGAAGCGATGATTTCCACCAAGCGCTGCTCAATTACAAAATGCTCCGAACTCAAATTATAGCTCCGCTAATCGCTAATCTTAGCAAAAAGTGGAATAATCCCTGAGTCAAAACAGAGCCACTTAATTTCCATTTTCCCAGCAAGGTCCCAGAGAATGACGTGTTACAGTGCTTACCCTCAGCTCTGCTTCCTCAAAAAAATGCAGAGAGAGTGTCTTCAGGTCATGTGTTCCTGGGTCATACTCCACCACACAGAGCTATGAGAGAGGAAGAAGAGTGGGGAGTCTGACAGTTAGAACAAATGACTTAAAAACATAATGGTAAAATACATTTGCTGTTGACCAAGCATCATGAAGAGATCCCTGTCCGAAGCTACCTTTGCATCTTTGAAGCTCAACAGGAGGGCATCCCTGCTGGCTCCCACGAGCTGGACGCTGGCCATGGACATGACATTGCCAAACAGGGAAAAGGCTGCCACCTGCTCCAGCTTCTCCTTGCGACTCTTGACATCTAAAAGCAGGCCAAACAATGAACCGCTGATGCTGGGAAACTATATATATATATATATATATATATATATATCATTGAAAATTGAATTAATAGTGGTCCATACCTGATGGCTTCTCTGTCTTTGCAGCACTCTACAATGCAACAGATGAGAAAAGTTAGAAAACAAAAGTTACTTTTTCAACCATTTAATACCTGTCTACATGGATTCTTATTTCTTGATTTATCATTATATGTTACATTAAAGAGAGCAAATATGTACTGATAAGTAGCTATATTTGTTTTACAGCAACAACATAGTTTTGCTTCGTTCTTGCGCTTTTGCTTGCAAAATAAACAAGGATAGAAAGTACATTCCACCAAATCACCTCCACATCATGTATGATCCGATATACGTAGAGCTGAGAAGTGCCAGCCACCACAAGGTTTTTCTCCTCGCCGGAGATGAAGTTGCAGTAAACCGAGAACTCGATGGCGGTCGGGGAGTGAGCTTGTCGGTACACAGCGTACATTCTGCTCGGATTTGAGCGCAGTTGACAACCTAGGAATTGTGTCAGATGTCAAGGACTTTCAAAACTGTGTTTGAGGCTCTTCTAAATTCAGCAATTCATGAATAACAATATAGACGAAAAGTGTTCGTCCCTAATCGACTTTATCTCTTTAATATTCGAATACTAAAACACAAAATGAGCTCATAAAGAATAACGCAGAAACTCATTGAGGATCTTGCCGTCATGATGTCTCGCAAAACGATCTAAGAGACTAAACATCGGGATAAAGAAAACACTGACTAGCTAACGTTACCCATCTTGCTAGCCAACACCGATAGCTAGCTACAGTACCGTTAGCTGTAGCAAGTCTCGCAATTACGTAGGTAGCCAGCTACACATAACAGTTTATTACATAACGTTAGCTACCTTTACATAGGCATCCTCAATATGTGATCTTGAGGTAACGTTAGTATAATGCACACACGTTTAGGTTATGTTTCTATTACTAGCGTTTACGCAGCTGAAACCTAGCCTTTTGATATAGCTAACTAGCTAGCTAGTAGCTACAAAGCACGGTATGAGCTCCACCACTACCAGCAAGGTCTGATAGCTAACACGTTAGCTAATCAGGGAAGTCTAAGGATTGACCTACCTATTAATTCCTATAAACGATTACCTCCCCTCTTAGGCTGACGTCGGTACCACCCTTCTACAATTTCATTGTCTCGTTGATTATTTATTTCCAATACACAAAATTTTTGCTGTGTTATGTTCATAGAACTATATATAGTTCTATGGTTATGTTGCACCAGATATTTCATTCACAACACAACCCAGCATGCATCCTGGATAAACGACAATCAATTACCTCCGGGGTGGAACAAAGGATCTTTGGTAAAGGTTCCTAGATTGCGAAAACGCGCTGTTTTGTTTTAGCGTTAAATTAAGCATAATACATCTGGCACTATGAATCTCAATACTAGGATTTCACATTTATTTTCGATCATGACTCTGAGAATGGTAATTTGATGTTTAGCCTTCACACCACATATATGGTTGGTGTGTATAGCCTGTAAGGAAGCATTACTTAAGAAGGTTAGAGGCCTTTTCATTAATTCTGGGCTATGGTAGTTTTTCAACGTTGCTATTATGTTACCATGTTAAATAAATGAATGAATGAATGAATGAATGAATGAATAAATAAATATCAGTAGGCCTTCCCTCTGACTAAACAACATAGTAAGCCTCATTTCCAACCCAGGATATACTTAAGAAAAAAATATATGTAATTTTGATTTTCCCCACCACGTACTCTACACAACTGTTTGTTCAGGCTCTCCTACTCTCATGCCTAAACTGTTGCAATTCTGTTTATACCAGTCTTCCAGCTTGAGCCACTAAACCACTGCAGCTAATACAGAATGCAGCTAATACAGAATGCAGCTAATACAGAATGCAGCTAATACAGAATGCAGCTAATACAGAATGCAGCTAATACAGAATGCAGCTAATACAGAATGCAGCATAACTTGTCCACAGTCCTCTCCCTGTGTAGTCATTCTCCCAGTCATGATGCCTATCTGTACTTGACCCCCTAGTGGTGGAACAAAAACTTCCAAACATGGTCAGGTTGACCATATTCCTGTGCAGACTGGTATTTTGGAACGGGTAAAGAGTTGTTTGAAAACACAATTGTGATTTTTAATGAATCAAAGTGTATTGTTGACACTCAAGTGAACATTAAAATATTTAAAAAATTATTGTACATTTTTCTCCCCAATTTCAAATACCCAGTCAAGCCTGTGCTGCAACTTTCACTGTGACCTTCACTGTCGATTCGGAAGTGTGCAGGCAAGCTTGTGCCCTCCTCTAACGTAGCCTATGTGATGTCAGTCGCGGCTTCTTATAATACCACAGTCCAGTAGTCAGGCTTGCGCTGACATAAAACAGAGGAACACTCTTCATGTGCAACTCAACGGGCGAACTGGCGGATTCCCGAATGACCAGCGGGTGCCACTGGTGCGTGATGACTGAGACGTTGACATCCTGAGTGAAACCCTAACTGAATCCCATTCTCCGGACCTGCAGACTGAAAGGCTGCATTCCAGGTACTTCGGAAACTTGTAATTACGACCAGGAAAAATACACTTGGAACCAAAGTGTGTAAACAGCCTGTTAACTCGGAATTAAAAGTCGGGAACTCAGGTATCATTTATCAGCTCCGGGTTGCCGAGTAGGGGGAACGTGACGTCATTCAGAATGGATGAATCTGTATTTTAATGGGAAATGCTTAACAAGAGCTTGAAACACAATTTAATTTAGTGATGTATGCGTGTCCACATCCTTCACTTGACAACATGCATGGGAAATAGACAAGCTACAGGGTTATAAACAGTTTGCATGAGTAAAATATGGAAATACATTTTTTAAATAGGCCTATTATACAGAAATACTGTATGTAGGCTATTCAACACTGGATTGCCTTATGCGTTTTTTTCTCTTCCTCAATGTGACAACGTAGCTCTGAAGCTTTTGGAGCTCAGAAAGTATTAGAGCTAGCGACAACTTCTTGCCTACAGCCATGGTTGTTGCGAAGCGACCACTGGAACGCTCCGAGCTTGTGACTCCAAACTTCCACGTAGGAGCTACGAGCTGCCGAGTTCATAACGAATGCAGAAAAAGACGCATTCTCGTCAAGCCCATGAGTGCTTCAGGGCTGACCACTGAACTAGGTCTAGAGTTCAATGGGGCTGACCCATTCAGAAAAGTGTTTTTGGCAAGTGCTCTTATTAGGACTTTTCGCACCCTCTAGGCTACTTGCCCTTTTTGCAAGTCCGCATCAATGCAGACTTACCTGCCCCCGGAAATACACCATTGAAGTCCACAAGTCCAGAGGGCTCAGTTAGGATTCAGAACAGAGGAAGCGGCAATCTATCCAATACTTTAATGGTGAGATGTTTAACCTATCGGCGAATGGTTAAAAAAACTTAAAAATGAATGCCCAAAATTATGCTGTAATTTCCCTGAAAGTACAAGTCTGGAAATCAGTATATGATTTAATCATTTAATGTATAATCACATATCTTTCATCCCCAGTCCACGTTACCATATTTGCCTTTTGCATGTCATTTAACCCAACAGTTTAACTGAAATATCCAAAGCAACCCAAACTCTCTTGACAATATCTTAATTCAACATGAAACAAATCTTACATTTGCTCAACTGCAAAAATACAAGACAAAGGTTCATAGTGAACAAAATCTAAATTCCAATTACCATTCAGTTACACAAAATGCAAGATAAACCATAGATAGATCTATTCTCAAACCCTAAGAGAGAAAAAGTCAGTATTAAATAGCAAATTACTTATCGCACTGGTTCATGACTAAATGGCAGCCATTACCTATGCATCCTCATGAAAATATGTTTTACATTCATTTGCTTCATGTCCAATAAGTGGATCACATTACTATTTTGGTCTGTTAGGGCTAGCATTACATGTATGTTGCAGCATATGTAGGATAGGAATGCTCCGAATATACTGATGCATTTTAATTAGAGTGTTCCTCATGGGCATATCTTTTGGATATACATTCCTAAGCAGTTCTTCATGGTGACATTTTCATCGTTATGAAAGCATGTACTGTGATTAAAAATTGCCATAGGTTTCTATTCAAAGAAAAACGTCAGAGAATCAAAGAAAGTGCAGCGCACCAAAGACATTTTTAGCTCAAAACATACACAACATAATGTAAAATAATCAAAGCAAAAGTTATAAAAGAAAGCAAATTCTAATTAAGTTACAGCAGTTCAATAACCACTTTGTGGCATTCCCCATAATTTTCCTCCCCATGTATCTAATCAAATGTAAACAGTGTAACACGTGGGAAAGTACTTTTAATGATCTCGAATACTTATAGCGCTTCTCTTTCCAAGAACAAAAGCCCAGCCTTTCATTTTTGTGCCATCATAGACTTGCAGGCAGCATGAGGAACTGCAGAAGTAAACTGGCCTCAGCCGCGGATTTTCTGACATGTGATAAGGTATTCTGGGTAGGCCTGCGTGTCATTGAAGATGACAAACAGCGTCGGCGAGTTCTCGTTGTCAACCACACTGTGGTATCTTAAGGGAATATCTGAGTCCTCTTTCAAGGGTGCAGTCTTCATTTCATGCCTTCCCGTAGTGAAGTCCCCTGTTAGCACTTTTGTCACAAACACATACTTGTGTCCATCAGCATTGGGTGGAGAGTATTGGTCTGAGACGGACACAGATGAATTCACTGCAAAGTACACCCCTTGCCCATACACAGTAGCTGTGGAAAGAAACCAGTAAAGGTCATCAGATGGGCACAATGAAAAACCAAACTGCTATGTATTAAATGTTGTTATCTAACCCTTGCATACAACCAAAGCTAACGTGTCCGTCAAATCCCATACCGTTCTTCCCACAAAAGCTTCTGTTGAAACCATGAACACAGATCTCTTTCACACTTGTTTCACTTGTTCCATGGTATAGAGTTCTCTCCACCTCCGGGTCAGTGGCATTCTGTAGCATGCTAGCCTTTTTTAACTTGTACTGATTGCAAAGAAGCGTATTCACAAGTTTGTCCACCTGAAAAACAAAGTCAAATAGTAGGTGTTATGGAACTTTGGATTTCACAATACACTGGAAAGTTCAGCCTTTAAAATGGTTGCATGTCTTTAAAATCAGGAGTTCATGCACATTTTCCATCTCCCAAAACCAGCGGAAAAACCCAAATCATACCTTTATGATTTTTATTTTGTTATGGTAGTCCTGAATACTATCGTAAAACTCTTTGACAACATCCTGGAACTCATCAGAGTCCTCATCAACTCTGGATGCTTCAGGCAGGTTAGATAAGAGACTGTAATCCTCATCTGAACAAGAAGATTGCACAGTATTATTTAAAACAGTAGCGATAGGTCAAAAAAAATAAACATACCCATGCCGATGGCTATGAGCGTGGGAATTTAGTTACTCCAACAGGTCGATTCCATCAATTTTATGTTAGAGTCAAGTGCAGTAATTGATAACACTGGATCTGAAAGAACGTAATCCTCGTTTTGGACATAATTAAGCACTCTATTACACTGTATGCATTATCCAGATGTATAGCACAGAGGCAAGCAACAGAGGCAATACAAATGCATTGACCTTCAGCTTGGTCAATCACTGAAACAATGTTAACTGTACCTGGCATGTCCATATACAAGTCCACTGAACTCAGAATTTTCCTCTCTACCCGAACAGACTTCCCAGAGGAAATGTTGCATTCCTCCATTTTTTCAAAGTTTATGCTGTAAGGTCCATCATCAAATACAATATTGATCTTCTTCTGCCTCATTTTCCAGGCATTTTCTATGAAAACAGTGGCGTCAGGAGGGTACGGTGTTGGTTGTAAATCATGCCATACCCACTGAACATTGCGCAAAATTTCAGAATCAGACTCCATGTTTGAAATCTTCTTCACCAGCTTTTTCATGTCAGCGACTGCTCCTGAGACAAAGTCCTTAAACCCTGAGACTGTGGCGGTGGTTCCCTGGATCTGAACTTCCACTGCGTGTTTCCTTCTGACGAGATCCACACATTTCTTCTGGTGTTCAGACAGGCTCTTAAGGCATTTGTGCTCGACCTTCTCCTGGCACTGCCGCAAGCTGACCTTCTTCCCAAGGGCAATGTCCACTCTGATGAGGTCATGGTTATAGCCAGCGAACACATGAATTTCAGCAGTGTTGGCTGCCTTAATGGCATCCTGGAGCGAGATGTGGATGGCTTGCTCAAGCTGCGTATTGGTGGTGTTACCGTGCCGTATTGCTTTCTTAGAGATTTCTAGGACTTTCTGCAGTTCGTCGTCTGCACCTGCTGCACAGCTGTTGTGCTCCATCGAGTACTGTATCGCCAAGGACATCATAGCATCCTCCTCAAGGTACGTTGGAGTCATTACAGCCTCCAAGGAGCGCTGTCTGGCACAGGCCAGCTCTTCGTCTTCTACCTGTAGCTCTTCATTATCCTGTCCTTCTGCTGCGGGTTGCAGTGGTTCTTCCACAACCATGGCAGAATCATTTGCCTGGTTGTCTGTGTCATCGGATAAACTGTGAGCCATAGGTTCGGGAGCAGTGTACAAATCCTCTCCGTCCAGATCTTGTACCGGGTCAATGACTGAGACAAGCCTCTTTGCCTCCTCTATTAGTTCTGTAAAAATACATGCATATTAAAATACCACAAAAACACCAGTTGAACAGTCAATTCCATCAAGAGCATTGATTTGGACATTCTATAAGTATATTTAACCGTAGTCTTCAAATACCATCCTAAATATCATAAAATTAAGATTAAGTTTTGACTGTTTAAATGCATCCTCCTTATGTTGGTAAATTGGGAAAAAATAACACAAATTTTGATATTAAATATTAAAGGCATTTAAATTATTATTTCTAATATTAAACAATAAAAATAACGCATTGACAAAGGCAAGAAATTTCCCACTGAATCTACAGACCTCTGCCAGCACCATCAGTGTCTTTAGAATTAGCATCAGTCCTGTTTAAAGCTGGACTCAGAGGGTGTACAGAGTCATGGTGGCTGTCTGAGGAGCTTCTCTTAAAGTTTTGCTGAGATGTCAATTTCCATGCCAATTCAAAGATGTCCTGGTGAAAGAGGACACGTAATTAGCACGTAAACAAGCCCATACTCGATCAAGCAAACAGGCCTTTACAGTACCCTGAGAATGTTACTTGTGGTCAGTAATTTTTTGCACATGAAATGTACACTGCCCTGAATTATGGGGTTTCTTAAGTGCATTGCGGGATACTCAACATATTACTAAATGCAAACAAAAAAACCTGAAGATGATTATGAATCACGGCTAAGTAAGAACTGGAAGTAAGGACTGGGTCACCTGGTCTTCCAGAGGTTCCCAGTGGACTTTCTCCATGCCAATGTAAACCTGGAATTTGGCCTGCATCTCTCCAAGGATGCTGGTTCCCTCCTCCTCAACCAGGAAGCGGGCCACTCCTGGCTGGTTTACGGTTATGGTTCTCGTGAGCACTGAGTTCACCACACTTCGTAGTAACTCGTCCACAATCTGGCAGGCATTTGCGTTCCCATGCAACTGTAACCATTAATTATTATGTCAGCATCATGAACAGATTTTTTTGTTGAAAATGTATCTTATTTCTCCAAATCTGAAATACCCAATTGTGTTTGTAGGCATGTCCTGTTGCTGCAATATCCTCTGTTGATACAAGAAAGTAGACTAGTGCATACATTTCAGAGTGCACCCAACATATGTCGGAAAATTGTGCTTTTCACTCTGCAGTTCACCTACTGAGCAGAGACAAACCAACCTAGTGACATCACAACCTAGCTTCTTCCAAGTTGGCTGCGCCCTAGTGCTAGTAGCTGAAAACAAAAGGTAACTTTAGTTTATTTTTCTAGCAAATACAGGTCAATTTCAGATTTGAATGTAGGGCCATATCTTATCGAAGGTAAAAAAGTAAATGAACCAGTCATATTACCGAGTGCTTCATGTCCCCATTAAACAAATCAAAATGCAAAGCAGTGGCCCAAACTTGCAGTTAAGTGCCATTTAGCTTCAAAACTGAAATAAAAATACAACCCCAATTCCAAAAAAGTTGGGACAGTGGGCTCTATTTTAATAAACCAAACGCAATGGTGAACGCAAGAGTAAGCGCTTGGCGGTATCGCTCTGAGGGCGTGTTGGCGAGAAATTTGGTAATTTCATGACGGCAATCTTGGCGCACCTTATGGCGGTATTGCTAAAAGGCTGGGTTTAAATGTCCAAGGTGTGTCTCTATGGTAGCCAATCAAATTGTTGTTCTCATGCTTTAAAAAGTCGCTGCCTGTGGTGCTGAAGTACATCTTCCGGCAGGCGCATTTCACCTGGACATTGATGGAATGTGTTCCTTTGCGATTGACGAAAACTATTGCATGCTCGGGTGGTGCGCGGATTTGTATGTGCGTGCAGTCGATAGCACCAAGCACCCCAGGGAACCCACACTTGAGAAAAAATGCGAGTTTTGACTTTTTACTGCATTCATTGTCCGTATAGTTGAGGAAGGACACCCACTGAAAGTATATCCTTTCTGTGTATTGTCGTCGTCGCCGCAAACGTCGACCGATCACGTACTCCATCGTCAGTGTCACGGGATTGCATCCTTAGGCCACTAACACCTGCCTGCATAAATAGTCACTTATATACCCTGCTGATGATTGATTGAAGACTAAATGAATCGTTTGGTTAATTCGCCTACATTAGGTGATGTAGGCATAATTATGATTCAAGTGGTAGGCTTATGATTCAACTGTGCCAATGTGTAATTTATATATTATAGGCTATTGGCCTACATGATCGCAAGTTTCTTGTAAGCTGTCCTGTTTTATTCTAGTAGTTTAAATTAAAATTAATTAATTAATAATAAATATAGGCTATTTGTTAATTAAATGGAAGTGTAATGTTGGCATCACCTATAGACACTACACAGAACTACATGACTAATAAGTTGCCAAATTACCAGAGTCTATTGCGTTGCCGCTAAGAGGTGGTTCCAGCTGATCATAACGTAATGGGTTTTCGTTGGTTCAAATTGTCACTACGCCGAAAGTATTTTAGAACACGCCCCAGACAGCGCCACCCATCCCACTGCAGCGCAAGCGAAAGGATGTTATGTTGAGAATTTGTTGATCCTAGCGGTATTGCTGAAACGCCATAGCGCCAGTTTTAAGACGTTGATGCTGTCAACAAGCTTGCGTTTGACTATACCGTCCCCTTGCGCTGGTTTGCGCCGGTTTGAAAATAGAGCCCAGTATGTTAAATGCACATAAAAGCAGAAAGCAGTGATTTGTAAATTCTCTTTTACATACACTACTCACAAAAAGTTAGGGATATTCGGCTTTCGGGTGAAATTTCAGGATGAACCTAAAATGCACTATAACCTTTACAGGTGAAATTAATTTGACCTTCTCTAAACTTTTGAATGCACATGTCCAACTATTCAATGTTTCAGTACTTTTTGCACAACTTGCTGTTCTCTAACAAGGAGCTGAACGGCAAAATTCACAACAGGTGTTCGATCCATGAATCGACCAATAAATTTCCTGGTTCAATTAGAATTGGTATTTAAACAGTCCTCTTCATCATGCTGTTCACATTTTGACATCATGAGACCAAAGACGACACCTAACAATTGATCAACAGTACCTCGCCATTGCGAGGCTTCAAACAGGATGTTCTCAGAGGGAAGTGGCCACTGAGCTTAGAGTGTCACAGAGTGTCATCAGCAGGTTGCAACAGAGATACAGAGAGACTGGAAGAGTCACAGAAAGGCATAGAAGTGGACGTCCTTTGGCCACATCCCACACTGATGACCGCTTCATTGTGAACAGTGCCCTGCGGAACCGGATGATGAATGCCACTCAACTCCAGGCACATTTAAGGGAGGTGAGAGGCACCCAAGTGTCACGCCAGACCATTCGAAACCGTTTACATCAGCGTGGTCTGCGTGCTAGACGACCTGCAAGGGTACCTGACCACACCACCAGGCACAGGCGTCATCGTCTTGCATGGGCCAGGGAGCATTTACGCTGGACGAGGGACCAGTGGGCCTCAGTGCTGTTCTCTGATGAAAGTCGATTCACGTTGAGCAGAAATGATGGCCGCCAACGATGTTGGAGACGTCAAGGAGAGCGCTATGCATCAGCCACTGTTGTCACCAGACGACCCTTTGGTGGTGGCGGTGTTACAGTGTGGGCAGGTGTGTCTAGTCAATACAGAACTGCCCTACACTTTGTGAATGGTACAGTGACAAGCCCATACTACCTGAATAACATCATTAATCCAGTCATTGTGCCCCTGCATGAACAACACAGGCCTAATTTCATCTTCATGGACGACAATGCTCCAGCTCATCGAGGTCGCATCATTAGGGAAAGGCTGCTGGAGACTGGGGTACCTCAAATGGAGTGGCCTGCACTTTCTCCAGACCTGAATCCCATAGAAAACCTATGGGATCAGCTGACTCACCGTGTAGAGGCTCGTAACTCTGTACCCCAGAACCTCAATGACCTGAGGGCCGCCCTTCAAGAAGAGTGGGATGCCATGCCTCAGCAGACAATAAGTCGACTTGTGAACAGCATGAGACGTCGTTGTCAAGCTGTAATTGATGCTCAAGGGCACATGACAAGTTATTGAGACATTGACATTTTTGTTGTGGTATACCCACCACTGTTGTTGGCTTTTGTTTCAATAAATTGTTTGAGATGAGGAAATCACCATTGCATGCTTCTACTTAAATGCCCTACTTTCATGATACGTATAATATCACTGTAGCGTGAACTTACATTTTCCATAAATTTCACCCGAAAGCCAAATATCCCTAACTTTTTGTGAGTAGTGTATATTGAATTGAAAACAGTACAAAGAAAAGATATTTCATGTTTTACCTTATCAACTTTATAGATTTTTGTAAATATACGCTATTTCCGAATTTGATGCCTGCAACATGTTCCAAAAAAGTTTTTTGGGACAGGGCCAAAAAAAAAGAGACTGGGAAGTAAAAAAAAACAAAAAAAAACACCTGTTTGGAATGTTCCACAGGTGATGCTATCATGATTGGATATAAAAGGATATCAAAAGACTCTTGATATTTTATTTTCAGCGATACTATAACCTCTCTGCATTTGAATGGATCTCTATGGGAATTGGGGGGTGAGACTAGATTAAGATGTAAATTACACGGGAATAGTATGGAATCCATGGTTGGCTGAATGGCTGTAAGTAATCAAGGGTCTGAGGTATCAAACGAGCCTCAAACCATCACTCTGCTGCCAGATATGCAGTAGATATGGATGGATCACTTGGAGAGTTGTTTCTCCTAGCTTATTTTTTAATAGAGTTCAATAGGAAAATGAGTCAGGAGAAACAACCCTTAAAGTGATCCATCCATATCTACTGCATATCTGGCAGCAGAGTGATGGTTTGAGGCTCATTTGATACCTGACACTTGATGACTTACAGCCATGGGTTCCATACTATTCCTGTGTAATTTCTATCTTAATCTAGTCCCACCTCCCAATTCCCAGAGATCCATTCAAATGCAGAGGTTATAGCATCGTTTCTATGAGTATAATCCTCGATATCCTTTTATACCCAGTCATAATAGCATCACCTGTTTACCTGTGGAACGGCAAACAGGTGTTTTTTTTTTTTTGCCCCTGTCCCAACTTTTTTGGAACGTGCTGCAGGCATCAAATTCAGAATTAGCATATATTTACAAAAATATTGATAAGGTAAAACATTAGATTTATTTTCTTTGTACTGTTTTCAATTAAATATATGCAAAAGCGAATTTACAAATCACTGCTTTCTGCTTTTATGTGCATTTTACATACTGTCCCAACTTTTTTGGAATTGGGGTTGTATTAATAAACCCACTATTACACTGCCTTTCATACATGGACACTGAATGAGTGATAATCTCTTATAATATAAAAAAAACATACTCTAAATCCAGTGACATCTTCTGATTCCAGTGGAAATATTGAGACAGGTTCCATGTCAGCCAATAGTTCATGACGGTGATTCTGAATGTATTTCAGCCTCCCGGGCTCCATGGTAATTACCGTCTCCACTTGAATAGGCGTGCTAAGAAAGCCAATGATGCTCAACGTCTTCTCATCCTCCATACCTGCCAGAGTCATAACTTTAATCTCATCTTCTGTGTTAGTGACAGAGCAGAATCCCAAAGAGTCTAAGAATCCAAGCCACTCCTTGGAATATAGCATGCACTCATATTCTGGGGTGACTGCTATGTTGAATTCACAGATCAAAGATTTTATAAATTTACAGGCCTCGTTCACTGCCTTCAGAGACGACGACGTGACTGTGAGCACGCAATCCGACACCGTGTAGGTGGATGGCAGAGCCTGCCGTTTCAGGTGCTCCAGTAGTCTGTCTTTCACATCTTCCCTCACAAGTAATTTTGCCTTCTCCACATCAAATGTTAGATGTGCCTGCGCAATTTCACTCAACAACTCAAGGATCTGACTCTTTAGCTGTTCGACACCAGGCTGGCTTGTCCCAGAGATCTCCACAGCACTGTCCGTGATTCTGATGTCAAAGCTGGGGTGAGACTTCTGGAGGTCTTGGAAGAGCAGGCTGCTCTTGAACAAGCCAAGTTTCACTGGGTCTGGCAGAGAAATGCGACCAGAAAAAGGAGTAGAAGGTGCACCACGTACAATGTTCATCTTGCTTGGTTCAACTGCTCCTGCCCCTACTGCTGGACCACCCCCATCCCTGGCCCCTTCTACTCTTTCCACGGTACATACTGAAGTGGGAAGGATTTCTGAAACAGATGTATCCATCGCTATGAGAGGACTCTCTTCTCTACGAAGGCTGCTGACATGTTCTACATTATTATCGCTCACTATCCCCATATCATTTGTAGGACTCAAACGATGATTTGCTCTTCTTTCCATGAAGTCATAGTAAAATTGGATGTTCAAATTACACCCCTCCAGTGTGTGGGTCTTTTTCAGTATGCTGTCCACAGCTGTAGAATGAAAGAAGTAGATTTTATGAAACATTCGTATCTCTATTGCTTCAAAACTGATAAAGCGTAAGGTGAAATTATTTGAACATTTCAGCATATAATTTATAACATATAAAATGCTTCCCACATTAGTTTTGCAAGGTAAAATATGTTGAACAAGATCATAGAACGATCTTAAAATGTTTGTGTGAATAACGGTTGAATACAAGGCCCCAATCTTGTTCATGCAGCCTAATTCAAGTAGTATTATGAAATTATGAGACATCTTACTTTCAAAGTCCACAAAGGTAACTTTGGCTCTCCCATCTGAAATCATTTTGACATCCTTCACCTCCCCCCCACCTCTACGTCTGCTCTCAAAATAAAGAGTGAGCATGTCTTCCGTGGTGCTGGGACAGAGGTTCTCCACTAAAATGGTGTCTGTCTGTTCAATCTGTTCTGGGTGAATTGTGGCTCCATCCAACAGCTTTGCACTGATCCTTGCAGCCAAACTTTGAATTTCTGTCCAGAAAAATCAGGACATGAATTGAGTTCACCACATGTAATTTTACAGTATCTTCATATAGTACCACAGCACTATAAATACATATATTGCACACACACACACACACACACACACACACACACACACACACACACACACACACACACACACACACACACACGGCATTGCATGACTAGGTATAATTTAAATATTTTGAGTGGTTTTTAATCACATAAAATGTGTTCTCTCAGTTATATAATAATATTAGTTTGAAAGGATAAGTCTGCAAACCTTCCTTTGAGATGGGTCTGTGAAAGTGAATCAAAACCAAGTCTTTCCATTGGGAAGGGTATAATGTGTATTCTCCATCTTTCATTCCTGTGACATTCTCCACATATAGCTCCAGCAGGTCCAGGCTGGTGCTGGGGTTTATTCCACGAAGCAGCAACTTCCCAGGGTCCTTAGAGGCTTTCTTTCTAACTGTAAGACCAACACCCTGCAGCATATGGGGTGCTTTGGCTAAAACCCTTGCAGCAACTGTCAAAACAAGACGGTCCACATACAAATGACAATAAGTGAATGATATTTTAAATAATAAGCTTAGAAAATACAAGAAATTCCCATAGGAATCAGCCATCAATGTCACAGTGTACATTTAATATGATTAATATTATTGGTCTTACCCTCTGCTTCTTCAAACACCAACACTGCACAGCTACCACTCCTGTTTAGAGACACGAGTGGTCCACCTCCAGAACGCCGCTTGTTTTCAAAGTACAACGCCAATAATTCATCCTCAATTGCGGCAGGTATTTCAGACACCTCAACAGTCCGCTCCTCGAGGATTTCCTCAGACATGCTGCTTTAAGAAAGAAATTAACCTTTTAAAAAGTAGCGTAGAAGCGTAACACACCACCCAAACGTGGAAATAGCGAAATACATTTCGAAACGAGTTACGTTATTGACCTTCTGCTGTAAAGTAGCTAAAGGCCTGAGCGTTAATAAATGTAGGCTAGTCATTGTAACTAGATTGACCCTCAACTTTTCCGCATAGCTATCTAAATCCGGCAAACACGTTAACTTATCTTGGCTACTAAGTTAATTTGCAACGCACAAATTAACTTGAGATTTAACGTTAGATTGCGACTGACTTCCAGCACAGGAATCAAATCCAAATTGCCACAAATTTAAAACACGAATACCTGGCGAAGCAGCTGGCTAGCTAGCTAGCTAACGTTACATAAGAACATCTCGATGTCCGAGGTGACCAAACCAGCTAGCTCGCAAGCGAAAGTGGTCGGTAATAGGTGCTCGAACGCTAGTTAACTTAATTATAATAATTTAGTTTGGATTATTTAATGTTGCTAACTAACCCAACTGGAGCTATATATGAATGTAATTAGAGACACGTTAATGCTTACCTCCGCTGTTTAGTTCACAGATTCGGGTTATGGCTAGCGAATTTCAGAAAATAGAAAACGAAACTAACGTTAGCGAGTTAGCTAGCTAACAAGCAACGTTATTTGCGTAGGTACAGTACCTTGTTATGACGAAATATCAAAATTAGAAGTATGCTAGCATGTCTCATTACTAATTAGCAATACCTCATCGGCAGCTCCATGGAAGTTCAGTTTGAAATACTTGTTTTAATTTACCTGAATGATGTTCAACATTCACTGTCTTGTCATGGTTATAAACACGGAAATGTTCTTGTGTTGGCTTGCTGACTTCCTGGTACGCAAGTGCACTGCACTTCGCTCTCAAGCCCAGCCGGTGGGGACGGGCGTCTCCGAGAAGGAGAGAGTGCGCGACAGCCAATGGACGTAGTTCGCACGCAATTTCAAACATTTTCAAGGAAGGCCGCAAAAGCGAAACCGGGAAGTTATTATTTCATTTTATTTTATTATTTTTTCTCTCGAAATTTGCTTTATTGGATTTAAAACCGGGACAGACAATAGAAAATAATAAACGTGTTTGGTAGGGTCGGGTGGTTACCCCAACATCATGGACCCGGGGGAGAGCGGGGGTGGGTGGAAGCAACAGGGAAAGAGGAAGGATGGGAGTGAGAATGGTTCAGCAAGAGATCAAACTATGTCTCAGGAACAGACTGCTAGACCCAAGCTGCAAAAAGTGATGGCTACTCGGTTGGAAGGGCTCAAGATGGGGTTCAAATTTAAAATAGGGAATGGAAGCCCCAACCCGCTGAAAATAGCAGCGGCTTTGCGGGATGAGATGGGTGACCTTCAGAGTGCTGAAATTTTAGCAAATGGGAATCTAGTCATAATGTGCAAAAATGCAGATCAGCGGGACAAAGCTATGGCTCTGCGGTCGTTGGGGGGAAAGGAGGTGATTGCGTATGATCCAGATGTGAACCTCAGTGCCAGGGGAAGGAAAGGGGTGATTTATGGAGTATCGGTGGAGATAACTGAGGCGGAATTGATAAAAAATCTTAAAGGAGCTAAGGTGTTAACAGTTTCTAGGTTTCGGAGCTTCCGGAATGGGCAGAAGAGTGATAGCACGGCAGTGCTAGTAACATTTGATGAGGAGGAGTTGCCAGCAAGGGTGAGTTTAGAGTTTTTAAGCTTCTCAGTTAAGGAATATGAGCGACCACCACTAAGGTGCTATAAATGTCAGCGATATGGGCATGTGGCGGCGGTGTGTAGAGGTGAGAGGCGTTGTGGAAAGTGCAGGGGGGATCATGAGTTTTCGGAGTGCCGAGGGTCTGTGCCAAAGTGCTGTAACTGTGGTGGAAGTCATGTCGTGGCGTATAGGGGTTGTGAGTTTCATGTGCGGGCGTTGCAAGTGCAGAAAATAAAAGAGACTGAGAAAATTACATTTGAGGAAGCGGTGAAGAGGGTACCTGTGTTGCCGGTGACAGGGCGTGTAACAGCGGGAGAAGGGGGATCCAGGGGGAGTACAGCGGTGAGGGTGCCAGGTGTTACTGGCGCCGGCCGCAGTCAGTGCCGGCGGGGTCAATAGTGGTTCAGAGGAAGGAGTTTCTGGGGTTCTTAATCCAAATACTACATATGGTTAAAAAGGTGAAAGAAAATATTAGTAAGTCGGATATTACTTTGAATGTGGTTAAAGAGGCAGATAAGTTTTTTGGGAAAACAGGGATTCAGCTGGAGGAGTTGCATTCGTATGTGGCATCGGTGGAGCGTAAATCACAGGAAGAGGCTTTGGAGGAGTGTTCATGATTTTTTATTTACTGCAATGGAACGCGAGAAGTTTGATAGCAAATGGTCAGGAATTTAAAAGGTTTTTAGGCACAAACCAGAAATAAATTGTGTACAAGAAACATGGTTGAAGCCGGTTTTGGCTTTTGTAATTCCAGGGTATGTTGCTCTCAGGGAAGATCGGCTAGAGAAGGCTGGGGGTGGTTGTGTGTTGTTTGTTTTGGAAGGCATACAGTATCGGAGGATAGGGTTACAGACGAGGCTGGAGTGTGTGGCAGTGGAGGTATGGGGTTCGCAGGGGAGGATTAGTGTGATTCATTTTTATAACCCGTGCCTCCAATTAAACACTAGAGACTTGAACTACATTATGGAAGCAGTGCGGGGTGCGGTGATTTGGGCGGGGGATTTTAATGCTCATAACCCGTTGTGGGGTAGCACGCACAGGGATCGAAATGGCGAGGTGGTTGAGGAACCACATGGTTTAAATGATGGGAGCTGGAAATGTGTTTTTTAAATTGGAGGAGTTGCGTAGAGCTATACGAGGGGGAGGCAGCACAGTGCCAGGGCATGACAACTTGTGTTACGAAATGCTAAAGCACATGGGGGATATAGGGTTGGAGGAAGTGCTAGCCCTTATGAACACTGTTTGGGAGGAGGGGGTGTTGCCGACCTCATGGAAACACGCAGTAGTGGTGCCAATATTAAAGCCAGGTAAAGATCCAGCCTGCCCGGAATCATATAGACCTATAGCACTCACGTCTGTGCTTTGTAAAGTGATGGAACGGATGGTCACAGATAGGTTAGTTTACTACTTGGAGAGGAGAGGGTTTTTTGCTAACTATCAGAGTGGGTTTAGGGTGGGGCGGGGTACTATGGACTCGGTGATGACGTTGGAATATGATGTGGGGAGGGCATTAGCTAACAAGGAAGGAGTGGTGGCAGTATTCCTGGATATTGAAGGGGCAAATGATATGTTGTGGAGGGAGGGCCTGCTGCTGAAGCTATATGATGCTGGGGTAAGAGGAAGGATGTTAAACTGGATCCAGGAATTTTTGAGGGGTCGTATTATTCAGGTGAGGGTGGGGGGGGCGCTCTCCTCAAAGGTCGCCATAGAAAATGGGACGCCGCAGGGCAGTGTTATCAGCCCAGTGTTATTTAATGTCATGGCGAATGATATGTTTCAGGAGGTTGGGGAGGGTCTCGGGTTGTCCCTCTTTGCAGATGATGGGGCATTGTGGAAAAGGGGTAGGAATATGCCTTTTGTTCTGAAGAAGGTCCAGGAAGCGATGGGCAAGGTGGAGATGTGGGCTGGTAAGTGGGGCTTCCGGCTGTCGGTGGAAAAAACAAAATATGTGGTATTTGGCCGTAAGAGGAAAGGACTGGATGGGGGAGTATTGTTGTATGGTGTGCCATTGGAGCGAGTTAGGGTATTAAAATTTTTGGGGGTCTGGTTCGATGAGCAGCTTACGTGGTGGGTGCATGTGGAAAAAATGGTGGGAAAATGTGGTAAAGTGATTAACGTAATGAGAAGCTTGGCAGGAAGTGCTTGGGGGGCATCAAGGGCAACACAGATGATGATTTACCAGGCTATGGTGCGTTCCGTCCTGGACTATGGGTGTATGGCGTTTGGGTCAGCAGCGGAAACTACGCTGCGCAAACTGGATGTTGTGCAGGCTAAGGCACTGAGGGTTTGCAGTGGGGCATTTCGCACCACCCCGGTCCCTGCAATGCTGGTAGACATGGGGGAGTCCCAGCTGAGGCTGCGGCGGGCCAAACTAGGCCTTAATTATTATATCAAGGTACGTGGATGTCACCCATGGCATCCTGCGGAGAGGCTGTTGATGGAGGCGTGGGAGTGGGGAGGTAGGAGGGGAGGGGTGGGTAGGGGTAGTTATATAACTGAACTGGGTGGATGGGGGAGAGAAGTGGGGTTGGAGGGTGTGGTGGTGGGGCCCCTGGTATGCTGGCCATGTGTGCCTCCGTGGCTATTACCTGAGCCGTAGGTAGATATGGCTGTTATGGTAGCATTACAGGCTGGGGACATGGGTGGGCCTGCAGGGGTGGTGGATAGGTGCCTGCGGCGGAAATGGGGATCTCACCTGCACATCTACACAGATGGGTCAAAAGATCCGGCCAGTGGGAGGGCGGGGTTTGCGATACATATTCCAAAATTGCAGATCATCCAGGGCAGGAGGCTAACAGACAGGGTTTCAGTATTCACTACTGAGATAGTGGCACTCTTGTGGGCATTAGAATGGGTGGGGGAGGTGGGAGTAGACAAGGCAGTCCTGTGTTCGGACTCTGCCGCTGCATTAGCGGCCCTGCAGGGTGGGGAGAGGGGGGCGAGGCCAGACCTGGTGGCGGAACTGCTAATGGCTTTGTATAGGGTGGTTCAGGGGGGGTGTGAGGTGGGATTCTTGTGGGTACCGGCTCATGTGGGGGTGGGTGGGAATGAGGCCGCTGATGCAGCTGCTAAGGCTGCACTGAGGAGGGAAAGCATAGATGTTGTGGTTTCCCTGGGGGTGTCCGAATGTAGGAGTATAATAAAAGAGGGGATTACCCAGATATGGCAGCGGGAATGGGACCAGGAAAGGAGGGGTAGATTTTATTATAATATCCAGCCGTCTGTGAGAGGGAGCACAGGATGTCACTGGTCTATGAGGAGGGATGAGGTCATTATGACCAGGTTGAGGATGAGGCATTGTGGATTGGCAGGGGCCTTAGTGAGGGTAGGAAAGCATATGGATGGGTTGTGTGGTGAATGTGGGGTGGTGGAGGACGTCCAACATGTGTTAATGGACTGTGGGAAATATAGGGAGGAACGGAGGGTATTGTTCAGGGAATTACAGGATGTTGGGGTAACCACCTACTCGATAAGAACAATGTTGGGTCTGGAGGCATGTTGCGGAGAGGTGGGGAGGAGTGTCCTCAAATATATCTATTTAACTGGCCTGCACCTGAGGGTGTGAGGCGGGGAGTGAGATAGCAGGGGATGCAAATAAAGACCTGTGGAGGGCAGCAATATACCGGAAGGTGTCCAGTCTGTCGGAAAGAAAGAAGAAGAAGAAGAAGAAGAAGAAGAAGAAGCCCAGCCGGTGAGGGGCGGGCAGACATGTATCTGTTTGTGGATGGAGAAAGTAGTAAGTCGTCTCTTGCTATTAAACCTGTAAAGGGGCCACCTCCCAGTGATAAAAATTTTTCTTAATAACACTTTTTCAGCTGAGGACTTGAAATGTTTCATGAATTTTAGACTACTAGATTATTTTATTAGCTGTAGGCTATAATCAGAAAGTGTGATATGTTTTTAGTCAAGAAAGAAATACAATTATAATGCAGCCCATTACAATTTCTGTTGATAATGTAGCTACTTTGACTTTTGACTTTGTGATAAAGAAAGAACGTGTGTGTGTGTGTAGATGGGTGGGGGGCAAAGAAGAATTGTTGCTCTGCTGCAAACACATTTTTACTGAGTGTGTGATCAATATAGATATTTCTGTTGGAATGTGGACGGAACGATTGCCACATCAATACACTCAGACATAAAGAGGGAAAGTTCAATGTAAATGTGAACTTCTATGCTTATGCTGTGGTGTATGCAACAATAAATGTTCTATGTTTTTAAAAAGATGCATTAAACTGTCACAGAATAATACTTGCTTAAGTTACAGGTACCTGCATTTCACCACAGGACAGGAATGTAACTGCATTATTTTGAGTAGGCTAATTTATGCAAACTGCCCATATACAGTGCCCACCAGAATCATTGGCAACCCTAGAAAATATGAGCAAAATAGGCTATACAAATGTCCTTTTTAAAATGCCATTTATCCGCTTGACTTTACACTCAAAACTCATCTAATCTTTACTTTAGGTAAAATTATTGAAAGAAAGAAAAAATTCTTCATTAAAAAATAAATATTTTCTTTAAAAAATAAAAAAAAATTATTATTTCTCCAAGAATCACAGTTTGAGAATTGCAGATATTGGTTGCATCCTGGGTCAGACCAAGCTATTTGCTGATTTTACATTCTTAGGTCTCAAATTGTTCTCATTATTTTCGCACAATCCTTGTCCATCCAAATGAATAAAGCTGAACTTTGGTCATGATATTCTGCATAGTTGTAGAGATAGAGGGGTCCAAATAGGCCAAAAATGGCCGCCACGATGGGGGTTGGAACCCTTTATGTGAGTGTATTTCAGGCAACAAAGGAAAGAAAAATCTGATTTTTGGAGGGATAATTTCAAAGAACTCATAGAACACACATTTATCTAAATATTAATGGTGCCATCTATACAGGGAATCTAAAAAATATATATTTTGTGGTTTTCCTTCAAGGATAAAAAGCTACAATGTGGGCATATTAGTAGAATCTTGAAACTTTCACAATTTAAGCTTTGTGACATGTAGCTAATGTGTACAGAAAGCCATCCTTATTAAATTCCTTCATAGTGAAAATAATTGTTCAATCATAACTCCTACATTAGGCCAGTGTGATGTACTACACATATTGGACACTAGGTGGCAATTGACTTCATAAGTATTTTCAAAGGCCCAGTGCCCCCAAATTACCAATTTGTTTAACATTAGTTCAGATCTGTCATCAGATTCAATGAGAAGGAATGACTAATAAATGTCCCTCAAATCCTTGAATAACTGGGTATGATGAATGTGCAGCAGCATGTATGTTTCACAGTAGCCATACACTGAATCACCATTTCTCCTTGTCTTTATTGAATGTCATAAATGAAGTTAGTAAATGTCAGTTATGAAATTCAATAAAGAGGAAGACAAGGATAAATGGTGAAAGTCACATCTCAGTTATGCAAAGGAGAAATGTCTTCCTCTTTGTTGAATTTCATAACTGAGATGTAACTTTAAAGTTTTGGTGGGTCACCAAATAATGGCTCTAAATGATCTCATTGGACAAGAGGAACATTTTTTACAGTAGGCTAGCTGCTCTGATTCACTCTTGACGAAGGAGAAGACGACAAACATTTGCAAGCGATGTCTAGATTTTTCAACACGAGGTATGTGCTACTATTTTAATTATTGTAAAAGTGTGGAACTTACAAGTTGTTAATTAAACATGTTAAATGTTCTACTTCTTAATTTAATGGTTGTTAACGTAAATGTATTACAGACTTGGATGAAATATTGAATAGCGATGGGGAACACGTGGCAGGGGGATTCCAGGAATTTATTGAAGCTCTACCAGAGGCCATTACCGTTAGACAGAGTAAGATGTTTTTACAATTTTTAAAATGTACTTTAAAGATGCTTTATATATATATAATTATTTAATGTTTAATTGTTTTTAGATGTTGGGGTAGGCTACACGTGTTTACACAAATGTGTAGAGGCCAGGGCTTAGTTTTCAACAAAACGCTATTCGCTACAATTATATTCAAAGTATGAAACTTACTTTGCTCAGCATCTGTTTATGTGTTTTATTTTTCTGATATTTGGTGAATGTTGATTTGTTTTTAGATACAGTGTACACGAGGCCTAGGAAACTTGTATAGTATGCCCAGGTATTGGCTTCAGAAGACGATCTTCGCTACAGTTATATTCAGAGTATGAAACTTTTAAGTACTTTGTTCAATGTCTGTTTATGTGTTTTATTGTTTCTGATTTTATTTTATTTTTATTGTTAAAAAGGCCCTGAAAACCCTCTAGAGACAGTTACAGAGACATCACCTTGCAGGCCTAAAGGACAGAAGAGAAAAAGCGGTAAAAATGTGTGTGTGTGTGCGAGCGCGTGCGTGTGTGTGTGCACGTGTGCGTGTGTTTTATTTTTCTGATATTTGGTGAATGTTTAATTGTTTTTAGATGCTATGTACACGAGACCTACGCAACTTGTATATGCCAGGTATTAGCTTCAGAAGACAATCTTCGGAAGGACAGAAGAGAAAAAGTGGTGAGATTTAAGTTTTCGCCTAAACAAAATGTTTGCGTGTGTGCGTGTGTGCGTGTGTGTGTTTTAAAATAAATGTTTGCTTATTTAAGTCTTTTTTAATTTTTTTAAATTTTGTAATTTGATTTTTAATTTTAATTTTTGATTTTTTAATTAGAATTTTTGATTTTTTAATTAGAATTTTTGATTTTTTAATTAGAATTTTTGATTTAGAATTTTTACCTTACAGACGGTGAAATAACGGATGACGAATTATTGGGTGCGGTGATCAACCAGGATATTTTAAATACATCTAACGAAAGCCGGCCTAACAAACGCGTGAGCCCAGGACCACGGACATCGTCAGTCCCAAAGACAACAACAGAAGCCGACCAAACAGAGGAGAACAGGACGCCTCCTGTGACTGTCTCAGACCTGATGAAACAGAACGATAGGATCTTAGGTATATTGGGTCAAATTGTGAACATTTTTGACAGACTATTAAAATAAAAATGGCTCCTAAAAGAACTTGTATGTGTTCATGTTCAGGGGGCCAGAGTAAAAGACCTGCCACTGAAAATGCTGAAAACCAGGACCCTAACCAATTAGATTTACCGCATGAAAATGTTAACCCACATCCCTTAGCTCTTGTTAATGATGTTAATCAAGCCTCTATTAACACGCATGAATCAAGTAATGAAGCTGTAGAGCGGGTTTATTAAGAGCAGATATGAACCCAAACAGATATGAACCCAAACACCGCAGAAAATAACACGCATGGTCTTACAGAGCTAGAGATGTCCCAAAGCACTGTCGATAATAACCTGCATGGACTTCCAGAAGTCAACCAAAATGGTGGTGGTGTGATTAATAACGCAGACCTTCAGGTGGCCAGCATTCAACAGTACAGAAATTCAGCTCTGTTTTAACTTTACATCTTTGTACAATGTTGATAACTACGCAGAGTTTTATGTGCACATCTTAAACACTTTAGAAAATCTACTGGCTAAAGTTTGTGAGCTGTCGAACCCCAGCGATGCTGTACAGTTATAATTAAGGGGTGATTCTCTGTCTCAGGGTGTAACTGTACAGCTAAATGGTGATGAAATAGATTTGGAGGTTTTTTTGAGTATGATTGAAGAGTTGGTTCAAAGCAATTTTGATATCCTGGCTGATGAAACTCTGATGCTTGTGGCCCACATTATATAATATGTGAGTCATCGGGATTTTCATTCAGCAGGCCTTGAACCGGGGCGAGGTTAAGATGGGGAACTATTATATAGGTGGGTATGCAGAGGTGGACGGCGTTTGGACAGCTTTTGAATTTGTGGGGTGTTTTTTTCATGCTTGCCCTCAATGTTTTAATTTAAACACAATTAACCCACTCACAAAAACAGATTTTGGTTCAATATATCACAAATTTCAAGAGAAAATTGACACTGCATCGCGTATACAACCTGAATGTTGTAGTTAGGTGGGAGCACGAATGGGTAAGACTTAAACGTGAGAGTCCTGAGGTTCAGGAGTTCCTGCGACATCATGACTACCCGAAACGTCTGGAACCTCGGGATGCTCTGTTTGGCGGTCGAACTAATGCATTGCAACTTTACTACAAGGCTCAAGAAGGTGAGCAAATACACTATTTTGATTTCACCAGTCTATACCCGTTCGTGAACAAAACTAAAGTTTATCCAACAAATCACCCCATCATCATCTTCCGTGACTTTGAACCAATCGAAAACTATTTTGGTCTGGTCAAAGCCAGGGTATATACCCCAAGAAAACTTACAATACCTGTGTTACCGTACAGAGTCTCTGGTAAATTAATGTTTCCACTTTGCCGGTCCTGCGCAGAATCTGAGCATCAAGGTGAGTGTGAACATTCTGATGAGTTGCGTTCTCTCACAGGTGTATGGTATACCGTTGAAATGCTTAAAGCTATTGAAAAAGGTTACATCATCGACAAAATCTTTGAAATTTGGCATTTCTAAGATAGGTACGATTCTCTTTTCAGTGACTATATTAAGACGCATTTAAAGGGCAAACAAGAAGCGTCAGGATACCCCTCTTGGGTTTCTGATGATTCTGACAAGGCTGCCTATGTGCAGAGTTATTGGGAGAAGGAGGGTGTTCGTTTAGACCCAAACAATATTTCAGTAAACAAAGCCAAGAGACAAATTTCCAAACTGTTTTTAAATAGTTTGGAATAGTTTTAAAACACAACCTTGATCCGTGATCCTGAGCAGTTTCTGCAAATCATGTTTTCAGACGAGTATGACATCTCACACTTTTCATTTCTTACAGAAGCCGTAGCTCTGGTACAGTGGAAACTTACTAAGTGTTTTCCAAAGGTCCCCAGATACAGCAATGTGTTCATCGCGGCCTTCACCACAGCTTATGCCCGGCTCGAGCTTTATGATGTCATGGATAAAATGCCTGACAGGGTTCTGTACCACGACACAGATTCTGTAATCTTTGTGAGCCGCCCGGGTGACTGGATACCTTCTCTAGGTGATTTTTTGGGGGAATTGACTAGTGAGCTAGACCCCGGTGACCACATTGTTGAATTTGTATCAGGAGGGCCCAAGACGTACGGTTATAAAACACGGTTAGGTAAAAAATGCATGAAAGTGAAAGGTATAACCCTGCATCATACTAACACGCAAGTTGTCAATCTTTCATCCCTCACAGAATTGGTACAACACTATGTACAGAATCCAGAGGCCCCAGCTTGTGAAATTACAACCAACACACAACAAATTGTGAGGAATAAGAGAGGATTCTCTCTCAGCAACCGCATAGTTCCTAAAAGATTCAGAGTAGTTTACAACAAAAGGGTCCTGCTCCCTGATTTCAAAACCTTGCCATATGGATTCTAGACAAGTGTTTGGGGTTGAGGGTTTTGATAGCCGCCTTCAACATCCTTTTTCATGCATAATCTCAGGTCCATCAAACAGTGGTAAAAGCGTTTTTTGTGAAAACACTGCTTGAAAATGCACAACATGTATTGTCAGCAGTACCACAGAACATTGTATGGTTTTATTTGTGCTGGCAACCCATGTACGATGAAGTGCTTTGTAAAATAAAGAATGTACATTTTGTAGAAGGTCTTCCTGAATCTTTGACCGATGAAGTTTTGCTACATTTGCACAAAACCAATATGGTAATTGTTGATGACCTTATGCAGGCTGCCAGTCAGAGCTCTGAAATTGAGAGAGCTTTTACCAAGTATACACACCATAGAAACCTAAGCATCATATATCTTGTTCCGAATCTTTTCTTCCAGGGTCGAAACAGCCGCACAATAAAACTATATATTGTTCTGTTCAGAAATCCAAGAGATAAAATGCAAGTTAATGTTTTGGCACGGCAAATGTACCCCAGACATTCAAAGTTTTTCCTTGAATGTTTCGATGATGCGACCAGAAAACCTTATGGCTACCTATTGGTGGACTTAAAAGCACAGTCGTCTGAGGAATACCGCATCAGAACTGGTTTGTACACTCCAGAGTGGCCGGTAGTTTATGTGCTAAAGAAAAAGTAATATGTCTGCACGTATTAAACGGAACCGGACACTTCTAAAAGCCCTATTTGAAGGTAATGCCCGGCAAAGACGTACCATATTACAGTCTGCTTCTGGTGAACTTATAAACACAATTTGTGAACTAGCTCTCAATGTTTTACGAGGCAATATACCCCTGACAGATACACAACTGAAAAAAAAAAGAAAACAAAAGGTCGGAATTAAACTGTTGATTAACAAAAGGTCATCTATTCGAAAGAAGAGAAAAATTATTTCTCAAAGGGGCGGATTTCTTCTGCCTCTACTGAGTGTCGCAATACCGTTTCTCACCAGTTTGATAGCGGGTCGCAGCGGCGTTTAAAAAAAACATGGAGCATGCCCAAAAAATGTTTCTCGTGCCTCAAAGCCAGCTGGACAAATTAAAGAATCTTACTTTTACCCCGGAGCCAATCCGACAAACTGTTGAAAATGATTTGGATCAAACCATACGTAACATCTTATCAAGGACTGATGTTGGTCCTCATGAGAAGGCAAAACTGTACACGATTGCTCTACAGCGTTTCATAGCGCTGGTCAAACAAGATGAAGCCGAAATGCAACATTTAACCCTATCATTGCCTGTCGAGGGCCGCGATAATGTCAGGACGGACACCGCCCGAGTTGAAGATTTTGTACAAAGCGTGCCACCTAGAAGCCGGAAAAATGCCACCTCTGTATTGAATAAAATTTCAAAATCAGGAAATGTCACAACGTGGAACGATAAAGGGGAGTTTGTGTTTAATGGCACAGCTGTAAGTGGTTCGCATATGTTGGATCTAATAAAGAATATAACAGCCCCTCACAAGATTTCTGACGATAGAAGACCCCGGGGTTGGGGGGAATTTATAGAGGCTATGGCTATGCTTAATATGCCTCTTTCTGTCATACCTAATCAAAATGTGTGCGGCAAGATAAATCGACACAAAAAAATACCAAATACTGCAGCCTTTACACCTATGACGCCAGAACCAGGCCCAAAGGCTGTTTTTTCATCCCCCGTTTTAGACCATTCAGCTTGGATAGATTTCTGAAGCTGTTGAGTGTGTTTGCTTTAAATGATCAAAATGTAAAGTTTAAAATGTTTTTATTTTACAATAAAATACATAAAGTAACATTCAAACAAAACATGCTGTTTTTTTTCAACAGTGACAGGCCTTAAACATTTCACCACAGCATGCAGTCTGTACACAGTTTAGCATGTTTTTAACACACTTGTCCAAGTATATTTTATCAACATATCTTGAAACCATCGCATCATTATTTTTCAAATTATCAGAGTATAGGGATATAATTTCACTAAACAGAACCCCTTTGGCCCTGTTGTGCAGATAAAATATGCAATGCTGTCTGCACTTTGTGCTGTGTAGGTCTTGCACTTGTACCGTGTTGTAAACAATCCTTTTACAGTTCTTTTGTAAAAAAGTAATGATGCTATCTGGAAAATAAATGTAGTTAGGGGGATTGCCGTAGGAGTCGTAAAATTAGCACATACAATGCTAACCAGTGTTCTCCAGGCTTATTTTGAGGGTGTGTATTCACAATGTACAATGCTGGTGAATTATTTAGTTTATTATCCGGTAGCTCATCGCAGGCCACAACCCCATAAAAGTTCTTTACTGTGTAAGGATTGTTACTCAAAATAGCCGTTAGTTCTCTGGTGTTCATGATTAATAATAATCATACAGCACGTTCCTCCTCTGGTTCACTTCAATGATATTGTCGAAGCATGCGTAAACAATTAAATGAACAGTTCTGGGTAGTGGGGTTCTGAATCTCATCTCCAGACGGATATTACCCGTCTTGATCAGTGATAGATGCTGGCTGCAACCTTCATTGGGTGTCAGGTTGAAAGCATAAAGGGTGTAACCGTTCATGTATTCTTGACGATTTATACACAATGGTGTATCTTTCAGATGTCTTCCTGTGGCCAGCGTTAGGCTGTAAAATTCACGAACCGCAGAACCGTTACCGTAATTTGGGAGGTATGGCTTGCTCGGGATCGGGAGGCCATTCATACTGAGCGATACGTATTCAGCGTTGTAATGTTGGAAATTGAAAGGGTTCTTGTTGTAAACACCTGTAAAGGCGTCGTTATCTACCAAACCTATAATGACAGATTTCGGTAATTGACCCAAAAACTAATTTTCTTGATTGCAATCTCTAAGACCAGCTGCTAAACTGAAAGTTTTAAGACTAACACGGTCAATCGGATATTTAACATTTGATGTCAGTAGAGCCTGGGCATGTCCGAGCTTAACTGGTGGAGAGACCCCGATTTTTTTTACAAATAGTGTGGCCGAGACCATTTTAAGACGGTATTGCAGCTGGGCCTCCTCGCTCATTAGGCAGAACTCATCCTTACACCGGACCATCTTAATTTTAATATCGACTCCATTTATAAGTAGTCTCTCCTGAAAAAACATGTCTGCGTGTATGGGTCCGAGCAATTCAAAAGTGTTACTCGCCACTGTATATAGAGCTCTATCTTTCAAGCCCTTGTTGTCACCCGCAGGGTCTGTTTCGTCCATATGTCCACTGGTGTCCTAATAGAATAATCCGGACATAAATTTATTAGACATTGTGTCTTCAGAATAATTAAGTAGACATTCCATAATTGCTCTGTAGGGGTACGTGTTGCTAGACTGGCTCACCAGCCTGTCCCCCAGTGAAACACATCCACCTGTGAAAAAATGGTCGCTATGGGATAATTAATAAGCCCAACCTTGACATCGGCAGGAATATTGGTGCCATCTGCACGGGTTATCTGACATCGTAGGTATAAAAGAGTATTGTTTAAGTCAAGGTAATCTTTGCCATTACCGGCTATATAGAACTCTAGAGGACCAGTATCCGAAATGGCTGACAGAGGTGGCACTTCTACGTAGATGCTCTTATCAATGCTTGTTTGTGTGTACGGAACTGCAAAAAGGTCCAGTTCCGACTTCATACATTCCTCTGACATGTTGTGTATGAAGGCCATTTTTATAAAATGTATCTACTTTTTCTCTTAGCCTTCTTGGTCTGCTTTTTAGCCTTCCTCTTCCTCTTCTTTGCAACTGTGACCCTAATGTATGCCGGTCGTCTCTTTTTAGACTTAGCTCTACTTGAGACCCGCCCCCCTGTGGAGGCCTTTTCTGTGCGCGCCGTGTCATGACCAAAAGGCCCGAACCTTCTTGTTCACCGGTGTTCAAACGACTCGTCACAACTTTATTGACAACATCCTTGGCTATGTTTTTAGCTGCTGACGTTAAATGTGGTCTGGCTATGTCGAAGCCTTTCTTTAGTAGGGGCAATGCCATTCGGAATAAACCTCTAAAAAGTCCTCCAAGACCGCTACCATACATAACACTCGCGCTCTTATACCCCGGCAGACCATTACCGGCTTGTGCTGTATAATAGTCTATGTACCTATGGGGGTCAACGTATAGGTTTGAACTTGCCATTTTTATTTTTTTATTTGTGATATCGATGCTTCACTGGCCTGAAATGCAATTTTATGATGGATTTACCGTAAGAGAAGCGTATGTTTTCGTTCTGATCCGATTTCAGCTCAATTGTTATGTTATCAATGTGCTTCTTGCTCATGTGGACGTAGTGCGGCTTCTCATACGAGATTGTGATGACATCGTTGCTAGACCCTGTTATATGTACACATTGTAGCAAGGGCACAAAACTATTTCCGACTCTCTGGTAGTCAATAATGTCTGTGTAAACATACATTGTGTAAAACCCCACACGAATATCGGCAGGATGTGGGGCCACAGGCTTTGCGGCCATTAAGGGTACATCCGGGTCCAAGCCCAACATTCTCACGAGTTTACCGCTAGCCGTCAGCGAAATATTTTCGTTTACACTACTAATATAAATTTGGTTTTTCATTGCGGAATGGGCCACCTCAATATCCAATTTTCTTGTTTTTAAAGCTTTACTGATCTCCTCCACTAGCATTTTCATGTTCTTGTAATAGCCCCAGCTTATTACAACAACGTAGCTGAGTTCCTTTTTCTTATCATCACTTACGATAAAAGCGTTTTCATGAGATGATAGCATGCTCCATGTACATGGGTATAGAATTTCTGCTAAAGCAACTTCCCATTGCCCACAAATTCGAGGGGTCTAGCGAACTTTGTTGTGTTACTTGAAATTTTATTTCCAGGGTAAGTATCTAGACAGGTGTTACTGGGGAGACTTACATAAAAACCTGCTTCCTCCATGGTGGCCTAATGTTTTCTACTCTTTTAGATGTCAGTCACACTATCTTTAGGTATCCAGCTGTTGTATTTTTCAGGCCATCCGACCCACTTCACTAAAACGAGTTTCTGGTTGTTATGTTTCTTTTCGGATATTATTTTTTCGACCTTAAAGGTTTTGTCTTTTCCAACTATAACCTTTTGTAATTCCTCCTCATAAAATGTGCCATCAATGCTCGCCCCATCATAATCCTTCAATCTATATACAGGAGGGATTCTGTGGACCCTTTCAACGACTGTAAAATATTAATCTGTATATGTTTGCTCATAACCTTTTGCAAACTTTCTGCGTACTTTGGAAACTCTGACTGTGTCCCCATCCTCAAACTTAAATGTTAGCTTTTTAGATCTTTTTGGAAAGAGGCCGTACGTATTTTTAAAAACTTTAAAAGCATTATTTTCATTTATTTCAACGGGTTTCATTTTAATCGTGCTGTGGTAGCTGTTATTGTACCCGAGGACCAAATCCTGTACAGTATCTATATAGCGTCTAGTATTGTGTGCTGTGAAGTATCTCCACATTCTGGATTTTAACGTTCTATTGAAACGTTCAACCACAGATGCTTTCACATCGTCGTTGTCTGTGGCAAAGTGGATTATTTTGTTGCGTTTCATCAGACTTTGAAACAATTTATTGAAAATTTTTTTACCCTTATCGGTTTGTATTTTTTTAGGGATTCGCCCGTTTGTGAGAATTTCTTGAAAAGCCCTTACAACTTCGACACCTGTCTTGTTTTTAAGAACACATACCCAGGTGTATTTTCACAATATATCTATACAAGTTAGCATAAACTTAATATTATCATTATGCTCAGATAAACTTGACATGTCTACTAAATCAACCTGCCATTGTGAATCAATGTTTCTCACAAAAACCCTGTTCCTTTTGAAATTGACTCTGATGGGTTTGTGTAAAGTGTATGCATCTTCCCCCGACAACCAGTCCGTAACTTTCTTGTTTGATATGTTACTACCTGTTGTTTCACGCAAGCCCCTTCGCAAACGCTCTTTACCACCGTAAGAACCAGGATTTTCTGGAGCATAATAAACATCTTTCATGCGTTTCTCACCATCCATCCTTACAGCTATCACAATAATGACACATTATATAAAAAAACCAAAGTATTTATTTATGTATTTTTTTATATATTAACATTTAACAGGTTCTTGAAACGTTTTTAAACATTGTCGTTTATCTGGGTCCGCTCGCCTTCAGAGTGATCACACCACAGGTGTTCATGCATTGCACCGTCAATCTCCCAGAAATCTATGCTGACAGCAGCAATAGCCTTCTCACTGGCCGGGTCAAGGTCTGCACGTAAGATTTCCAGCAGTTTTTCCCTAATGTGTGGCTCCTCACGGAGTTCTGAAACAAGGGTGTCAAAAGAACTCAAGATTCTCACAGGATCGGGTTCCCCTCTGAACGCTTTCAATGCCTTGACCAGCAGAGGGCGCAGCCACGGCTTCTTCACTTTTGCAAGGAATTTGTCAAAATGATATTTGTAAGCATCCGTTTCAAAGAGGCAGCTGTGTCTCAGTTTACTGGGCTGGTCAACTTCACATCTGAGACATTTGCTTCTCAGCTGTTTTTCGATAGCGCCATACAGGAGACAGGCGACGATGGCTTTCAACAGCTTAATCATCGGACTTGTAAGGCACCCGTCGATTTCGTCTATACACCCCGGGCGTTTTTTTTGTCTGGACTGTTGTACACAGCATGGCACATCGCAACCTTCGTCTTCGTAGACCATAGATTTTGGTTCTGTTAAAAAGACGGTTTCTCCCTTGTCGACATCGATCCAAGGCTCTGTAACAGGTTTGTCATTGTTCGCTGAATACTCAGACTCCCAAGATTCTGAGCACACGGAGCCCTGTAGGGGGCTATACATTTTATACAAGTCCTGAGACATGCTTGTCAAGAGGTCTGTACAGCCTGTATGAAATCCGGCATTTTGCAGAGTGGCTTTTAAGCCCCTCTGAAACTTATAGCCATGCCTTAAAACTTTAGAGTTATGAGCTGGGTGGTGCCTTCCTTTTGGGGTTGAATTTAACATATTTGAACGTTTAATAATAATAATGAAACAATACGTAAAATAGCATGTAAAAGAAAGGCTTTTTTATTTTAAAGTTCACAAAATCAATCAAAAAGACATTCTGTATGCATTTATATTAAACACACACACACACACACACAATCTAAAAACAATTTTTGATTACAAGTTTTGACAAGTTATTTACACAAAACTTGTTGTAGAGTCTTCGTCATCAGAGACAAAGGGTGTTGGTGGCGGTACATTTTCCTTTTCGTCTTCCTCATCTTCAACCACGGCATTAAACCTTGCACATTTTCACACAGGCCATTGATCTCCAAATCCGATGATCCTCAAGCACATTATCGGCTTGCTCAATAGCCTTGTTCAACAAGTGCAGGTCTTCAAACTGAAAGACTATTAGAGTATCCCCAATGTCTCTTGATTCATAGGTCTCGGTAATGAACAGTTTTTTAGCCGTTTTGAGCGCTGACACACAGATCACGCTGCAGTCTTCCGAACAGCTCTGAAAATTACAACTACAATGTACATCGTCCACAACATTTTTGTAGCATTGTTTGAATTTAAGCCAGTCCTTGTGCACAAATACTACAGACTCTGTATTTTCACTGTACAACTCCCCCTCACACAGGTTGAAAAGTGTAATTTTTGGTTCCTCGCCAGACGTGTCAATATTATACCCACAACGGCGATATGTTGATGCTGTCACTGGCCATTCTTCGTAAAGTGAACGTTTTTGAAGTCTTGACATCGCCGCAAAAGGTTTTTTTGGTCTCTGCAAAACGGTCTTGTTAGCCACACGATTTCGGTGTTGAGTTTTCTGAGGTAGACATGCTTCTTTTTGTAGGTTGATTACAGGCGATAGTTTCAACGTCTGTTTCGGCTATAGATCTGGTCAAAAAGTCGGCGCTTTATACAATGCATGAAACCTGTGGTCAGCGGTACAGCTGGACCTGTCATTCAAACGTCACACCCACCCCCATGCTTGTAGCCCCGAAAATTAAGAGTTACGTTTAAGAGAAATACAGGTTATATATGCCGACTCAGTCCTGTTTAAATTGAATAACCCATCTTTTTACAAGCCCATCGATACTAAACAGTCATATTGGCTCTAAGTATTGCCCTATTACAAAACCTTGTATAAATACTCAAAAGTTTTGTTTCATGATTCTGACCCAGTGAACAACATTATAGGGACATATAGACGGTTAGGGTAGATAGCCGCCTTTTCAATGGGGTTCGGGGCATTTTGCGGCCTAGTCTATGCTATGTATAGCACTATTCTTTCTTTGATTCAAATGTTCGTGGAGCTTCCCGCCAGGAATACAGCTGTTCCATGTCGCTCAAAGGTTGCTTTAACATCGCGCAAACACGCACGCAAGCCCCGCGCCCGCAAGCACGCGCCCCCTCCCCAGCTGCTGTTAGCCTTCAGAACCCGGCTTGACATAAGCTTTCCAACCCTATCCAGCTCATTGGCCCAGGTAAACGTCCGTCAATTTCATAGGGGATAGGAAGCAGATACTATGGGGGCGTATACCCTTTTCAGGTATACTCCGTACGAAAAGCTAATGGCTCCATTTGTACGTTCGCTATCAGGCTGAAAATGTCTCTGGAAACGCTTCTTCTCTATCCACGGGCCTCCGCGCATTTCTGAAAAAATTCTAAGTTCTTTTTAGGTTTTGCGTTACATAGCCTATTCTTTTATTTTTGATTCTTTCTAGTCTTTCTTTCGAGTCCTCCTAGGCTTTCTTTTAGAACACTAACTTGCTTTTTTAGATATAGCCTACCGCTTGGCTATTTTACACAGTTTTAAGACTTTGGACTTCAAAAAATATTCTAAGACCATGGCTACGGTCTCTCTCTACGGCTCCATTCGCACACATCTCAAAAACTTGTCAGAGTTTTTTCCTTCGACTCTAACAAACATTTTTTTAAATGGCATGCTTTCTTTCTTTCTTTCTTTCTTTCAGACAACTAACTTGCTATAGCCTACCGCTATTTAACAACCTGCTTGAATTCTTTTATTCTTTTAAAACGTTTCTGCTAACACAAACTGTTTTAAAAAAATAAAATAAAATAAACTTTAAACTATTGCCACTAACCTATACATTTATATATATATATATATATATATATATATATATATATATATATATATATACCATTACTTTTTCACGATGTTGTTCTAATAAAAAAAAAAAAACCAACACGTTTTCCCCAAGCAACCTAAGACCCACCATAAAACAACCACCCCCCCAAAAAAATGACATCATCACAATGCCAATACATCCCCCCCTTGAAACAAACCCCCCACAACACCCCGAATAATGATAATACATCATAAATTAAAAATTAAAAAAAAAAATTAAAAAAATAAAATTTATTTTTTTATTTTTTTATGCATAATTATATTTTTTCATAACCTCATTAATATTCATAAAATTATACAAATATGCCCATCCATCATTTTGACATAAGCAGGATGTGATTACTCTAATGTTCCCTATATAGCCTTGTAATGTCATTGCAGAACATTACATTGGGAACATTCTGGGGTGTATAGGGGAATGTTACTCCAAGATAACAAAAGAACATTCCAGGAACATCCCATAAATGTCACAGACGTTGCTATGCGTTCCCTGAATGTCATAATGTTGAGTTCCCTTCAAGTCCTCAGAACATTCCTAAAACCTGATTGTGGAACTTCCCCTTCACATTCCACGAACATTACAGGAACATTCTATGTAACATAAGTGGAATATTCTAGGAATGTTAGTTGAAACGTTCCCTTTGGGTTTCTCTAATGCTTGGATTTAACGTTCCCTTACTGTGAAACCGGAGTACATTGCTAACATTCCCCATATATTCTTGCCACGTCATTACAAAACGTTATTTTGGGAACATTCTGGGGTGTATAGGGGAATGTTACTCCAAGATAACAAAATAACATTCCAGGGACATCCCATAAATGTCACAAACATTGCAATGTGTTCCCTGGATGTCATAATGTTGAGTTCCTTTCAAGTTCTCAGGACATTCCTAAAACATGATTGTCGAACTTCCCCTTCACATTCCACGAACATTACAGGAACATTCTATAGAACATAACTGGAATATTCTAGCAATGTTAGTCGAAACGTTCCCTTTGGGTTTCTCTAATGCTTGGATTTAACATTCCCTTACTGTGAGACCGGAGTACATTGCTAACATTCCCCATACATTCTTACCACGTCATTACAAAACATTATTTTGGGAACATTCTGGGGTGTATATATAAGAGAATGTTACTCCAAGATAAACGAAGAACATTCCAGGAACATCCCATAAATGTTACAAATGTTGCAATGGGTTAATTGGATTTGATAATGTTGAGTTCCTCTCAAGTCCTCAGAACATTCCTACAACTTGATTGTGGAACTATTATTAGATCTTAGGCCTGTTCTTCAGCTGCTGAGTAGATGGTGATATGTAGTCCCATTTAAATATATGTCAGTCAGGACCACTGTTGTTCAAGTAAAAACTTTATTGACATTCTTAAAACAATACATTTTAGGTTTGGCGGTATGGTTCTGTTCAAAAAAGCCCTCCCGCCAATCCACGCGAGCAAGTATGGGTATGGCGGTGAGGGCAGCAGCAACAACAACCCCCCAATAGGGTTACACTTAGAACAGAACCGGCAGCACTGTGAATGGTTTTAACAGATTCCATTAAATCAGTTATATATATATATATATATATATATATATATATATATATATATATATATATGGCACTTTTAAGTGTCATTATCACAACAATTTACAAGGAACCGGGCCTGAACCCCCGTAGAGCATGCCTAGGGCGACAGTGGCAAGGAAAAACTCCCTGCTGTTAGCATGAAGAAACCTTGGGCAGAACCTGGCTCGGAGGGGGGAGTCCATCCGCCGCTGACTGGCACCGGTTAACTAAATAGCTGATAACGGAATAGAAATTTGGCAGACAGAACATGTGAAAATGTCAATATATAATGAGCCGGTGGTGGAAGACTGATTGAAGGCCAGCAGGTGGCATCATAGCTGGGTACATGCGTGGAGCTGCAGCTGACCGGCTGCTTCTGGAGAACGATGTTCGTTGATCTATAGCTACCGCTCCAGCGGTTGCCGAAGCGGGAAGGAGAGAGGAAAAGAAATCAGTAGGCACTGGAAAATGTTAGTGAGCCATGCAGAAGCTATATAGGCTAGGTGTCTGTGCGCAATGGGGAAACTGAAGAGGATGGACTGCGGTGGAGGGGGGGGTTTTGTGTGCAGCAGCGTGCAGTTAAATAGACCGCCTTGTTATGTGAATGGATCGCGATAGGTGAATCATCACTACTCAGCTGAGCTGTCTTCTGATTCACCTATGGCCAGGTTTCACTCTCGTGACCTGCCTGAACTAACGCTATGCTCCATTTTTGTGGCATTTTGCCGTTATTGGACAGTAATTAATGAGACAAGAAAATCGGAGGGGGAGAGAGAGAATAGCCTTTAAGGTTTATCTTGAGCCGGATTTTAACCCATGTCGTGGAAAACAGGAATCGCTGATGACACGCGAGATACCTGGTTGAGCTACAAGAGCACCTCTTCCCTCCCAATGAGCAATTTTCAGGCTAAAAGCCATAAAATAAACATCTATTGCAGTCAGTGAAAAGACCTCTTAAAATGGTTCCAAAGTGAATTTTTTTCTACATCTATTTGTAGACCTCTTTCAAGAGTTCTTGTTTAGACCACGTTTCAACCAAATTTTTACATGTAAAAAAAGCACCACAGCCAGCAGGAATCAAACTCACAATCCTCGAATCGAAAGACTACTGCTTTTCCACTGAGCCATTGAGGCCACATGTTTACTTGTGTGTTGTAGTGTTTAACGAATGATATCACAAACGAGCATGGACAGGCAAGTTGTTGACTCTAATGTACACTCTAAAGTCCACACACATGCGCATAGCAGAAATTTGTGCAACATTATTTTTGGGTAAAAACTAGTCTGCCTAGGATACTCTATGACACTTGTGCCATGTTGTTTGCCCAAGCTTTTTGTGGCAACAAATTGGCTAATGTTTTGAACATTTTAAGTGATACACTTCATGCGGTGAAATTGCATCTACGTGTAGGCTAGATTTCCCTTGCCAAAGCAATGACATTTTGAGAAATGCATCCACATTAATCCATATTGTTTGTCTTTGAATTTACAACTGAATCACATATGAAAATTATGACATAAAATGTGCACATTTATACTGCAGATTTTAGCCAGTCTAAAAAAGGGTCAAATGAGAGCTTGGATGGTATTCCATATTTCACCAACATTTTAACGTTTATATCTGCGTTTGTGCTCAGTGGGTAATAATCGTCCGGGGTTTTTTTTACATGCAAGTTAATGTTATGTTTTTGGGCTTTCTGCTTTATGTGACATTTATTGAACGACAGGAACATCTGATGGGAGTTAGGCTAAATGATCATGAAATGATGGCTGGATTCAAACCAACGCCCATAAGAAAAGACTTGTGTCTTATGACAGGCCAACACCACGTACCAGTTGAGCTATAGACTAGGCCACCACCAGCTTCCTGTGATCTAACGTTCTAATAATTTAGAACAGAAATCATCAATTCAAACCTGTCCTAAATTAGGCCAGTGACACAGACCATCACCGAATATCATCCCTGTTCCCTGCCCCCTGTCCACTCAGACCCATTTGCTATGTGCCCTCTCCCCTCACTTTGCAAACAGTGTGCAAAAGAAATCCTGCAAAACTCTTTCCAAACTAGTGAAGTAGTTTGTAGTTTGTAATATGTGGCGCTCTTGTACTACAAGTTGTAGGCCGTGACCGAATATTGAGGGCGCATATTTGAGTCAACTTCATCAAAAGGTTTTTGAGTGGGCGACTTTTTCTCACAAATGGGGGCACTCACAACAGTGGGACATATTACAAATGACTCTCTTTTTATTTTTGTTAATTCTATCTTCATTCATGATCAATCTTTGTGACCATTATCATATGTAAACTGATTGGTATTCTCAATAAAACAAAAAAAAAATTAGTTTAGCCCTTACTAGTTTGGAAAGAGTGTCGCAGGATTTCTTTCGCAAACTGCTTGTAAATTGAGGGGACAGGGCACATAGTAGACAGGGGTCTGAGTGGACAGGGGACAGGGAACAGGGATCATATTCGGTCACGCCCCTGGTTTTTTATTTCCGATTTACTTCCTGAAATTGTCGTATGAATGTGCTCCTGAATCCCCTCAAAACCCCAGAAATAAGGGTTTCATCTTCACTATTGACTTCAGATCCACGTCCGACTCCATCAGGATTCTGACGTATGCAGATGACACCACCATTGTAGGACTGATATCAGGCGACAACGAGGTGGAGAGGACAGTCGCATGGTGCAAGGAAAATGACTTGGTCTTGAATGCAAAGAAGACAAACAAGATCATGATCAATTTCAGAACAAAAAAGTCAACAAATACACCTATTCTCATCGACAATAAATATCACTTAGAAATGGTTTGGTATTTCATTTTGTGTAACTGGCACTCTAAGAGGATGAGTGGACCTAAACCATGCCAAGAAATGCACCCCAGACCATAACAGAGCTGCCAGAACCCTATGTATAACATACTATGCATTCCTCATTTACCCTGTGTTTACTTTAACCCTATTTACTTTGGCCCTTCAGAGGCAATTTCCACCTGGTTTCTACTAGTTTTATTTACATGTCATTATCTAAAAAAATATTCCCTGCACATCCATGGTTTTAAGTTCGAACTGAAGAAGAAGCTGTATCATTCAGAAATTTGCTACAGAATACATTTATTTCAGAATAGTCACATACAGTATATATATAATAACCATAACATACGTCGCCTAATGTATTTAAATACGTTTAAAAAAGAACGAAAGCGCGTGTGTATTCACACAAGTACAGCAACGTATTTCAGCCCTAAGTGCGAGGGGTGGTCGCTGCGGAAATGTCGACTGTACGGGACTGGCGAAATATAACAAGATAAAACTCTTCAGGGTTAATCAGAAAACAGCTGTAGCTGAATATACTGGTAAGTAGCCTACTTGGTTTCTTAAACATATTTATACGAGAGATTTTGGAGAAAAAAATTAGGTGTCTTCTAAACCGAAAGTGCATCAGGCACTGTATATAGTACAGTAAACAAGGGAAAACGGCGAATGCTCATTTGTACAACGTTTCAAAAATATTATTGTTTCTATACGTGAACATGATTTTCTTAGCGTGTATAAACGGTGCATTTTATGCATTTTACAGTCTGTGGCTGTAGCCAGAGGAGGGTCGTAAGTGCTTTGGGCTATTAATAGCGCCTTCCTAATTTATTGCACTGCAGTGTAACTGGAGAAGCTGAGGTTTTCGCAAGAAGCTACCCTTTTAAAAAATACTGCGTCAAAATTTACGGGGTTTTCTTAAAGCTGTAGCCTAGTTTATAATTTCAGATGAACATGAATACTGTAATTGAGACGCATGAGTCTCAACCACTAGGGGTGAAGTTTATAGAGTTCATTTGTCACCCGTCTGTATGAGTGTAATTTAACAAATTAACAAATTATTATGCTTTAACAAATTAAAATGAATTGAATGCAACTCTTTCAATAGGGTCACTGGTGTTAGTTAATTGGGTCACTGGTGTTGAAATGTGTTTCCATTGTATATTAAAAGATTTTAATGTGATTGAAGATGTGGTTTTAGCTAAAGGCCAGAAATATAGTTTTAGCTAATTGAACACAACCCAATTCAAGTGAAAGCAAAAGATTCTCAAGATAAAAAAAAAACCTAATTTTGAAATTTCCTCTAAAATGCACATAATTGAAAGGGACAGCTACAACATCCTTTAAAAAGTCACTTATAAGATACTTGCAATATTTCTTTTGCACAGATAGATTGTTATGATTTCAACATTTTCTACCCTGTAAAATGTGTTAAGGTAACCCACTAGCTACAGAAAATGACATAGTCACTCACAAACGTTTGAGATTTCATTCCTCATTAGTTCTCCTATTTGTTAATGTAATATTTATGAATACGATTGAAAATACAAGTATTCTTTGGCACAGGTCTGGTACAACCAAAGTCCTACGTTATAGGTTGGTAGTGTGTTTTCGGAGTCAAGCTCAATCATCACAAGACTGTGGTGTAATGGGCAGAGGCGCCAGCTCTTGACGAAAGGATCACAAGTTCGAGTCCCGGCATCGGCAGGATCTAATTGAGTATAATATTGTACGGTGTTGTACGGGAATTGAGTGTAATGTTGTAAGGGAATTGTTGTAGAACTCCCCCTGGAGTGTCCTTACACTCTCATTGCATTGCACTGTGTACCATAACCTGAAAGCTGCGGATTTACATTCAGCCTATATCTCATCTCCTATCATTCTCAATCCCCAACCTTACTTTCCTATCAGTCATCACGAAATACTGTCTAATGAAGCCAAAATGCAAAAAAACACTCTCCCAAATACTAATGGTGAGCCCTTGTGTTAGGCACTTAAACCCTGCATTTAAAACTTTTAAATGAGCGTCCCCCTAATGTTATATAGAATGTTCCTGGCATGTTCCTGGAACGTCATATTGAATGTTTGAAGAACACAAGAGGAAGGTTCCCAGAACATTCCCCCTACGTTACATGGAATGCACCTAGAATGTTGCACTGATGTTATGTACAATGTTTGTAGAGCGCAAGAGGAAGGTTCCCAGAACGTTACCCTCATGTTACATCGAACCTTACCCTGATGTTTCACGGAATGCCCAGAGAATGTTCCCCTGATGTTATATAAACCTTTAGAGCGCAAGAGGAAAGTTCCCAGAACGATACCCTCATGTTACATAGAACATTCCTCTGATGTTTCATTAAATGCTCCTAGAATGTTCCCCTGATGTTATAGAAAATGTTTGTAGAGCACAAGAGGAAGGTTCCTAGAATGTTACCCTCATGTTACATAGAACGTTGCCCTGATGTGTTATGGAATACCCAGAGAATGTTTCCCTCAATGCATCAAGGGTCTGACGTATCAAACAAGCCTTAAACCATCACTCTGCTGCCATATATGCAGTAGATATGGATGGATAACTTGAAGGGTTTCTTCTCCTGACTTATTTTTCCATAAGGTTCAATAGGAAAATTTGTCAGGAGAAACAACCCTTCAAGTGATCCATCCATATCTACTGCATATCTGGCAGCAGAGTGATGGTTTAAGGCTTGTTTGATACGTCAGACCCTTGATGACTTAGAGCCATTTAGCCAACCATGTGTTCCACACTGTTCCAGTGTAATTTAAAGCTAAATCTAGTCGCACCCCCCAATTCCCATAGAGATCCATTCAAATGCAGAGGTTATAGTATCGCTTCTAAGAGTACCTGGAAATAAGATATCAGGAGTCTTTTGATATCCTTTTATACAGTCATGATGGCATCACCTTTTACCTGTGGAATACCTGTTTACCACAGAAGTTGTTTGAGAGAATGGCAAGAATGTGCAAAGCCGTTATCAAGGCAAAGGGTGGCTACTTTGAAGAATCTAAAATATAAGACTTTTTAAAATTTGTTTAACCCTTTTTTTGGTTTTTGCATAATTTAATTTGTGTTATCTCATAGTTTTTAAGTCTTTACTATTACAAAATGTGGAAAACAGTAAAAATAACGGAAAAAAAACCTTCTACGAGTAGGTGTGTCCAAACCTTTGACTGGTACTGTATGCACATACTTACAGGCATGTTTTGTCAATAGCTAATAACGGTGGTGTAATGTGGATTGTCAAGCAAATAATAAAAAAATGTTTTTCTGTGAGTAAACTTTAATCAAAGATTCCATTATAATCAACACCAGACATACAGTCAGTGACAATAAAAAAAACATAAGTAGAAACAAAAGTTAACGATGCAGTAAACATATGCAAGTGATATTATAAAAGTTGAAGGCACATCAATAACAATGCATAAACATTTTGAAGATTAAATGATCAGTGATAATTCAATTCTCAGGGAGTTAAAATGAACTCCTGGAAGTCAAATTGTTTTTAGAGATGAGAGTTTCTGGTGGTGTTTTTTAGGCTTGTGGACTTTTATGTCTTCTTGAAAGTTAATAAGAAAATCCAATTTTGTGCGAGCACGGGAAATATTGTGTGTAACTATTGTTACACCTGACATAAAATAGCAACCTCAAAACGGATAGGCGTTTCAAAACTGTTATCCTCACTAATGTTAGATTTGAAACTACTGGATGTCCTCTTATATCATATAAAATTCTGACTGGCATAGCCTCTTAATTCAATAAAAATAAAGCTACAGCTCAAATATATTCAGAATACACCTTGGACTTAACTTTCAGTAATGAGATGAGGAACGCCTTACATTGTCTTACAGAATGTTATGTAAGAATAAAAATGTAAGAACCATTCAGTCATTCAAAGGTAAGGACAAACATAACTTGGCCCTATGTGTGAAAATGAAATGTTTTTACTTTCCCACTCCAATAAAATCCACTAGTTCAGGAGTAAGGTATTGGTTTTCTCCCAACATTAACAAATAGCAATGCAATTGAACAGTCTCATCAGTAATCACCTATTGCACATGAGCAGCAAAATGCCTATGACATAGCACAACATCTCGCTAAGTGCTATATTTTTTCCAATCCTGAATTATGTACCGGTGATGGTCGGATACTGGTAATTCTGGTGGTTCACAGGCATTTGAAATTAAGAAAAAGAGATAATAAACAGCATGATATTGCATCAATGTGATAGTAAGAAATCTCCATTTTTGTATTAATGTGAGTTGCTAAAATTGAGGTTCCCAATAAACATCTAAATGTAATGATGACGATGGTGCTCTACATAAAGATTTAATCATATACTGCATAACTGCAGTTCTTCATATTCAAAACATGTTCAAACAAATAAAATCTTTTTTTTTTGATAAAATAAAAAACAATCATTCCATTTAGAAATGTGAGATAAAGTTTAAAAGGCACATAAGCCCCATCCCCCCATCCCAAACATTATACATTAGGAATTTCATTGATAAGGCACTTAACATACAGAGTAATGGGCCTCACAGCCAGACACTTTCTGAAGGGCAGACACAGGAGATTATGCACTAGGCTCCATTCCTTCCACACAAAGATATCCATTGCTGGTATATTTCCAGGCTGTGTTCACAACAATGGGGGCAGATTTTGACAGTGACTGTAATCACGTGAGGCAGATGGGCAGTAAACACCAGTTCGATGAACTTGGATCCCTAGTTTGAAAGGAGAAACCTGGTCACAGGTCAAAGGTTGTAGCCACTCCGTTGGGTCCTGTCCTTCCTACAATCACAGTGCCAATATAATTGGTTTACAAAGCCAGTGCTGGCTGTTTGTCGTGATGAGCTTTCACGAAAACTGGACTTTTTTGCACATCCTTTTTCAGAATGTTCTTATAATTTACAATCCTGCATATTGCTGCGCATACGGCACAACTTTGTGTATTAGCCCAGAAATTCCTTCAACTCTCATTAAATGATACAATGCTGGAAATGTACTTAATGGCAATTCAGATCATTCTCCGTGTTTACTCAACATCAATCAGGCAAAAAATTATATATTTGTTTAAAACTAAAAACATACCAAGGTATTGATAGAATGAACATCATGATTTCCTTTTACTCAATTTCGTTGTCAGTTAGCCTACTACATGTGGCAACAAAACAGTTAATTGAAGACATTGGTGTAGAAAATAAAAACATTGCCATCCGTCATGAGCAACATATATGTTGGAGAAAAACAATGAGCACCAACACTCTTGTTGGCATGGAAATGAGACACATAAATTTTGTTTGCAGTATCACTCGGTTCTGCCAAAACTTCCCCATTACTGTCATTCCACACCCGCACCCGCACAGCGAGAACAGCCACACTCTGATGCATAAATTGTCTAAGCCATCTGGCGCAGGTGGGCTTGTGATGCTCTAGGAAGAGGATGAATCCGCCGACAGTCACGTTACATACATCCCTGTGCATTTCATCTGTGACACCACCGTTGTTCGTTGTCAGTTGACGTGACTAATTAAAAACCTCGATCTGCGGTGACGTGCACAGAACCTGTTGTTGGAAAAAAACATCTGTCATCCTCATACTTGCCACCTCCCTGGCTTTGTTTGAAAGACCAGTTACACTCGAAACATTGTCAAGAATCCAGGTCCGTTCACTTTCACATTGATTTAAATATGCTTAACTGCGGACAGAGAAGCTCCTTTATGTTTCAAGGGGATGTCTGAGGTCAAGTTAAGGGGTCATTTTAATTTCACTTACAAAGCAGCCACCATATTCAAGACAGCATTACATTTTCTTTTGTAAATAAACTTTTTTTGATTTTAAATTTTGGATTAAAAAGTTAAGTTTTGGAAAAATGAAATGCTGCCTTGTATTTGTCCTTGGTTTTTTGGGCGTGTTAAGGCCATTCGGAGGTCGTGTTTGTTTTACAGGCCAATCGTTACTCCCAGGTGCTGGCTGAGCCGTCATCTCCCTTTGAACATCTTGATTTTTTTTTTACTGGCCAGCAGCAGGGTGATGTTGTACTCGTAGTCCCCGTCATGCACACCGGTGTGGCGGAAGGCGCCTCCTAAGAGGTTATTCTCCCAGTAGTGGTGCCAGTTTCCTGCCTTGTCTGCTCCAAATCCATAAACATTCACCTGGGGACAGACAGGCAGGACATGGAAAGTTTGATGTTAAACTCAATGGATTTCATACATATAATTCCAGTGACCTTAAAAATGACACCCTTTGGTTGTTATTGGAACTTGGAAGTGAATTTATTGTCATCAACAACATAACTATCATTGTATGCGCTCACATATACTGTACATGGGTGTGTAACTGGAACTTGATTGAGTATTTTGTAGAACAAATGAACCCTCCTATTATGCTTGGGGACAATTTGACCTCGTACAGTGTTTGACCTTATTTTTTCATCTTGCATGACTTTTCCTAATTTGGTGGGATTAAATTGAAAAACATGCAATAAACATAATACTTTTTTCAAAAGTCTTGTCCCAACTTTGTATACAGTGGGGTTTTGTGGTGTCGTTTTGACCCCAGGCACTGTAGCTAAATGAAACATAAGAAAATATACTTTTTATCTCGATATTTTTTGTGGGTGATTCTGGGTACCTTCCCATACAGGTTTTAAACTTTCAAACTTTCACTTACCTCAGGCTCTAAAATGAGAAGTTTATCGCACATTTTTTATGCTTAAATAAAAGGCTAGCCAATTTGGAGACGTTAAGAAGGAGGAACTTTTTTACTACAATTAATTTTTTTTGGTTTAAACTGTCATGTCAATTTGACCCCAAACATAAAATGTCACCATAATAGGTGGGTTAAAAGGACAATAGGACATGTGCAGATGCTTGCAATTCCTTTGGCCTGTCATGGCTAGTTATTTGCCACGACTGTAAATACATTTATACTGAACTAGAAATTGAACGAGCACTTGATAATAAACTCCAAAGGAGAGCATGTAACACCACATGTGTGGTCCGAACAAGACATTAATAAGATTTACATGTGAATCTTTAATGGTCAGTCAAATGTCATGTTGCAAAAATTCTGCCAGTGGCTCATGCATACAAAAACTTATCAGAGCATTTTACGAACACTAGATGGCAGTATATGCCAGCACAAACTACTACTGCCTCCAGCACCAGCTTTGACTTTTATTTAGCTTTTTCCTTGGGCAAAATGAGATGAAGCCACTTTGCTTTGGCTTTATCCAAGCAACTGAGGTAAAAGAATCCTTTATTTGAAGAGTGACTATGCTTACGCTTACCTCGTCACATATGTGAATAGCGAGCATCAAGGCTAAGAAACCGGTGGAAGGGTATCTCCCGTGGCCTTCAAGCCAGGACTCAAAGATGTACTTGAAGAAAGTGGGGCTGTATATTAACACCTGTGTCAAAACAAAGTCATTAAAGTCAGTGAATGAGAGAAGGAGACATGCTACATGTAATGCTTGCAAATTCACACACGTGTGCATGCATGCACACACTTAATCAAAAACAGCTTGTGACAAGTTGTGACCCAGACTCTCTCACCTTATTCTTGTTTGCTTTTATCTTGGCCATCACAGGTAAATAGGTGCTGTTGAAAACAAATAGAGAGAGTGTCAATAGCCTGCCGGGCAGCACATAGTCAAATGTCAGCTCTTGGGAAAGTCAGTGAAATCGTAGTCTGACATCAGGCTGCCTGCAGTCATACATCACAGAGCGCATGTGATGATCGCTGGGTAATGATCAATGTGTTCTGATTTTGCTGGGTGAAGACTAATGACCAAGAGGTATGCCCTTTAAAGAGGGAGAGGGAGAGAGAGAGGATGCGTTTCTAAAAAGCAATAACATTTTTTACTGCTCAGAGGATAACACAGTGCAGCACACTTTATCTAGCGGCAATAAACATGCGCTCTCATGGGTAAAAAGGTGATCAATTCTTGCCACGGCAAGCTGGGCTTCTATTCGCTTCAAGCTGTAGCAGCAACTGGAAATCGAAAATAAGCTGAGAGTTTCCACGGAGCCACGCTCAGGTGGCACCACTTAAAACCCCTGCTTTCATTATCGCTGTGAGAAGGGGAGACTATCCACAAGATCAAAGAGCTGACTAGCCCAGGGCAGGAATACTAGAGCATCCCTAGCAGCACTGAACAAAGAGCGCTGTCCCCACAGCAAATATCCAGTAGGTGGCCATTTTCCCTCTCCTTGTCCATAACTACCTGACGAATTTAAACAATCATTAACTGCACAGCATAATGATCACAACTGATGCTTCATTGGACAAAGCACAATGTTTCAGAGTGAGTGAGGACCACAGCTGCTTCTGAAGAGGGTTCCTGTATCTCAGAAGTGCACTCAGTTTATTTTATCAGTGTTCAAACAATGCATCGGCAGTGTTCCCCATGATCACCTACTGTTTAATAGTGCCTGTGGTTAAAGCACTAATGATCCACTGTAGGTCCAAAGTCTTGAATGGTATCAGCACCAGGTTTGTGGTGTTTTGCAGGTTTTTGGCACTTTCTGGGTACATGACATGGTGGGTGGTTCTTCTCCCTACGTCCTTTTCATAGCCCGAAGTGGGAGCTTTGTTCATTCTGCAGAGAACAAATATATGGCTTTTAGAGAACAGTATACAAACCATCCTTGGAAATGATTTTCAACAATGCAATCATGATAGCTGCATATATATGGCCCAAGTTTACCGAGAAACATCATTACAGTGTCTGTAAAGCAATTATGTGATGTGACAAATATGTTTCAATACTTATTGGCACAGAAAAGACACTGAATGGTATTCAAATAACATTTGACCTTGACTTACAAATAAATGCAAGCTTTCTACTTTTTATTCACAAACTCAGTTTGGTGAATTAGCTTAAACCAGGGGTCACCAACCCTGCTCCTGGAGAGCTACTGCCCTGCATGTTTTAGGTATCTCCACACTCGAACACACCAGATTCTAATTATCAACTTGTTATCACGCAGCTGAATCTTGTCAAAGGCTTGATAACGAGTTAATAATTAGAATCAGGTGTGTTCGGGTGTGGCGATTCCTAAAACATGCAGGGCAGGAGCTCTCCAGGAGCAGGGTTGGTGACCCCTGGCTTAAACCCATCTTAATGTGGTAGGCACAGCTTAAAAAAATAATAATTACTGCTTTTAATTAGTCAACGTTCAAGACAAATTAATGCACCGTTCTGGTGCAGGGAAGAGCCCACAGTCTTGGATCGAATCCGGACCTTGCCAGTACATGTGGGCCTGATATACTTAGACCTTTAGCATATGCAAAACCTTTTTAACACATGCTTGACTAATAACAGAACCAATGATTGGTGCAAAACAAATACTATGACCAATCATTGGTCATTTTATAGATTTTGCTTGTGCTAAAACGTTTGAACATGCTAAAGGTCTTAGTAAATCAGGACCTCTGGCTGGTAGCCACACGGGGCAAAATGCATTTGGTTTACATTGCGCAGGAATAGAAGGATTAGGGGTTTGTGTTTCATCGCTCTCTAGCGACGCCCACCTGTCAATCGGGCACCCAGGGACTTTCCAAAGCTGCACATAAAATGTCTTCCTCCGACTCTGATTGAGTAGCATTGTGCTAGTTTGGCTGTGGACTGCAGTGTGAAAAGAAGCAGACTGGTGAAACCACGTGTCTACACTTTCCTGAATCGGCAGCGTGATCACTGCATGAACGTGGCTGCAAATAGCTAATGGGAAATGCCAAATTAGGGTGGGAATTGGACATTGGACAAATAGGTTTTTAAATTGATTTTTGAAGTTGATTGAATCCCAGCCACTGTGTTGTAATTACTGGAGCTGGATTTAGGTTTGGGTTAGCATGGAGCTTTACGTCTTTTAGCTGATGTACTTTTCACACTCAATAGCCAGACAAACTGCCAGTGAGGGTGAATACTGTGAATCTTTAATGATAGGTTAAGATAAAGAGGGGCTTGTAGTAATGTGTTCATGAACCCTTTCAGTTACAATCGTAAGAGTGCAGGAGGAGTGCCATTGTAGAAAAACCAGTAAATCTAGATGCCATTCTCTCTGAAGGCCCAGAATTCCCAGAAATTACCCAGCCTGCATTGTGTTCGGTCCTTAACTTTGAAAAAGGATTCAGGTGTTTATATTCCTGTCAGACCGTGCTGACTGCACTGACAAGGTATGAAGCCAAGATACAGTATTTGGAATGTATTCACAAAACCAGAGGGAAAAGACAAACTGTTCTTTGCTATGTGCCTTCAGATAAGTATCTCAGGTAAAGAAACCTCACTGTAGCATGTAGCATGCAACAACAGTGCTCTTATCTCAGGAAATACCTGCTTGATTAAGGGGAAGGGTATTTCCACTAGCGACCAGGACAATCACATTTACATCTCACTTTGAAGGTATGTGCAGCAGATCAGTTTAGACATTATCAGTATATCCAGAGGAATACGTATATTACAGAAAGAACACAAGCATATTAAAGTCCAGACTGAAATGGGGATAACTGTCCAGATCTAGTTCAGATGCACGAGGAGCTTAAGATCTCAATTACTGTTTTCCAGCTGAAGCAGGCTATCAGCAGAGATATACAGTAAATATAAAGCTCCATTACACATCACATGTGCTGTAGCAGCCTGAGCCACCGGAGGCCATGTAAATAATGTTTCGATATAATGAGTAACGCCACAGAAACACACATTCACACAAGGTTGTGAAATGTGTGGTGCTCTTGCAATGAACCCTGATATATCTTTGAGCAAGGTCAAGGTTTTGGGGGGGAGGTCCACTTTTCTCCATGAAAATTCACTTGTTTATTAAGAGCACTGTTGCGGAAATGAAAAACTAAACCAAAAGATTCAGCAAGAAATCTTTACAATATGAGAGGTTATGTGCATGCCTATCACAATTACTGGGGTAGGGATTCTGTTGTTTTCTTATTTTTTATTTACGTTATGTTGAGGGTTCGAAACTAATGAGAAAATGATTGATGTTTCATCTAACATAAAAATTTTGCAACCACCTCAGTATCGGACCAATCTAATTACTTTTGAATTAAAGAGATGAGCAGCCCTAATGCCAGCAAAATGAGAAAGATTAAATTAGACCTCTTACCTTGAGAGAGAAAAAACTATTGGAAATATGGTTATACCACCACAGGCAAAGGTGTTAATGTTTGATAATTATACATTTTTGGTGGGAATAAGTATTCCAAGTATGGAATGTAACATTGCAACATACATTTGCAAATGTCGCAAATAAATAAATAAATACTCATATCCAGGCAACTGTAAGTAGATACTGCGTACAACTTTTTTTCTCTTTATAAACAAGTTTTCTTTTTGTAGCAGTGTCATGAAATATTGCTTGACTCAATCCTCATATTGGGAGGTGTTGCCTGTATCCCTACATTTCCCATTTCAGAATCTCACCCGCTTGTCACAGTAATGCCACCTACCCAAGGACCACTGCTGCCTACCACATGCATTTCTCCAATACGCTTTCCTATAGCTAGTAGAAGCCATACTGGACTAGGGTAGATCCAGCACCAATCAGAGCGGAGGCATCTGTCTCTGACAATAATTCATAGGCTGTAGGTACCTGATGAGTCGCAAGTGGCCGCTTAAGTAATGGCACCCAGAAGAAACCCGGTAGCTTTGTGCCCAATCTAAGTGGAATGGAGTCTGATATCTACAGCCAGTATATATAGATTAGAATAGGCTGTAAAAATAGTACCGTATATTGAAATACGCGTGAAAATGAAATTCAAAACATAATTAATATTTTGTCAGAAGGTAATTTTTAACTAAGGTGCAGAATGTTAAGGCCACAGCCACTATTTTGTACACAAGGGTAGAAAGGTAGTGACCTACCTTGGTTCATACCTACGACCATTGCTAGAGGGTTCTACGAGTGTCGCAAAGTTCAGTTCGGCCTTTGATCTTTGAACATGGTGAAATATCTCAAACTGGCTATATTAGTGAACACTTTGGCATACCGAGGAATTCTTAATGATTAAGAAGAATCTTCATCAACTCTGCATTAACATCTGTCTTTAGTTGTTGCCATTGTGTTAATATTAATTTTATGCAATGCTTAGTCATTGCCAGGCACACTTGGACCATTTGAGGGGTAGCAAATTCCAAATGTGCAATCTCCTACCAAAGTAAAATAAAACGGTGTAATTATCATTTATTGCAGATAGCATGAATGTGTGTTCTGAAAATCATTTCAATGTGATGGATATGGCTGTCGTAGTGGGAAGCTTTACAGCAGACAATCTCAGAAAAGTGGATTGTTGGACTGTAAACACAGTCAAGCGGAATAGGACAAATGACAGGAATGGGGCTGCTGGATGGCTCATTTGGTTGAGGAAGCACACTGTGGTGCATGGATGAGCCTCATGACCTTGGATCGAACCCAGACCGTGCCAGTGCAGACTGTGGCCTGTAGCTCCATAGGGCGATACGCAATTGCCGATTGTGTTGCCCAGGGAATGGGAGCGTTCAGTCGGATAGGGTCCCATGTGCATTTCTATCTAGCGACCCCTGCTGGTCGACCGGGAGCGTCTAGGTTGCAGTCAAAGCCGCATATGAAGGGTCGCTAGATCAGGACACTGATCTATGCTCAGCCCCGCGTTGGGTGCCAAATGAAAATAAAAAAATGTAAAAAAAAGGTTTAAAAATGACAGGAATGACATATGACTTATCCCCTAACAGTGTTAATTTCCTCCCAGTTGATGAAATACACAAACAGTTTGTTCCATTTCTACATTAAATAAAATAAATAAGATTAATAAGAATAAGATTGAGACTAAATGATCAGTGCATTGAGGAACGGCATGAAAAACATTATTCCACAGGATAACTGCATTATTTGGTCTCCAGTTGACCCTGTTGATTAACCACAATTATACCACAACATACAATAATACACACACAAAAACATTTGTATTATGCAGAAGCTTTCCAAATCAATCCAGATTTTCTGATACAGCTCAATTCAGCCCATGTTATATAACGCTAGATTAGGCCAGGCTGAGTCAGTCACCTTATGATGAAGTCACTGGCGTCGATGAGGGCTCCGTAATTGGATCCCTTGAGGTTCCCAGAATTTCCTACTACAGAGCAGGTCCTGCACCGATTGGGCCCTGAGTCCATGTAGCGTTCCTCACCAGGGATGACTTGGAATAATCTCCGCACCACATCACTGTAGTTGGCCGGGTGCTTCTCGGACTGTATCCACTGGTGACACAGCAAAGATACAGACAAGAGTTACTCTCAGCTGCTTAAGAGTGAATGAAGAAGAGCAGCAGAGCTATCAAAGCAGCACAAAGCATTTCTTCATATAAACTCATATGGAGGGAAGGATACATGGTTTTCTCTGTCCTTCCATTGGGGCTTTAAATTTGTCAACATACAGTAGAAAGCTGTAATAGGAGTGTAAAACAGACAGACAGACACACACACACGCAGACACAAACGCACGCACGCACACACACACAGACACGCACGCACGCACACACACCCACAGACACGCACGCACGCACGCACACACACACACACACACACACACAGGCACGCACGCACGCACACACACACACACACACACACACACACACAGGCATGCACACACACGCACGCACGCACAGACGCACGCACGCACGCACGCACGCACGCACACACACAGTGGGCTCCTGAACCAGGTGTCTTGGTGAGAAGCATGACTGAGTATGGATAACAACACAATGGCGGATATGAGGAAATAGCAGGAGTTAGACGGATCAGACAGAGCTCGCTGGAGGACAGAATGTGTGACTAATAGGAGACCTCACAACAAACTGGGGTGGTTTTTGCCCAGGCTTCAACAGGTAGTGCATTCCTGCTGTGACAGATGGCCGGTACCCTCATTTTCTAAATGAAATGCCTTGCCTCACTCTTTCAGAAACCACATGAAAGCTTCTCTGAGTTTGGGCTGTGAAGGGACCCCAGGCCCTGGCACAGCTGCAATCAGCATCAGGTTTGGCATTTTAAAACAAAGTGAAATATCTCCTATCAAATAAAAAGTGGCAGGGGCTAACCTTGCTGTAATTGAGCTTTTTTCTCCAGTTGGATGGATATGGTAATAGTTAAATGCTGCTAAACCATGCCTTATACCTTATATCTCTAAATGAATCTCTGGGGCTTTATTCGTTTAAATCATGTTCGAAATAATTTTAGTTACAACCAAAGGGGTTATATATTGGAACGTGTAGTCCTGCTGTTAATTATATCTGTACTCCATAATATGCGGTTTTGGAATTAAACTCATTTTTTAAAATGGTGTGTTTTAATGCACTCCTGCTGAACTTCAGAAAATGGTCACCCTTAATGAGCATGTGAACTTTCAACATTTTGAAAGATGGCTAAAATGAACATTCAAACCCCATGTCTATTTTCAAAAAACATAAAATAAATTCAATCCACCCTGCATCATTTCTCTTTGGAGGCCACTATCTCATGCAATTCTATCTCATGCAATTATCATTCCTCAACAATAAGGGGAAGGGATGAGTCATCATCGCCTTTTTTTGCTGATATTCTGAGAAGAGGTTCTTTGTATGAACCTCGTGTATTTGGAGAACTGTGTTTCTGTGCCTTAAGGAATCCGTGTTTTTTGTGCGTGCTTACCTGCCACCACTTATAGGTGTCCGCCGAAAGCATGCTGTTCTTCTTCGACATGAGCGGGGACATGGATTGGTTAAAGCGCTCCGAGAACCAGGGGTCTTCGTCCTCCGCGGAGATGCACCGGCTGCACGCGCACGTTGCCTTGGAAACGGGGTTGTCCGACAGCCGGGAGGCGAGTTTGTAAAAGTATGACGACGGGGCTCTGTAGTTGTAGCTGAATAAAAAGGTGGTGATGCTAATGACGCAGAAGAGCACGGTGAAAACCCTGAATTTCGGATGCTTGAGGGCCATCATCTTGTAAATTATAAGCGTTCAGGGACTGGAAAGCGGTAAATAAGCTTGTAAATTATAAGCGTTCAGGGACTGGAAAGCGGTAAATAAGAGGGAGCGCTTCCTCAATGGAGGGTTTGACTTGAGACGAGGGTTCGAAAGGATTGCATCAGAAAAGAATTGCATGACATATTAAGGCAGGGAATGTCATCCTTTCATAACAGTTCTCAGATGCCCTCAAAAGCGAAACGCGTGCAGTCTACAATTTGGGGTTTTCTGCATGGCGAACTGCAAGCGTGGAATGTAATTACAGAGTCGTAGATTAGAAAATAAACACCCAGCGTCTGAATGGAATGGAAAAAATGCGACAGTTTGAAGTGCAAACATGAGGAAGGCAGCCCGAATCAACAGCACCTTTGATAATAGGCCTTAAGAAAAATATTTTCTATCCTGTTGTACAAAACTGTTCATCTTCAAAAAAAAAATTAAAATAAATAAATATTATATATATATATATATATATATCTGTCATTGGCAGTCAAAGAGACTGTTCTTCTTTTCCTTATCAGAAGTAGGATTCCTTGGAGGGTAATGATCTCTTTATGTCAGGCAGATGGGAGGGTGGGAGGGGTCTTGCTTTCTTCCTTTTGACTTAATGAGGTCAAGGGGTGGTAAATCTGTCGCTCTGCTTAAAATCACCCACCTGGAACGAAAACAAAGGAAGATTGATTACACTCGACATATCTATGGTTGAGTAACAGTAACAGACCTGGTAAAGGTCCCCAGCAGAGTGGCTTCCTCCCCATAGATTCAATTTGGAGCACACGTTCAAATATTACCTGATTATTCTTTGAAAATCAAAAAATGATGTTTAATCTTATTTTCAGCTGGAACTATTTCCTACCCGAGAGTGCTGCGCTCAAGGAAAGCACCGGCATAATATAATTTTAGTTAACATTTCACATTTTGAGGAATTCTCCACGTTTTATTTTGGCAAAATATACATTTCATTTTTAATTGCAAGTCATGACATGATTATAAAGCTTTATAAAGTCATTTGTTGGTATTACTTTAAAAGGAGAATGTCACATGAGATTAGTAAGTTGTTTGCCAAGGCATCTGAAGCAAAGAGAATAACTGTTTCAAGGATCCTGACCTGATGATAAATGTGATAAAACAGAATGGATAACAAAGGCAGTTCTGGCGACCCCATATAGACACACATTCAAGCTGTCTAAACACCATGAATATGGTGTACAGTTTCAGACTGAGATAAAATAATAATAATGTAGACGTTCTGATGTTAAGCATCCTTCATTTTTATGTAGGTCAACAATTACCTTTCTTTTTTCTGCATTGTTCTATTTTTCCAGACAGTGTGTGTGTCGAGGTGTGGGGCCCTCACAATGCAATTTAATCCGCAGATCAGAGTGAGCACTGAATGTGTTGCCCAATTCCTCGAGTGCTTAGACTGGTTAAATAAGCACACCGACTTGCGGTGAATTCAGTATCTTTCTGGCAACTGAACTTCCTGGTTGCTGAACTCTGATGCTCAGCGTGGCTTTGAATGCAGCCTGGTCAACAGTGCGGCGCGTAGCTCGCTCTGAGCGTCACATGAAATCACCATCAGTGGTGCCGATGTTCCTCACTGAACGCTCAGCAACGTTGCCCACTGCAGCATTTCAACATCAGCGCCTCACCTTCCACACTGCACAAGAACTAAGATCAGCTAAAGAACAAGACCAAAGTTTTTTTTTTTTTTTACCTTTATTTATACAGGGTAGGTTGACTGAGCACACATGCTCTTTTGCAGCAACGCCCTGTTAATCCCCCCCCAATTAGCCTAAAACTGCATGTTTTTTGGATTGTGGGAGGAAACCGGAGTACCCGGAGGAAACCCATGCGGACACGGGGAGAACATGCAAACTCCACACAGAAAGGTCCCGTTTGGGATTTGAACCCAGGACCTTCTTGCTGTGAGGCGACAGTGCTATCCACTGCACCACCGTGCCTCCCAAAGTTCATAAGCACAGGAACTAATTACACCCTTGTTTAGGATGTAAGTGGTGATGTAATCTTCTGTAGCAAAGATCCACGTACTCACTCACTCTTCTGAACCAAACTGCATTACTTAAGGTACACACAGTCGTGCTTTTGTTCAGTTGCTATATCCCGCATAGAGCTATGGGACCCAGCAATTTCAGATTCACTATCATTTTGGATTACTGTGTATGTTTTTCAGTTGGATTCACCTTAAAATTCTAAATAATTGCTATATTGGCAAGATTTATGAGATTATGGAAGAAAAGTACCAAAATGGCTACACATTTCCACGTGTTACACAATTTCCATGTGTTAGCCACATTCCAAATCCAAAGCTGCCAAATCATGAGGCACTTGCTTACAGTAGCTATTTTCACACATGGAACACAACACATTGACATATTAAATTTTCCAATCTAGTGGCTTATTTTGTTCACACAACCAAGGACTATCCAGAATTTTAGTGGGTCAACAGCATTCACACATGACAGTGTCAGTAACTGTAGTCTGAACAAATGGTTGTTAAGTACTCCAAAAGAGCTATGGAAGTAGGTCAGGACATATAGGTATAGTCCTAGCAAAGCATGATTTGGTAACTCTAGCTTACGAGTCAGAGAAGCTAGCTAATGAAAAAAGTGACTCAACAGCTAACATCCTGCCATAATTATAATGTGCACATACACCTACAAGAACTTTAGAAACAAGGCTATAATTTATTTGGTGCAACCTACGTGCTTCATCTACTTTTCTTTTTGTTGCAGTAGCAAGAAACAACGTAGCTCGATGTCTCAGTGAAATGAATCAAGTTTTGCATGCTTGAGCTATTAATGTTACAGCTTTGTTCAACTTCAAACTAGTCAAACAATGTACAAGTGGAACATATTTTTGGAGCAAGTTCTTCTGGAATGCTGTTCTCATTCACACATGTCCCCCTACAAAGTTCCGGAACATTGCTGAATAAGGCTGCGTGTGTGAAAACGGGCAGAAGGTGTGTAATATCTGACCAACTTGAAGCAAACTGTCCGGCGTTGCACATGTCAAGAAAACTACCCAATCGCTGGTGTTCTATGAATCAGTAGACATTCTAGGGTGTGGCCTACATAACAACAATTTCTGATTAACAGGTTTTCTGACACGATTAGTCTTGGTTTTGAAGTCAAGACAAAGTGGTTTGGATTTTAGGTGAGTTTTCAGGGTTAAAGTTAGCAAAGATTAGCATCAGATCTTCCAACGCCTATTTGACATAATTAGGGATCTATAGAAACTTGATTTCAGTCAGCCATATCCTTTTTTGGCTCCTGCATCTCATGGTGACAGCAGACTGTTTTCTGTCAACATACATTACTGGACATTTATGTTATGAATTGAGTATGATCTAATAACCTACATCAAATACACCCAACCCCTTTTACTCACAACTCTCCCATGAAGGTGGTGGGGGTGTATTTGCTGTAGTTTATTAGATTATTTGGTAGAAACTTTATTGTGCACTTCTGAAATGTTTGGAACATCGAGGCCTGATAGAAGGCAATAAAGTTATTATATGATGAAGTTTCTCAATCGGTTTGATTGAGTGTCATTGCCTCAAATATGTTTGCACGGCAGCTGAACATATGCGTTAACAACACCATAGTTGTGCATGCACTATAGCAACAGGGTGGGTTGCTTTATCAAATAAATGTGCACAGCAGTTTATAGGTATTCTGTATAAATATACTTTGATGACTGCTTCTCGCATCTTCTGATTTCATCATTGTAATCTGCTCAAACAGCAGATGGTATTGGAACTGCCTCTTGGACAATAGGACACAGCTTCATAAAATGTGGTCACTACAGATCCGGGAAACTTTGTAACTTTGACAATTCAGTAGTGGCACTCTCTATCATGCTTTATCAAATAAATGCGCACAGCAGTTTATAGGTTTCCTGTATAAATATACTTTGATGACTGCTTCTCGCATCTTCCGATTTCATCATTGTAATCTGCTCAAACAGCAGATGGTATTGGAACTGCCTCTTGGACAATAGGACACAGCTTCATAAAATGTGGTCACTAAAGATCCGGAAACTTTGTAACTTTCACAATTCAGTAGTGGCTCTCTATCATGAAATAATGTCTTTAAAAAAAAAAAAAAAAAAACACCAGCACTGTCAACGCATTTTAACATGCCTTACCAAATTGACCGTTAATGCTTGCTCAGACATGAGCAGTGGCAAGCTGTTCGGCAGCCCCGCACGAAGACGGCGGTCAGTTAAAATTTAACGACGGTTTGTTCAGTTCAGGCGCGTTCGGAAAAAAAAGCCCAGGTGGGTGACAGCGAGTACAGGACGTCTCTGCACACAGATGGCGCCCTCCTGTACTTGACAACCCTCGGACACTCATCTCGCCCCCACTGACCTCACCCTGCTGGTCGCTTGGCAGCCGTACGCTGATCAAAGTTCCCCTTGCCCAGACGACGCGGCATCTGCGCGAAGCTTCCCCTCAGTCTAAGGAGAGAAGGGTGAGTAGAGGGGGCCAAGATTATTATTTTTTTCAATCTGGGGCTTAGCTAAAGTCATCAACTTTACAGGGTGAAGTAACTGCAACTGATTGGATTTTATTCTCAAAGGATTTCTTTTTTCCCTTTTTTTAAAAAAAAAAAAGGGAAAATATGTGGAAAAAAAGAAAGCTACACAATCCCCAGCATCTCTAGCCAGCATCCTGTTGGCAAACATAGCTCTCAAAACTCTGTAGGCCTAAGAATTTTAAAGCACCTTTTCATTACTTTATAAGGTACCCTTCTGTTTGTTGCACCTTTCTATTTGGCCCAGAATTACAGTGTGATGGGGGAGTGCTCTACACAGGGAAAAGGGATGGGGCAGAATCACGAGGGAGAATGTACAATGTACATGACTCGCCGCATTGCAATGGCTTGCCGTGCCTTTTAGCATGCGTCTGACAGTACAACCCTTCTAAAAGGTTCTCCCCCAGAAGTTTCGCATAAACATTGCAGGAAGGAAGCCCAACCCTGAGAGAGGCCCTGTCTTAGAGTATGTTTGCCGATACCGACCATTTGCAGTACACAAACAGATGCAGGCAACCTCCTCAAGTTCTCTTTAGAAAGATGCTGTAAACGCACTCTCTTTTCCACAGCAGAACTCTACCAACCTAACACCAATCCAACCAGACGTGTTTCCTTTTGGTTCTTGCCAACCTGTGACTACAGTTGTACTTTCTTTCCCCAATTTTGTAGAAGCACGTCTCCGGAGGATTCCGTACTACCCGCCTCCCTGTTATCATTGTGGAATTTTTGGATAATGAGCTGCATGCCTGGCTGGTGAAACCTTCAACGTTTAGAAGGAGCCTTCAAAGTAGTTTTAGAGTTTTAATATGTCATTTTGAATCACTAATACAGTCATTAACAGTTCTATATTAAAACCACATGGATGAAGGAAAAATGTATTTTTGTTTTCTACTTGAAATACAGTATATGGAGTAATTCCCATGATGTCTACAGGCATGTGGTCTCTTAAAATGCAGTGGTACATGGAGTTCTGTTTTTTTTTTTTTTTTTTTGCTCTGCCATTTAGGGGGTAAGTATGACTATATTTAATTTGTTATTTTCCCTCCTCGGTGGCTTGCAGATGTGTAATTCTCTAAGGCCACCACAAACTGACCCCACAAAAAATTGCCCTCAGTGCCTTTGTGCTGCAAACTGCATGTGGTCAGCAAAGAATAAAGTAAGGAGGATAAAAGAATAAACTATGTTGTACGTTGCTTCTGAAATAGTTCCTATGAAGTTAAGGAATGGAATATAACATGCTGAAAGCTAGGAATAGTGTAGGCTTCACCACATCTCTGGTAATTACAATCCTGACCTTACATGTGATAGGCTTCCTGGAATGATAATGGAACTTTTCTCTGTCTCCCATGAGAAGCACACACAATTCTTATAACCACAACACAAGTTTTACGATATTTTTAAATGCACATGCCTGTCTCCTCAAATGTCCTTATCTGCTTTTAAAATGCCTATCTTCTTTAAAAGGGACGCGCCCATTCACAGAAAGGGCTTGCTTGACATTTAGCCTACCCGGAGTGGGTACGTGTCAAAATTGATGGCAGACTACACAATCTATTTCAGACTGAATAGCATTAGCCAGCAGGCTAGCACTGTAGAGTTTGTGATTGTAACCGTTATATCCCTGACATAATAATCTCAAAGTCTATTTGATTAAATTGTGTACATATCTATTGATTAGCTATTTCTGTGTTAAGGAATCTATGCCACCACATTTAAAGCCTCACATGAGGTCCATTTACTTTTAGAGATTACTGTACAACCCAAAACCTATAAAAGAGGTACTTTTGGGTTATAAAGCAGGATTTTAAGCTTATTTTTAAAATTTCAGGATCACTTATTTATTGTTTTTATCTCATGTATTCTAACCCATGGCAGAGGAAGTCTTAAGTGTATGTATGTTGTGGAGTTTATAAAGTGTATGTATGTCTGTCTGTGAAGACATTTCCATGCGAGTGGACAATAAAGATGTCTAATCTAATCTAATGTAATCTAAATCTAATGTATAACTCCATTTGCCAGCCATCCAATTGCTGAGTACACATATACTGTGGGTTGGTAAAATGGAGTGCTAGTTACATTTGAAGAGCCTACAGTTGACAGCTTAAGATTTCACACACCCCCAGACTTGCGAATGAATGGAAGAGAGATGGTCTTCAAAAGTAAGACTAATTTAAAAAAATTAAGCACCATTCAGTTTCACTAAAATAAGACAAAAAGTCACAAATTCACACAACAGAGTAATCTGCAAAATTATTCATCAAGACTCAGCATTTTTATTGTACATATAGGTCGTACTAAGGCTGGGTAGTGTTGACCCTTACCTTCTGGCAGCCCAAGCTGTTGAAAACGTGTCTGAACTAACATATCTGCCCGGCGACAGCTACTTCAAACATTGCGATGAGAGGAGGCCAGCAAGAGGCTTGGGAGAGGGACGAGGAAGATCAAAGTAATCTAACTAAGTGAGAGCCCAACAATGATGCGTTTCCAGGCCCCAGAATTACAGAATTATAGCTCCACAATAAGGTGCTTTTAAAGAGAATGAAAGGTAAATTGAATAATACGAATGCTGGCGAATGCTGGAAGGTGGTAATGGTAACAGAGTGTTTGTCGACTACCCCTACAGTACCCCTTTAAGAGTCCTCTGCATTGGTAAGAATGATGGGACTGCTGGGGAATAACTAGCTGATGTCGTCATGAAGGTATATGAGGGAGAGAGTGTGTGGGCGCGCTTGTCTGTGCGGGTGTGTGTGTGTGTGTGTGTGTGTGTGTGCTTGTGTGATGGGATTGGGGTTACTCTGCAGGCACAATAACATGAGGCCTGTGTGCTGGGTAAGAGAGGACTCACTCACTTGCTAATGACCAATGGAAGAAATTTAAATATTTTGCACGCACTCCACTCCTGTTGGTTTCATCTGGTGGGGGAGATACATTTTTTTTATGCTGATATGCTGATTCAGAAAGATTCAGAATTTCTCATAAGGCATCTTATTATAAGCAAGATATTCAACAGCACCAAAGGTATAACGTTTATTCTTTCACAGCTGTTCTATTAATAATAACATAATATTTGTTCTTTTTGAGCTCATGTTCTGTCTACATCTAAAAAATAATAAAATTCCTGATGATGGTAAAAAATGTGGCATTAACAGTGGCACTGTGCTGATAATGTCAGACGAGGGAGAACATTCAAGGGGGGGGGGGGGGGGGTGTGCCTTTCACTAAATACAACCCTACACCACATTCCAGCTCTCACTGGGAATGGATCTCAAAGTGGACCTTGCTCAGTCTATACCTACCAATACAGTCAACCTCATGGATTCAAACTTCATTAAATTACAATTTAATTCTTAATAACACTACATGCTTCACCTAAATCCTGTGAGGAACGAGTGAATAAGCAGCTATATTTTCTTTGAGAGGAAAAAAATGCCACAGCCGCTTTTAATTTAAATCACAACATACTGCACACATCTGGACTGGAAATTATGGGCTGCCTTTCAAATGAGGCCAGCTACATAACTACATGTATGCAATCAGTATCTTTAAGGGTTCCATTTGCCTCAGTGTTCTTTTATGGGACCAGAAGGCTATGTGCTTCCTCATTTGTGGAACTATGATGACTGTTTGATTGGTTAAAATAATGTTTCTAAGCATTTCACTGTTGCTTGGAGGCAAAAAGAGATATGGCATATTTTTCATTTTGGTCAATCGAATTTAAGAACATGATGTAAGGTCCTGCTCTTGTGTTTGTTTTGGAGACAGTAAAAAACATTTGTTTAAACGTGACTGCATAGTATACCTCATCTTGTTTACACTATAAAATGTGTAGTCCTAAGTGTTCTCAAAGTGCTCAATGATATACAAAAGTGTTCAATTGAAAGTGCAAAAATGCAAATGCTCTCCTGGCAATACCAATGAACATTTGCTGCACTATGTAAAAATTGTAATTTACATTACATACATGGGCTGAAGATGTATGGATCTCGTTATCATAGTTCTTTGGGTTTTTTTGAAGGGAAAGGCTGGCTGCAACATTGTATAAGGCAAAAATAAGGCCTCTTTAGACAAGGCAGAAGTCATAACTTGATAAATATTTTCAATATTCAAGCTCACTCAGACCAGAGTTACAGGAGAAATCTTTTAGAATTGGTATTCAACATACAATCTATGTGTATGGAGGAGCCCTTTTTTGTTCTCTCTCCCCCTCTCTGTGCCTCTCCCCTGAATGATAGCCCGTAAAACTCAACACTGATGAGGCCATGGGGGATGTTAAGGCGTTCAGCGTCATCTGTGTTCAATCAAGGGGAGTACAGAGTTCTGGGGCAGTTTGCCCCTTTTCGCTGTCTTTCATTCTAACTTCCACAACCACTGTACTCTTTTCGGCTCTTTTTGGTTGAATGCTTTTACTTATGGTGCAATTTCCTCATGCTGAAAGGGTTGGTCTTTCTGTGCCTCAATAATGAACTGCAAAAAAAAAGAGTCTGTTTTAAGAAGTGATTTAGTCTTGTAATGAGAAATCTTATTTTTCTTCTCTCAGGTATAAAATATTAATTTTATACCTGATTGTTTTAAGTTCATTTTGCTTGACAAATGAAATTGTCTTACCCCACTGGCAAATCTTGATATGAGTCAAACTGTTTCACCTCACTGGCTTTTTGTCTTATTTAGCAAAAAAAAGTATAAGTAGAAATAAGATTTTAAGCCTAAATATAAGACTAAAATATTTGTTAAGATTGACCTATTTTTTAGTTTTTGCAGTGGTATCATTTGGTCGTATGTATGCTGGTCTGGTCCCTTTCAAATTGAATTTGTTCATCCGTTCCAGACACTGATGAGGCAGAGAGTGGAGACGCATTCTAGTTCAGATGGCATTTGGGAAATCCTCGACACTTGAGGGAAAACAAATTTAAAAAAGGCAATTTGGTGCGATTTTGCAAGGTACATGTAAGTCATGACTGGGGCGTTTTGGTGGCATAGCTTGTAAGAGCATCGTCCACATGCTCATTGTGAGCTGTGACGTTGGCGGTTCGAATCCGGCTGCGTGACCTTTGTCGTAAGTCTCTCCCTCTCTCTCGCTCCCATTCTTCCTGTCTCTCTACACTGTGCTGTCCAATAAATATAATATAATAATAAAATAAAAAAGTTATGACTCTGGGACTACACCAATGGTTTAATCAGGCTTGCTTATCGGGTAAGACTGATACCTTTGACGTGCTTGGTGTTCAGAATTCTATTTATCTAATAAAACACACCTTTCCTGTGAACGCTTCCTTTCTTCCGAACGCTTCTGTAGACACAGACGTATACGTACAAAACATGTGGAGAACCATCACCCTATTGACACTGGTGGAGCTGCCAACCATACAAAGAAATAGGAAAGCTATTTCTTTATAACATGGTTAGCTGTGCAAACGGTGGGGAAAGTTTGTCTTGCACTTGCGAAAGACAGTCAATCTGCGGGTGTTTACCTTGTAATGTAACACTGCCTGTCACTGACTACCTCCTCCACTGCTAGTGAATCCAGCAACCACTTTTTTCCCCAACTGGTTGAATGCAACCAGGGTTCAAATTACAGGGCAGCCAGGGGGAGCTCAGCCCCCCCGAAAAAGACCTGAGCCCCCGCCCCCCTCATCAACAATCACAGACCCTCCCGGAAGCCAGGAAAGTTACCTTTCATAGAAATTGTGTAAGCTTCTCTTTGTCACAGGTTTCTATGAAATACACTGCCTGGCCAAAAAAAAAGTCACACACGCTAATATTTAGTTGGAGAGCCTTTAGCTTTAATTACGTCGCACATTCGTCATGGCAATGCTTCGACAACCTTATGCAACGTCACAACATTTATTTCCATCCAGAATTGCATTCATTTTTGGCCGGGATCTTGTATTGACGAAGGGAGAGTCGATCCACTCCGTAAAAGTCTTCTCCAGCACATCCCAAAGACTTTCAATGGGGTTAAGGTCAAGACTCTGGTGGCCAATTCATGTGTGAAAATTATTCCTCATGCTCCCTGAACCACTCTTTCACAATTTGAGCCCGATGAATCTTGGCATTGTCGTCCTGGAATATGCCCATTGATGGGATAACCTGGTCACTCAGTACATTCAGGTACTCAGCTGACTTCATGTTATTGCTGCATAACGTTGTTGAGCCTAGACCTGACCAACTGAAGCAACCCCAGATCATAACACTGCCTCCAGAGGCTTGTACAGTGGGCACTTCGCATGACGGGTGCAATGGCGACTTTTTTTTTGGCCAGGCAGTATATAATCTACAGTACATATTGCTGAACTTCGAGGAAGATATGAGTAATATATTTTACAATTATTACTTCATATTCACAATTAGGGATGTAACAATATATCTTCACAATTATCATCTCCAAAACAATCATGGCGTAATACTGTGATATACTGTAACATTAAAACATGATATTTTTGGAGACAATAATCGTACAGTGAAGATACATTGTTACATTCCTAATTGTTAATATGAAGTAATGATTGTAAGGTAAACAACATCTTCCTTAATTAAGCAATATGTAGACTTCAGGAAATTGAGCAAGTTTCACAGAAATTGTGTCAACTTCTCTCATAGAAACGCCACAAGTTTCTATGGCCATATATCCTCTCTCAGAGTGTACATGACTGAGAACCAAACTATCAAAGGAACTCTGTATCTGTATCTTATCTGTAAGATTAGTTAAGCTTCTTCTGACATTAAGTTAAGGTTCTGAAATCTCTCACATTCTGCCTCTCTTTATATAGCCCCCAGCTGAGTGCTTGTACAGATTTCCCATGATGATAATTTGATTTCAATTTTTGCAGTAACCTTTTTTCCACTCAGTGTCAACTTTGGTAACGAGCAAGACCCCTTTTGCCTCCAGAACAGCCTGACTTCTTCATGGCACGGATTCGACAAGGTGCTGGAAACAGCCCATGCTGACTCGAGAGCAATCGCATCATGCAGATTCTTCGACTGCACATTCATGTTGGAAACCTCCCGTTCCACCCCAACCCAAATGTGCTCTATTGGACTGAGTTTGGGAGACTCTGTAGACTAGGGGTGTCAAACTCCAGTCCTGGAGGGCCGCAGTGTCTACAGGTATTTGTGGTTTCCTTTCAATCAGCACCCAGTTAAAGCATTGAGAACAAGGTGTGTGGACTTCTTAGCCAATTAGTGACTTAAATGAATCACTTGTGCTTAAACGCACCAAAAACCAGCAGACACTGCGGCCCTCCAGGACCGGATCTTGACACCCCTGCTGTAGACCATTGGAGTAAAAGGAATTCACTGTCATGTTCATGGAACCAGATTGATATTATACAGGCTTTGTGACATGGCACATTATCCGGCTGGAAGTATTAATTTGAAAAAGGATAGACTGTGGCCATAAAGGGATGCACATAGTCAGCAACAAGCATGCCTAGGTATGCCGTGGCATTCAAATGATGCTCAATTGGTATCAAGGTGCCTAATGTGTGTCAAGAAAACATTCCCCACACCATTACAGCACCACCACCACTAGCCACGGGGATCTGTGGATTCATGATGTCTACACCAAATTCTGAGCCTACCATCTGCATGTCGCAGCAGAAATCGAGATTCATCAGACCAAACTGTCCAGTTTCGGTGATCACGTGTCCACGGTAGTCTCATCTTCCTGTTGATGGCTGACAGGAGTGGAACCCCGTGTGATCTTGTACTGCTGTAGCCCATCTGCTTCAAGGTTCGACACATGCATTCAGAGACGCCCTTCTGCACACCGCTGTTGTAAACAGCTGATTTGTGGCCTTTCTGTTAGCTTGAACGAGTCTGTCCATTCCCCTCTGGCCTCTATCATTAACAAGGTGCTTTCGCCCACAGAAGTGCCACTCACTGGATGTTTTTTAGATCGCGCACCTTGTCCTATAATGGAGTGAGTTTGTCCGAGGACCAGATGCGACAGAAAGGGTTTCAGACAAGTGACTCCGGAGAGACACCAATAAAACAGAGCGGACTCCGTAGGAGGGAGAGGGAAAAAAGGAATACAGAAAGGCTCCAGCTCCCAGTACGAGGGAGTGAGAAAGGAGACTTAAAATGGGAGAAACGGAAAACAACCCAACGAATCGGCGTAACTGACAGAAACGTCAACGAGAGAAAATACTTAGAAAAACAAAAACCTCTGCTCTCAAGATAAGAGAGGAATCTAAAGAGGCGATAGAAACAAACAATAAGGTAAAACAACCCGGCGAATTGGGCGAACTGACAAAAAGTCAGTGAGAGAAAATCCTTAGAAAAACAAAAACTCTGCTCTCAAAATAAGAGAGGAATCGAAAGAGGCGGCAGAAACAAACAATAAGGAAAAACAACCCGGAAGTATCGGGTGAAACGTTCGTAGGCAAGAGCGAGAAATAGAACAGAAAAACAGACTCTAGCTCTCACTAATAGCGAGAATAAGTAGAGCACTTTCTAAACGTACTGCTATCAAGACCCACGTTGTTTAAGAGAGCAGAAGCAAAGCGTTCGATAGGGAGTACTAATCCTATACCTTACCGGCTTGAATGTTAAGCGAAATAACATGGAAGCGCCGATACCGGAAGACGTGAAGTATAAATAGCTGGCGGAAACAATGAACAGGTGAAATCACTAAGTGCTGGCATGAAACGAAAACTCGGCGTGGAATAATGGAAAATCCGATAGAGTGCTTAATACAGGTAAAAGGAACAAATGCTCACAGAGCTAAGGAAAGGCAAGCACAACCCATGACATGTCCGTTCTAATGTTTGGTCGAACAACAAATAAACTGCTTCACCATGCTTAATTTGCAGCCACATGATTGCTGTTTGGAGGAGCAGGCTATTTGTGTTAACAAGGAGAGGTACCTAATAAAATGGCCAATGAGTGTGTGTGTGTGTGTGTGTATACTGTAGGTGATATAATATTGTCCATGACAATACTGGTATAATAACAATAATAATTTTATAATACCGTGATATTGTGACATAAGCAATATTTTTGTTTTGTTTATCCAAGATAAACATTCACCATAAAGTTTACCTACAGCATAACAAAAAAATACTGTATCATTGGAGCACTCTCGCCAGAATGAAAATAGGGAAGAGGACAGATTTATTTTCTCCATCAAAAGCATTTCTGTTAAGATAACTCACATTTTTAACATATGAATAAATATATAATATTTTGGTTTAGCGCTGAATAGATCTGTTCTATGTACTTCTAGTGCATGCACCAGCATGCACTACCTATCAAACAGGGAGCATGACACATCTCCCCTACTAAACAGGAGATATACACCAAAAACCCCCAAGTACATAGAATCAGATCCAAACAACAGGTGGAGGCTGGGGTGGTGGCGGGTGAGCAGCAAAATATGTTTTAGAACAAGAAGCAGCAAAACAACAGCAGCGCAGCCAAAGCATTATGGGAGAGATCCGCGTCTCGCTTTTAAAAGGGGCGCCCATTAGTGATGTGTCATGTGATTGGTTGAGTATGAGAACATGCGTTTGCTGAGGCCGACCATTGGTTGGACACAGCAAGAGTTATTTGACAGAACTTGCTCTGGGCACTTTGTTCGCGACGCTCATGTTTATTTATCTCCTGATGACTGATGGTTTCTGTTGATCGGCACCATTCCAGGGCTCAGCAGCACAAGTTTGATTAGCTTTGCCACTGGTCACAGCAGTTTTGCTAAGAATTCTGCCTGCTTCCTTCACGTAAAATACATTTAGATATGTAAATTAAAGTAAATAAACAACAGACTATATCGCTGTCTCTTATTTACATCAAATATTAATCCACCGAGAATTGACATGACATCTATGGCCAAACAGTCACATTGGAAACTTACAAATGTCACAATTCCTTGCATGGGGTGGGGTGTGCTCTGCCACCCTGTAACCTGAACAAATGAAAGGAGCCCATTCAGCCACTCTGTCAATTTCAGTCTGTCACATTTCCTAGTCTTCAGTATGTGTCAATAAGTAATACTGGCTTGAACAATCCAACTTGCTCCATGAAAAAATTCTTCTGGCATCAGTATGAAAAATAAGCTTTAAGAAATACCAACATTCACCCTCTTGTACTGCTGTCTGAACTCAACTTGACATAGCTTCTGTAATTCAATTTATGAATCCATTTCAACAAGAAATGGTCATGTCATTCGTAAAAAGAAAAACCACAAAAAGGAAACAAACTCATTACAAAGATTTGAATACACGCATAACCGTGTCCGTTCTTTTAATGGTCCAACACAGAACACTGCGACCACTCACTCATTTTCAGCTATTCTCATGCTAGAATTGCAATTACGTATATAAGATAAATTTGCAGTGATTATAGCAGTTGCTCCTGCAGAAAATCTGTTTTAAAAAAACAAAGGCGGGATGTTCTTTCCCCAAGTTCTGCACTGAATATCATTGTAAACACAAAGCTCCCCATTTAGGTTTTTGACAAATTCACAAAGGTCTATTGTTAATGTGGAGGCTGAAAAGACTAATAGATGTAAACAAGGTCATGATGCCACCAACAAATCCTCTGTGTTTTGTTTGGCATAGAAAAAGAGGAAACAACAAAATGGCCAGATGGTTCATCAGCTTGTCATCAACGACATGGTAAGGGCATTTAGAAGTTCAGCTTTCATTTTAGGCAATTAAATGACAGTTTTTTTTTGAGGAAATGTTTTCCCTCTACATCAAGCTTGTTCAAACCACTAATAGACAACTGCCATGTTGGGGCAGGCACCATAATGTTATCTTTTCATAATAATAAACTGTTCCTCAAAATGGGAAAATATCTTTCATCTGTGGTTTGACTAACCAGAGAATTTAAAAATAAGAACTCATAACAAGACAACTGACAAATGGCAGACCAGGGATTACAAAGTATAAGCTACATCACTAACAGTATAATATAGTCACAGGGAAATACGTAGCTAGGGGAATTCATGAAATATGTTTCAAGGACAATACACAAAATTGTTTTTGGTGTTAGGTGTTTGGAGTTAGGTGTACCAAATATTGGTTCCCTTTACAGCGATATAGTCTGTTGTTTATTTACTTTCATTTACATATCTAAATGTATTTTACGTGAAGGAAGCAGGCAGAATTCATAGAAAAGGTGCTTATATAAAGCCAAAAACATTTGTCTAAAAACTTTCTTTAGGCTGAACATAAAGGGCGAAAATATTACCACATCTTTTCTCCCTCTTTCAGACAAGTATGAAACAGCAAGCATATATATATATATATATATATATATATATATATATATATATATATATATATTCACAATAATGCCGGTGTAGCAGCTACATTTCCTGTATCCGTGCAAAATGTGAGCGAAGATTTTGGCAGCTAACCAAACTGTAAAACAGGAAGTGAAATGAACTCCATCATTAATCTTTTTTTTTCATTTCCTGTATATTATTTCCATTTTAAAACTTGACATTATTAATAGTTTTGTGCTTTTCTGCCTCATATTAGGAATACAGTGTCGCACAGATCATAGTTAAAATGTATCTCTTTTTAGAGGGTACGTATGATTTCATTTATATTTACACTGCCATAAGGTGTTTTACTGGAGAAACACCTTGAACAACACTGATATCTGTCCATGGTTACTGTAATTGTATCAAATGGATTGCTGTGATATGTTTTTCTTTTTTGTGTTTGTGTCTTTCCGTCTTTGTAATCTATTTCTTCCATTATTTTCAAGAATTGTGTATTAGAGTTGTGAGTTTAATTTTAATGTTTTTTCCTACCCAGGGACCGCAGATGAAAATGAGCTATGGAGCTAACTCTGGTGCATCAGTTATGATGGACATGGTCCTTATAAAAATAATAAGGTAAAGTCATAGGACCTTCATCACTGCTGACCACTGCTCAACAATGCAGTGACAATAAATGTCTGACTGCAATTTGTCATATGTTCATTTTCAGAAACAGCCTAATAGCTTGGCAACAGATGTTACATCCCAGATTTGGACAGTAGGTTTTTTTTTTTTTGGTTATTACATTTTTTTATTTGGTTGAGTGGGTGAATCTTGACAACACTGGATCTTGCCTACATACAAGAAATGTCACATCAGACTGACATGTACGCACTATGGCCAACCATCTTGTTAGTGTCGATTTTAGACTTGACCTAAGCAGTATGCTGTTCCAACAAAATTTTGCCGCAAAGCACCCTTAAAAAAGACTCATTTTTTGATATCTCACTGACTGGAATTCTGCACTGTACTACTGAAGGGGACAATAGTCATCATCGACAGCGTTCGTGTATGAAACTGGTTTATTCACATGTGAAAGCAGATTGGAAAATGCTTCTCCTCTGGAAAATGTTTTTTCTGACGATGTCGCCGAGTCCTGTAGTAAGGGTCATGTCAAGGACTGATCATCTGCACACCACTCCTGTCACACAACTCATATGGAATGAGTTGCCCTTGTTATCCCTGAAATAGCCATCAAGAGCCTGTATACCATCTGCCATAATTAATCTTAAATTGTGTTTCATTCATGGAATGCAACAGCTGCAGCATGTGGTGTATCAAAGACCATTACGAAACAATACAATCAAAAGAGCCAAACTGATGCTTGACCAAGTGATGAGTTTGATTTTGATTCTATTTTGTGTCTGTAAGCAGTTGGCTTTCAACAAAGCAAATTAGAGAATGACAGGAATATGTTTTGGGTATTTTCTTTCTACAATATTTCAGTAAGAACTTGGTAGAAAAAAACATTTCCAAACACTGTAAATAATCTATTCCTTCGGAAAAGCAAAGCCATCGTTGTGTTGGGGGTAGGATGAGGGTATGGAGAATGTGCATGGAACATGTCCATCCAAATGTTAAGACAGCAGGAAAACTCTCAATACATGCAGAATTTAAAATGACGTGGAATGACGCCATTTCTGCAAGGGCACACCTAGGGCAAACACAGGCTGAATTTTAAAACTGCCTGAGTAAACAAAATGGCTTCACTGTTCCCAAACCTGCCTCATATAGGGCTCAGACTTAAGGAGATACACACAGCTCCTGGATCACTCGTTGAGCTAAATCAAATTCTGTGTGTAGGTCAGATGTGAAATTCTGGCCGTGCCAGTGCGGGCTTTGGCTGGAACTCCCGTGAGGTGACATACAGTTGGCCAGAGCCTCGCCCAGGATTCCCCACCCTCACTGAATGACTCCTATGGTCAGTCGGGTGACTGGACCAGCTGTGCATGTCTGCCGGCCACATGGCTGTACAGCTCAGCTGGTGTACAGTACAGCTTCCAACAATGGTTTTTTTCTTTTTTTCCATTATCATCTTTACATAGAGCACAAAAATACTGAGTGTGGAATTCTCTTGAGCATCTACATTTTTATAGCCCATATCCACAGTGAAGCAACAGGGCCAGGGATGGACTGCAGTCCCAATTCCCAGCCGAAATAGAGCGTGTTCAAAGACCAAAGGGCAGCTTGTTTAACCCTCCTATTATGTTTGGCGTCAATTTGACCCCATTTAGTGTTTGACATCACTTAAAAACCAGTTAGCCTTATTTTTTCCATCTTGTGTGATTTTTACTAATTTGGTGGGATTAAATAGTAAGCAATAAACATAATTCTGTTTTTCCTGCACCAAATTTGTATACAACGGTGTTGTGTGGGGTCATTTTGACCCCAGGCTCTGTAGCTGTATAAAACATAAGAAAACATACAACCCGTTACATTTTATACCTCTGAATATTTTTGTGGGTTATTCTGGGTAGATTTTAAACTTCACAAACTTTCACTTACCTCAGACTAAGATTTTTTTATATTTATGAATAAAAGGCTAGTCAATTGGGAGACATTGAGGAGACACACAACATGTCAAAATTCTTCTATTACACTAATTTTGTGTTGGCCCAGGTGTGTCCGAATCAGAGCCCTGTTCCCTGTCCACTGTCCCCTGTCCACTCAGACCCCTGTCTACTATGTGCCCTGTCCCCTCACATTGCAAGTAGTGTGCGAAAGAAATCCCGCAAAACTCTTTCCAAACTAGTGAGGAAGTAGTTTGTAATATCTTTTTAAATTTTTTTATTTTTATTGAAAATATCAATCAGTTAACATATGACAATTGTTACAAAGCGTAGACTATGAATGAAGATAGAATAAAAAAAATAAAAAAGAGTATTTCATAATATGACCCACTCTTGTACCATAGATATGCATATACGCTCTACGTCTTTTACATTTTTACTTCCGAGTTACTTACTGAAATTGTTGGGTGAGTGCACAGTTCTGCAGATGAGTGTGCTCCTGAATTCCCTCAACAAAACTCCGGAAATAAGGGGTTCATCCTGGTATTTTAAGTGCCCCCATTTGTGAGAAAAAGTCGCCCACTCAAAAGCTTTTTGACGAAGTGGACTCAAATATGCGTACTCAAAGGGGTGTAGGGCTCTGATTCAGACACAGCCCTAGACTGTTGGGGTCAATCTGACCCCAAACATAAATGGCGTCATAAAATTTCTACGTAATAGGAAGGTTAACCTGTGTCCTTCCAGCAGAAAGAGTAGTTCACAGAAATTTGACAGTGACTAACTAGTGTCTAAACACAGCAAATGTCCAGTCAGGAGGTGGAACAATTGTTTTGCATTTTTTATTCAAAGTTTGGAATTGGCAGCTGTATCTCCCAAGGTGCTGAAGAAACTGAAGCACACGTAACTCTTCCAATCCACCTGCCTGTGAGCCAGCAACAAATTGCCATTCTGGTGGCCACAAAACACTATAGGACAGCTCTCACTGACAGTAACTAACCTGCAGACCCCTGACATGTTGCTGGCAGGAGCCTATGCTGCAGTAACCAAGGTGACCCCACCCCTACCCATAATGAGATGAGACTAATACCCCTTTCATGCCAATGCAACGACCCGGGTAAAACCAGTGTTTGCCTTTGGTGTGAAAGGGTCAACCAGCGTTATCCGACCCGCGTCCTGCTCATGACCCGGGATTTTTATGCAGATCAGACGCGGCTTGGCGTGAAAGGGGCAACACAAAGGGATACAGTTGTGACCTCCCTCAGTAAATTCCTGCTCATAGTCAGTTAATGAGCCCAGGCTCCAATCTGCAATATCCAGGCTATGGGGCACAGCACACGGTTTTCAAGCACCTATTATTACCTAAGCCCAGAGGTGGAAATCCAAGGGACATAAAGTAAAAGTCCTACCATGTGTTTCTTCTACCCATAGACTCAGTCAGCTGATTTCACTAATTAATTATACCTCCTGTCTGAAGAATTATGTTAATTAGCAAATCCAGGTAAAATACTAGGGAGGACTTTTACTTTACGTCCCCTGGATTTCCACCTCTGCCTAAGCCACGCCAGAGTAAAATAATTGATGCATACACACACACAGGCAAATATATTTGTAACGTTAAAATAGTATATTTGTAACGTTGAAATAATGATTCTTAATCAGTACATACAGTACATGTGCAATTTGGCCATCAGGACTTTTCTGCCATTTCAGCATTTTGGCTTATTTAGACTCTCTCCCAAAAGTGTAGTTTCAGAACGGAAGTCTTGACTATGGTTTCCTGTGGGAGTCTGGGATTTTCCTGTGAGGCTGAAAGCAATACATCTCACAGGGGAAAAGGAAAATGCTTTGTTGAAAGAGCGGCTCAAGCAGAGGCCCCTCTCCAGCAGAAGGAACCATCTGGAATTTACAAAGAAAAAAAGAGAACTCTCCAAACATATGTAGGGTTTACCTTTACCCAAGGTGTCTTTGAGTATCCTGGTAATAATTCTAGCTGTAAATAGTGACTAATCTTACCTACACTTATCAGGTCAATTACAATGAAAGGTGTTGGCCCTTTACAATAAATGGTTATACATTTTTTATTCCATGCATTCGTCACCCCTAATAATGTAGAAATGAAGTGCTTACTTCCTCTGTATAGCTGGAACCAGACAGCAGTTGATTTGTTATCAGTCAGAGCTGGTTGATCTGGCACAACATGGCACCTTTCCTGTTACATTACTCATGCATTAATCATAACCACGCTTGAACTGAGCAACATCATGTTAAAGTTGAGTCTTCCCACGTCAAGACTACTGGCTGGACCAAGAAAGCTAGCACACTGCAAAAAATGTCTGTTTTAGCCTTGTAATGAGACTTTTTTTCCCCTCAAAAGTGGAAAATATTAGCTTGTTTTAAGTTGTTTTTATTTTTGACAAGTGAAATTATCTTACCCCTTATTCAGCAAAAAGGTAACAGAAATCAGTCTAAATTCTAAAGTCTAGATTTTAAAGTCTAAATATAAGATTAAAATGCTTTATAAGATTTAAAAATATATAAGATTAAAATGCTTGTTAAGATTTGTTTTTGTTCCACGTTACTATAGCGAGAGATAATGAAAACTCACCTGGAGCCTGAACTACAGAATATGCAGAAGAATATACTTTTGTGAAAGCCGTGTGCGTGTTGATTCAGAAAGATAGGCACTACACTGCTGGGTACTGTAGGCAACTTTGAAATCAGAGGCTAAAAAGGCATTTACTTGGCAGTTATCTCTTTGAAACAGGCCAAACCTCTAATTCCCCCAGCACACAGAGCTGTAGAGAGCCTGTCTCAGGGTGATGGAGACGTGCTTCAGTTCTTGATTAACAGGTATGACGAGTGATTGCCAACTGGTTGGTAACCAAGGTAAGGTACAACATGACATCCTAGTTTTTCAAAGCAGGCAGCTTTGTTCAATAATAATGGCATATTCTGCTGCTATATACAGTATGTAACAAAGACACAAAGTGAAATGTACAGTATTTAAGGGTTTGGTGCCTATACTATACCAGTTTCATATTATGTTTCTATATACATCACTTGCCCCATACTACAAGTTTTTTTTTCTCCAAATAATTGGATATTCTGATAGATTCTACTCATGATATGGGCAAATATTAAAATAAACAAGCCTACCTTTCATTTCAGGACTCTGTATGAAATACATTTTCTATGTTAATGATAACTTCCCTGCAGGGATATCAGGATGCACCTGCTCTATTGTTACGGAAAATAGAAAACAAACAATATTAATGAAATGGCAAATGTTTTAAGGCAGAGGTGATTTTTCAGTGGATATTGCGCAACATAAACCTTACGTTTTCCTTACTGTGTCCAAATTTTGAATCATAATTGATTATGGCAATACCTGGTAGATTAATCTGTCATTCTTCTTCTGGTTGGATATTAGATTTACAAAACTTCTGCCCTTATTCTGGACCATGACCAGGTATGTATGTCACATCTGCCACCGGGCATGTCTACAAAACACACCTTAAATGAAAGTATTTGCAGTCCCATGATACAGCCACAGGTACACTTACTTTACGTTAAATCTATAGGTTTGCCACCTTGACAGTGCATGCACAAATAACACAGAGAAGATGTTGCGCCGTTAGTTTGCTTGGATCGATCCTAAAAAAGGGAATGACCAGGTTATTTTCCAAATTTATATAACATTTTTATAACTGAGCTTTGCAGCAAGATGTACAACCAACTCAGATTTTACATATAGTCAGTCTGTATCAAAACAAACAAAATAGAGAATTTCTCCTACCAGCCACCCAGACCTCCACATCTATATAATGTTTTAGGAAAATCCAAATATGTGAGGAGGAAGCTCTGGTCGATTTAACACATAATAGTCCTGGAGGGACCGCAACTCTCCACTAGATGGGGGTAAAACGTAAGACCTATAAGATGGCACGCTTCAAGTTTCACACACTGGTGGAAGAAAATACATTTTTTTATATTTAAATATTTGTACAGCATGGGCAAAACAATGGTACATAATCATGATAGAATTCCCCTAACAAATCATTCAATGACCTGAACATACAACCTAATAAACTGCTCTTACTGGGTATAACAGGTTGTACCAGTTGCTCGATCTTAAACTCAGGTTAGCTGAAACAGGGTTGTGTGTGTCATATTCTATTTCTGACCATTAATAATATATTGGATCGCCTTAGCCATGGAGCTGATGTCTGCCGTTCATGGTTACCTCCCCTGACACAGAAATTGATGTGTCTTGCTGTTTGACAGTAATGATGTAGCTGTCATCACTTGTACCACTGAAAATAATCCGAAGATCTACTATTATGCTACCGTAATTACCATTGTATGATCTTATGACTTATAGCTACTGTCCTTTACAAGATGAGGAAGTAAATACATTGTATGAACTTATGACTTATAACCTTACTTTGGGTTTATATATATTTGGCTAAACATATAGCATTATAAAATATTTCGTACTATATTGCTCAGTAGTATTTCAGGGCCAAACCAAATTTCCGTAAGCTATACTACATGGCAGTATGGACGATTGAACACATCTCACGCAGTAGAATAGTGTATTTACATCACTACACTATTCCACTACACACTTCGCCTGAAATGCTTGCAGCAGCCTTTAAACTTTATTTATCTTTATAGCTGTTCAGTTTTGACGGTGCTTATTATGCTTATTCAACACGAGCTTTCTCTCTGCAGATGCAGGTTAGCATTTGGGTGTCTTTCAGTGGGACAGATGAAACGTATGCCCGAGGTTGTGGTTTAGGGTGGTCTGCACAAAGCAAGCTAGGATATATCCTACCGCTTTTATAGATTCAACTACACAAGCACAAGATGCTTGCAAAACACCAAATTATCATTTCAGAAGCTCCTTATTTGTAACAAATAAGTAGCACACCTGTAGCCTACCATATGGCAATCGATTGTTCAGATGTATCCACATAAAAGCACATAAACAATACGCCATTGAATATTCACTGCTAACACTATATTTGCGGCTTTACAAAACAAGCTTTGAAAGACTTCAAAGCTTCGCAAACAGAATGTTGGTACAATGGGGTAAAGGTAGTCTACAAGCAATCACCCACAGGGTTTTGTGGAAAGCTAAAAGTGGTTTCAATCTCTCCTCTGCATGCTGGACGTAGTCTATTCCCACAAAATATAGACTTTAAACAAGATGTTACTTCTTATTGCCATTTTAGAAAAACACAAACATTTATCTTCTTTAAAATAATGTTCATTCCGTTTTAAATAACCTCTTGAAGTGGCCGTCTTAACTGATTTTACTTCAGCATGCTGTATAGATTCTTTAAGCTACAGACTTCAGAATAAAGCTGCCTATTTCGCAATAACAAGATTATAACAGAACAATGTGGACATGAATAGCCTACATTTACTGCAACAGTGTCAAGATATTAATTAATCAGTACTTACTTCCGATCTTGGGCTGTCCGTACTCGAGAAACTGATATCCTTTGGAGTCATTCCATAGTCAACCCTCATTTCCATTATTCAATTGAACATAAAGCAAAGAACAAACCAAAAGAAAAATGTTTCCAGTTCAAAATTGTCGATTATAACTGTGGAGGTATACACTTTTCTAAAGCATGTTCTATTTACAGCAGTGCCGCGGTAGCGGTGGTCCTATAACGTAGGCTACAGTAACCAGTTCCACCCAAGCGACGCTCCGTCGCACGATAGTGAACTGTCTACTACACACAGTGACAGCAGCGCGGCTCCGGTCGGGCTTTTTAATATCCTGTTGCGGCCACGTGGATTGGAGATGCAAAACATTGTAACGCCCCCTTCCAGCGCCCTGAAAAAACAAAGTGGTGTTGAATGGGAAGGCGTTTACTGAAATGATCAAGTAGAGTAACCTACATTGTAGGCTATAATAGTCGCACATTTATTTATCTGGCAAGGTCTGTATATAGAAAATGTCGTTGATGAATTTAATGACAACCTTTTATATTGACATTTCACAAGACATAAGTGCATTCCATTGATATTTCGAAATTGCATTGCTCACAGCTAAGCTACTCATACGTTCCAGACAGGTTGGAAGCATTGTACCTATTATACGTGGCTCAAGTGGTTATCTGTGGATAAATAAATGCAATGCGTTAGGGACGGTGCATGTTATTTTAAGAGGTGGTTTTGGACCTTTATAAAGGATATCCCCAATGCCTCAGGCGTTCTGGAATTACGTGGTGAGTGAATGCTTTTACTTAATTCTTGCGCAGTCTCTTCTTCCTACACTTTCAATTTGAATGTCAAGTTCTTCTCTTGATTCAGCGATTTCACAGCATTTTCCACTCGCAGATTCCCTTCACAGAAGTGCTTAGTTTCCAATATGTATTAAACTGAAATCACTTTGATGAAACAGAATACATTTCATTGACATTATTTCCAACCTGTATTAGTCTTATTTTGCATTATATTTCCTATGTACCTGTTTAATTTGAGCCTTATTTTGTATAATATTTCACATCTGCATGGCCTATGATACATCATGATTTGAGGAGATAATGCACTTTTTGTAACGTTCCGTTCCCTTCCTGTCCGTTTTCCGTGTTTTCCCTTTTTTCCCTCCGTGTCATGTTGGATTCCTTTGTCCGTGTTTTCCCTGCTGCTGCAGTCTGGGCGTCTTCCTCTTTCTTGTTCGTTTGATTATCACTTTAGTTTCCGCCTATCGCTCTCCCCACTCGTTGCATGCATTCCTCACCTTTGTGTTTAGCAATCACTCCCGGTTATTTTCCACACCTGTGCCTCATTCATTCTTTTATTCCCTGCACTATTTAAACCCCCGTCTGGTTGCTAGTCGGCGCCAGTTCGTTAACTAACCTTCCTAGTTAAAGTCATTTCACGTTTCTGGTCCGGTGTTCTGCTGTTCGCTTGGTGTAACTTGCTTACCTGTTCTGCGGTTTGGTAGCTATCCTCCCGTAACATTCGCTGTTGCATGCTACTTAACTTGTCTCCCTTCAATCTCCAGACGCCGTGGTTTCAGCTC